>VXBX01001694.1:221308-286660 GCA_013400415.1 Scytalopus superciliaris
CTGAGCAGCACGGCAGGAGCATCTGAGCAGCCAGAGCCGTGAGCTGAGGGAGCCTGGGGGATGCTCCTGTGCTCCCATCCATGGCACACATGGGGACTTTAACGAGGAATTGCTTGTTAATGCATGCAGTGCTTTGTGATTACTGAGTACAGCGCGGCACACTCTGCCGGCTCGTTACAGGGCTGAGAAATAAATACAAGAGATGACTCTTCAGGCATGTGAGGGAGCTGCTCCTCTGTGGGGGGGGTTGTCTTGTGGGCTCCCGGAATGTGGTGGGCATGGACTTTGTGCCTCTTGCGTGTGAATTAAATACCAGCTGAAACTGATGATTTGGGGTGGGGGGTGCCACGTTATTGCCCCGTGGAGCCTGTTTGCTCCTTTCCCCCTTCACTCCAGTAAACCCCTTTGCTAGAGTTGCGTGTCCCTTTCCCAAATCTTCATTCATGAAGCCTAGCCATGATTTCCCTTTCCCTCCTGGGTTTGCACACAGCTGGCTGCCGTGACACGGTGATGGGGACACCACCCCCAGCCCTCCCTGAGCAGCCCATGGGGCCCCCACACCCCATTGCCAGCTGCGATGGCTCGTCGCAGGCAGGAATACTTGCAATAACCCTGTAAAGATGCAGAGTTCATCAATTATTACAGGAACCTCTGAACCCTTCAGGACTGTTGCCTGAACAACCCCCAGGCAGCTGGGAGAGGGACAAGCCTGGCTGGATGTACAGAAAGGGTTACTGGGGAGGGAAGGAAGGTCCCAGTGGTTTCATCCATGCTGATCCCAGAGCCCCACCACCCACTGCTCTGTGTGATGCACAACAGCCCTGTCCCAAATCAGATGGTCCTCCCAGGAGGGGCTTCCCAGCACAAACTGTGCGCAAAGGTGGCAAACAGAAGGGGGAAATGGGGGTTTCACCCCAGCCATGGGGGATGTGCTTGGATTGGAAGCCTCTGCCTGCATCCCCAAATCACCCTGTCAGGCTGCATTGCCCTTTCCACAGCTCCCTGCTTAGTTAACTTTGTGCTGTGGGTAATAACTGGGGTGATCTGTTTCCGTGCTGCCCTTTCCCCCCTGGATACCACCACCTGCTGCAGCCCACCCTGGGAGGCTGTGACCGTGTCCCCTCGTGTCTGCCCTGTGATGGGCACTGCTGGTGTGGGCCAGCAATGTCAGTCCCCTCTGATGGGGACAGGACAGGGTGTGTAATCCAGCCTGAAGCCTCCTGTGCTGCAGCAGGACAGGTCCTGCCTCTTCTCTCAGGGCCTTCACAAGGGGTTTAGCAGAAGAGGGAGGGTGAGAGTTGGACTAGAAAAGACATGAAAATGTTTGCAAAGGGGACACCCCAACAAAGGACAGGCAGATGTGGCATACGGATTGTGTGATGTTTTCCCTTGGGTCTCCTCCTTCCTGGGCCCTGTGGGGGGCCAGGCTGAGCCCTCACTTCCCTCTCAGCATGGCTTTGGCCAAGGTTCCTTCCCCAAGGATGTTGGAAGCTGCTTTCTGAACTGCCCAACAGGGCTGGCACAGCCTGCAGTGGGTCGTGCCAGGGACCCCACCTGGGCTGGCAGCAGCATGAGGGCAGGGAGGAGTGGGGTGCCCTGTCCCACCCACCCCGTGCAGCCTCATCTGGGGGTCTGAGCCCAGAGGCTGCTGGCACAGAGGGTGGGTTTGAGACACGGGGGTGAACCGAGCTGCGTAAGAGACAGAAGAGAATCCATCACAGCCACCCCCACAGCTTACTCACCCAACCCTCCCCCTGCAGTCACAGGCACTCCCACTCGCTCATCCCTGGGTGATGCATCGGTGATGTGCCACAGGCACTTTGGAAGGAGGGCTGAGAAGCCAAGCAATCCAGCACTTCCTGATGGAGGCGGCTCCCATCCCCCGGGGAAGTGACCTTGGGAAGCACCCACACCTGTGCCAAGGGAACGGGTTTGCCAAAGGCACGGCAATGCAGGAGGGACAGTGTGACACCCTGAGCCCTGCCGAGTCCCCTCCAGCCAGGGCCACCTTCTCCAGGCAGGGACAACCCCAACCCAACCCTTCAGTGCATGCACAGGAGCTGAGCTCTGGCAAAATCACTGCCTAAACCAGCAGAGAGGCAGATGCTTTGTTCCAGAGGGCCAGGGCAGAGCCAAGGCCATAACCCCGGTGTCCAAACGGAGCTGGGGCCCTCAGCCAGCCAGTCCTGCCTCTGGCTCCATCCCATGGGCAGCAGTGGGCCGTGGAAGCCCCTTGGACCAGACTGGCCAAAGCCTGTGCCACGCTCCGATGGGCTCTGGACCAGCCTTCACCCAGCCAAAACACACAGGCAATGCTGCTCAGATGCATCTGGGATGCTGCTGGTTCCCTGCTGGAGATCATGTTTGAGGGGGTTATTTAAGAGAAAAACCCATGTTTTACTGGTGAAAGCAGAAAGACCAATTTTTGTCTCTTCTCAATAAATCTAAGTTCCACTTGCTCCCAAGTTGACCCAGTAATTGTAATTCTAAATTAAATGTAAATGTATTGGCTGCTGGTAAAGGTCATTCCACGGAAAATGGCTATGTTTGCCTCTTCTTCAGATGCATGAATACTAAACATGTATAATTCACGGGATCATTAGCAGATAAAGACATTTCCCACCTCTGCTCCCTAATCCTCACACAAACCCATTTTATACGTCAGTGGGCAAAAGGAAAAGTGTTCAGTCTTATTAAAGGCTTATAGATCGGGCTGTCTGCTATGAAAAAATGCAAGTGCTCAGCATCTATCAGGATCCAGCCCTCTGGAAATGAAATCCATGTCTTGGAGGAGGCAGAATGACCTCAGGATGTCCTTTAGGGCTCTGTGCAATTGGGTCTCTGCTCTGCCAGATTTTCACCCTGGCTTGAAAGGGGTGAACTTGTGTGAAGGTCTATGAAATCTCCTCTAAACCTTCTCTCAGGGGAATTAAGGAATGCAGGTCTAATGAGGACCTGAGTAGAACACACTGATTATCTCTGGAGCTACTTGGGTCACATTGTGCCTGCTCAGGGAGCTCCTTAAACTCAGAGATAACTACCAGGTGCTGGTGGATCAGAGCTTCAAAGATGATGAGGACCTTTCCACCCTTAAGTGCTGAAGAAGGAAAAACCACAGGGAACGGCAGAAATTATCCCCTGGCAATGGGAGGAGGTGGCCAGGTGGTTTCCTTGCACCAGACTATGGCAGTAATTCACAGCATCCTCAAAACATTGAGCCTCTTGTTGTTAGAAAATGTCACAGTTTCCTCAGTTGTGATCAGGAGCTGAAATTACTCAATAGTTTGGATATTCTCTCCTCTTTGTTGACTGATTACAAACAATCTGCCACAATCTGCTGGAGCTGCCACACTCTGGAGGCAGAATGAGCAGTGGATGCTCATGGCACAGCTTTGTTCTCAAGGACCTGCTGATGGTTTCTGAGCCAGGTGGGGGTCTTGCAGCAAACCACCCCATCTGCAGGGTATTTCCCGGGGCAGCCCTTTGCGGGAGGTTCGGTGGCTGCCAGATCCACAGCCTGGCTCTGACATGGGGATGAGGAGGGTCTGTCTCCCTCCCAGGCAGCTGAGCCATCTCTGTGCCCCCAGGGCACCTGTGATTCACCTCTTGCAGTTCTGGGGTTGTCCTCCATCCCCGCTGGGTGCTACTCCCAAAACACACGTGAAGCTTGTCATGTCAGCACACACGAATACAGCCCCAAATCACCACACATTTGGCTGCAGGTGGACACAGAAGCTGCTCTTTGCCCTTCCTTCCTGTCTGAGACTTTCAGAGGTTCTTTACTGTCAAATTTCATGGTCACCCAGGCCATGTCCCCACAGCACCAGCTCCAGAGCCCACGGCAGCGCTGCCTGGGGTGGGAACAGGAGGGTGACTGTGCAGACATGGTGCCTCCAGCAAGCAAAGGCTCAGGGAACACATCCAAAGCTGTATCTTGGCAGGCAGAGCTGGGCACACCTGCAGAACCCAGCCCAAGCTGCCCTCGGACCTGCTCCCCAGTACCATCCCTGTGCTCAGAGAAAGGCTGCTCTGGTGAGGGGCACAGCCCCTTCCTGCCTCAGGCACCCTGAGAAGTGCTGGGACCAGGAGCTGTGGCAGCAGTAGCTCCACTCAAAGTCCCTGCACTCCCAAGGACCCCATCCCACTCCCCAGGCAGTGCATGGTGTGCATGGGCTCCACTCAGACCAGGCTGTTACTGGTTACTTGTTTCTGGGCTCAACTGCCCTGACCTGGCACTCCCCAGCCAGAGTTAAGCTCCAGCTTTTCCTTCTCAGCTAAGCCCGTTCCCAAGGAGTAGTAAGGGTTGAGATGCTCTGCAGAGATGTCCCAAACAGTGTCCTCACCACTGCAGGCATTATCCTGAGGGGCTGAGCAGAGTGGTGATGACAAAGGTTAATCAATAGCCTCGAGAGCCATGGAATAATACAGGGCAGAGCTGAAAGCAAGGCTCCAGCACGGGTGTGAGCCCATGCATGGGATGAGGCAGGACACCCACAGCACGTGCTGCAGTGCCCCAGGAGACCAGTCAATAACGCAGGACAGCAGAGGAGAGGACACAGAGCTGGAACCATCTGTGGATGGCCTTAGACATGTGATGGGCTTGTGGGATGGGTGTTTGGGCTTCACTGGGGCCGAGGGCAGGTGGTGCACAGAGGGGGCAGCAGGACTGGGTGCCCGGGAGGCTCTCACTGAGTCGCTGCTGCTCCCCCAGGCTGCTCCCCAGTGCTGAGGGTGGTGGAGATCCTTCCTCTGTGTTAAGGAAAAGCCAGGCCCTGGTGTGTCTTGAGGTGATGGAGGCCCTCTCCTTCATCCCCAGGGCAGGCGGTGCAGTCCCTGTGGCACACGGGCTGTTTCCCTGCCCTGGAAGCAGCTCCCAGAGCCCTCAGGAGGCTGGCAGGACCCAGGCACAGCTCCGGGGGCTGGGCTGCTCCATCCCTGTGGGGATGCAGCACCGAGGGAGCCGGCAGGCCCTTCCTGGAAGGTGCTCATTCATGCACTGACAAGTTTATTTGCATACAGACAGTTTAGGCTTTTTTGTTGTTGGCTGACTTATTGTACGAGTTCTCAAAGCTGTGATATTGAATTATAAATTGAGACAGTGTATCCATGAAAGATTGCTCTTTGACTATAGGCAGCACTATCGAATATGACAGTCACAATAAATGCACGCTTTAAAGCCAAGCTAAATATGCTCTGCAATCCAAGATGTGCAAATCAAGCAAGTAGAAAAATAACCATAATATTTTTTTTCCACAAACAAATCCCAAACCTTGGGTGATGATTTTGTTTAGCTTTATGTCCTGGCTTCTTGGCAAAATACTCAGGCAGCAGATAATGAAATGACCTACTTTTGCTGTCTTTGTTCATGACAACACATAAATTAAGAATTATGCCCTTTCAAATTAAACTTACCGTTTTTGCAAAAATTAGAGAGTAATTTCTGCTTTGGGCTGAAGGTGAGGGAGGGGAAGGTGGGTGCTGATCCAGCTTCTTGGGGGGGGTCTCCCTGTGCTGTGCCCACTCCCAGAGTGGGGGGCTGAGTGTCCCAGTGGTCCTGGGCTGGTTCCCACCGCCAGCCGAGTCTCCCCCTCCCATCAGCTGCTCTGACTCATTTGGCTTCTTCACCTTCTGGAGGTCTCGGGGGCTAAGCAGTGCCATTTAGCTGATTATTTAACTAATGCTCGGGGTTTAACCTCAGTGCAAACTTGAAAGCTGCCATAAGCGGGTGTCGGTGGGAGCGAGCGCCCAGGGAGACCCCCCCTTCCCCATGGGAATTGCTTCGCCTCCAACTGCATCTGATGTGCAGGGTGTTGTAATGCTTTCTGACTGGGTGACAGCAAAATAATGTTCGCTTTAATTGGGTTTCAGACGGGGCGTGTGGGCTGCAGGCTGCGGTGCTGGTGGGGCTGTGGTGCCCCTGGGAGGGGAGGGGTGCCCAGCCAGGGGGTGTCCAGGCTCCGAGCCAGGCTGGAGGGGATATTGAGGGAAACACAGTTATTTGTTGGAGTGAGTGGTGTGTGTCTGGGTGCTGTTGGATGGCTGGGTCAGAGCAAGGTTGTTCCACAAGGCTGTGTAATTTCCTGAGGATGCCAGAGGCAGGAGGGAGGCTGGAGCACAGTGCTGGCTCAGCCTGTGCCCGTGTGCTGGCATGGGCAAGGTGGGCTGCTGGGCCTGGGAGAGCTTCTGTCCTCCCCAAACACCTCAGGTGGATTTAACCGTCTACAGAATCCACTGTGAAAACAAGCCATGTATTTCCACAAACAAGAAGTTAAATACAGCACTTGGAGGTTCCCATTCCCAGGCCCCTCAGGCAGGTTACAGATCCGTGTGTTCCACTGCAGGAATGGGGCTGGGAGGGACGGCAGGGTCCCTGGGGACCCCACTGCCCATCCCAGCCATGGTCCCTGTGGGGCTGCAGAGCCACAAACCCACCCAGGCTCCCTTCCCAAGGACCACCGTGGGGGTGCAGAGCTCACGGGGTTGGTCTCCATCCCTGGCAGACCAGCAGGAGCCAGGGGCAGGCTGCAGGGAATGCACAGCAGCTCAGAGTGGGAGCACTTACACACTTACATACACCCCCGACCCCTGCAGGGGGACACGCAGCAACTGCTCTGACAGAGGGCCCTCCCAGGCTGCCAGTGCTGGGTGGGCAGCATTCCCCTGGCAGGGGCTTTGCTGGGCTCCCTGCCCTGGCAGAGCACCCTGCAAGCTGGGAGGATGCTGCTGGCTCGCACCAGCCCTGGGGCTGGCCCCAAAGGGGTTTGTGCCTCAGCTGCTGTGCCACTGCTGTGGCAGGAGCCCAGAGGGGCTTACACAGCCTCTCCTTGGGCTCTCATTCCCAGCAGGCACTGAGTATACCCAGTATACCCACTGTGGATGATTTCTCAGAGCTCCCAACTCTGGCAGGAGGATTTGAGGGTCAGAGGGTGCTCGGCCATGCAGCCCAAGCCCTCTGTGTACTGGAGTGAGTGGTGCTGGGGAGCAGGAGAAGGTCCATCACACACCCCAAAGCATTCCATGTGTGCCCGTTGCAGGGTTTGGGGGGCTCTGCCTGGCCCAGACAGATTCTCGTGCCATTTGGGCAGGTGCAGGTCTCACTCTGCTGCAGAGGGAGAGGGGGGCAGACCCTGGGATGCTGCACCCAGCAGCAGAGACCCCAGCCATGGGGGTGGGTGAGCAGGGCTGGCAGCAGTGACCCCACACTGGTGGGACCTTCTCTGTCACCTCTGCAGCACTTTGTGCTCGTCATGTTGCCAGAGTTTCCTGGGCTGGTCCGGGTCCCACAGCCCCGAGGTGGTGGCTCTGCTCCCCCTCCAGGCTGGCTCCTCTCTCCTGCTGCTGCTGAGCAGTGGCTGGCAGGGACACTTGTACTTCTTCCTTCCAGCCTGTTGGTTTCCAGGTTCAGTGAGTAATTCCCGATAAGCTGTAATTTCTAAAATTGAATCTTTAAGATTACAAACAAGAGGCCTGAATTAATATTCCTGCAGCGTGTGGTATGTTAACTCCCTCTGGGATGTCTCACCGGACAGCTGTGCCTCCCCTGCAAGCCTGGCCCTCCTGCCACTGGAACCAGTGAGAGCAGGATGGGACCCTCCCGGTGCAGACCTGGACCCAGCTGACAGTGGATGTGTGGGCCACAGCTGCTCTCCACACTGATCTCAGCTTTGAAAATATCTTATTTAGGTCAGATTTATTTTTTTTTCCAGGCATATCATCTGCCAGTCTTTGTTTAATCTGAGCTGTCTAATTGGGGCCCCCAAATTCAGCAGAACATGCTGTTAGTCTCACTGAAGAGCTCTGGCCCCATGGGTTGATTTTTTTTCTTTTCCCTTTTTGCAGCAGATTGATTTTCCTGCCAATGTGATCCCTCCCCACTGAAGTTCCCATCACTGCAAAGTTCAGGCTCCCCTTTGTTCTAATTATCGCTGTCTCCACACAAAGTGAAAGAGGCAAATGCTCTGCTCTATTTTAGGTGTAATGGAGATGATAGTCCTGCACAGCTGGGAAGGCTGCAGGAGGCTCTTGCTCAGAGGAACATCTTTCCTTGACCAGAATCAAAGGAGCAGCCACTCTTTGCTAGGAGCACCCCACGTCCACCTGGCCAGGCTGTCCTCAGCAGGGAGCAGCATTGCTGTCCCCTGGCCAAGGCAGGGCCTTTGTCTCCCTGCTGGAGAAACTGGAATTTTATCATCCCTGCAAGTGCACTGGGGATGCTCCTTGTCCCCCCATGTCAGAGGAGCAGATGCCCCATCCCTGGCAGCATTCAAGGCCAGGCTGGATGGGGCCCTGCTCAACCTGCTCTAGTGAAAGGTGTCCCTCTCCATGGAGGGCATGGTCTTTAAAGGTCCCTCCTAATCCAAACCATTCTGTGATAGGGAAAGGAACCCTTCCTTGGGCTGCTACAAGGACGGGCATCCTTCTCCCAGGATGGAGAGCACTGCTCCAGTAAGGAGGCCTTTTGCTGCCTTTAGTTATTCCTAATTCCCCAGTAAAGTCCCTAGAGATTTTGGGCTGTTTCCTCTTTCCAGACTGCCATCAATTCTGTTTCCCACAATAACCTCAGGTAGCAGGAGTGGTGCCCTGGCACCAGGTGAGGCCCTGCTGTGCCATCCTGGGAGCTGGCTGTGCTTCCACCTGCACCCACTCTTAGCTCTGCCCACCTAAATCCCACCTGCCCCATCACCCCGTAAGTGAAGTGCCCGGGGGGCAAATGGCCCTGGCAGCCCTGAGTGGGTGTGTTGGGGGGCGAGCTGTGGCACCGGCACCGTGGGCACATCCTCACCCCCGGAGGGACAGGGTGATGCTCTGGGGAAGGAAAAATAAAAGGGGATGTCGATGCATCAGCTATTGATCCTGCTATGATGTAGGGAGCCAGAAATAGAGCCTGAAAGGCCCGGGGTGACTCATGTACCTGTGATACGGTGTGTGCTGAGGGGGCCGGGCTGGCGCGGCGCTGGCAGCGTCAGGCTGTGCAGGTGTAGGGCATGTGGGGCTGGGAGACTCGTGATTCAGAGGCTGGCTCAGGGCTGGGTGCTGGGGAGGGAGGCTGGGAATTAGGAGTGCTGGGTGCTGCAAATACCCTGAATAGCAGAGCAGGCTGTGGGCAGCCCGGGTACCCCCAGGAGGCGTCTCATCCAGACCCCAAACCTTCTCAGCGTGATGCCATCCCCATCATACTCGCTCTTGTAGCCAGTGCTAGGCGAGCTGCACACGGAACACAGGATAAAACCCAATCTGCCTAATTACTTGGGATCTTCTCTTTCTGAATGACCTAAGCAGAGGGCTGTGTAATGCAGAGGGAAGGGCAGCCAAAGGGGGAGGGAGTCACAGCTGAGTTCAAACAGAGCCGGGAGCAGATGAAGTGACTGAGCCCCTTGAGCTCAGTGGCATCTTTCAAGTGAAATGCTCTTTTGCTGCTAAGATTAACTGTTGACGAAAGGGCTATTTTTTGAGAAGGTTCTTCCTGACAAAATATTTGAAAGCGTTTTAAAATAGTTTGCGTGGAAACATGGAAAAGCTTAGGCTGGAAGGAGCTGTGGGGATCATCTGTTCTGCCCCCCCTGCCAAAAGCAAGCCCAACCTGAGCTACATCCAGCTTTGATTTTATACCTTAGTTTTACATTTTTCAGTGCAAATCTGAATTTTTCATCTTGATGCAACCTTCAAAATCTCTGTCAAAACAGTTTAACTGAAACTTCTACTGAAAGTAGCTGAAAAGGTTGGCATGGAAAGAAATGTTTCAAAATGAAATGTTTAGTGACCTCATCTGGATTCCTTTCAATGATTTTTATTTGATTTTTCTATCTGGCTTAGAGTGGGAATATTTTCCAAGATCTCCAGATCTGGAGGTGGGAATGGGCTGTGGCTGAGTCTGCTTTATCCTGCCTCCCACACGGGATGCTTGGGCTGTGCTGGGCCCTTTGGGGAGTTTTGGGGAAGTGACTGGTTGGGGGACAGTGGCACAAGTGGCCACACATCCTGCTGGGTGATGATACCAAGCATTGCCCTGGGCTCAGCTCAGCCCTGTCTGCACATCCATGGGGTCCAGCAGATGAGGAGGTGTCCCACTGGGATTTGGGCTGCTCATGCCTTGCCCCAGTGCCCCTGCAGTGAGTCCCTGCTCCTGTGCAGTGCCCCTTGCCCTCTGCAGCCTTGCACCCTGGCTGCTCATCTGACTGTGATTAAAAATGAATGAAGGAGTTTCAACCTTCTTGCTGTGGAGGGTGAGGATGGGACTTCTAAAGGCATAAAGACCAGTATGTGCATAGAAAGGATCTGTGTTTTATTACTCTTATCTTGGTTTTCTTTCCCCTGTTACTAATCTCATTATGCTTAAGGGTATAAATTTAGGTTGGCACAAATCTGTATTGCTTAAATATTTTACCTTGAGTTGTTAGAAGCTCTCTCCATCTGTGAGGATAATACTAAGTATTAATTAACCAGCTAATCCTATGCAGCGCTTGGAAAACATAAAACACGACAAAGAAGCAAGTCCAAAGTGCAATTCCATTCAAAGCAAGCCTGTCCTTTTCCCAGAGGAGAAGGCTTTGGGTTTTTGTTTTTACACTTTGAGAACAGCACCCAGCTTGCTCCATGTATCTGCTTAGACTGCAAATCACCTTTTAAATCAGAAAGAGTGAAGCAAAGAGAGACTGAAGGATGACCAGGCTGTATGAGCATGTTGGGCAGCCCAAGGGAGGCCAGCAGCTATTTCTCTGTCCTTCCCAGGGCAGGACACCTTGCAGGCACAGGGATGGAGAAGTGCTGGTACGTGTGCTCTGGGCTGGGCACTGATTTTTGCCCCCCCAACACGTGTGCCTGTTCCTGGCCCCTTACCTGGGCATGTTGCAAACAAAAATCTCATATTTAGCAACAAACCTGCTCCCCTGATATCTGAGGGAGTGTCTTTGCACACAGTGAAGCCCCTCTGAGTCCTGGCTGTGTCGGGGTTCAGGTGGTGCCAGAGGAGGGTCCGGAGGGAGCGCACAGGGATAGGGACTGGGCTCTGTGTGGGTGGCTGGCAGCTCCCCAAGGCATGTCACCAGCACGGTGTCCTCTGCCATGTCCTGAGGGTCACAGGCATCAGTAATGTGGGGCAGGTGTATGTTATGGACAAAATGAGGAGTCTGGGGGCCTGGCTGAGGTTGGAATGGAGCAGGGCTGGTGAAAGGGCAGCCCTGGCTCACACAGGGCTCCGTGCAGGGAGCAGCAGGAGGCTGGGATTCCCTGGCTTGGTGTGCCAGCTGATTGCTCCTGCATCTAGAGAGCATGGGGCATGTAGGGGTACTCTGAAAAGTCATGGGGGGCTTGTCCCTACACCACATGGGTGTTTTGGAAAGCCCTGCCTCTGGGGCTCATGCTGTCCCAGCCTCTGCAGAACCCTGACTCCTTCTGCCTCCAGACAATGCCAAGTGAAATTATTGCCTCCTAATATCATCCCGAGGGGCCAAGCTTGACATGAGCAGGTTCGCTGCATTCACACTGTATATTCCCAGCTGCTGATCTGGCCCTTCCCATCTCCCTCTGTGCTCCCAGCTGGGAATGTTGGTGTGGGCATAAGCAGGGCCAGCGCTGGTGCCCTGTACCCCTTTAGGCTCAGCTCTGTTTGTTTTGCTGCAGAGGCACCTGGGCAGAGCCTTATGTTACTCGGAGTGGGGTGAGGGAGCTGCCAGGTCCTGCTGACACCCTGAAACCCCTCCCCACACAGCAGCATGTGCAGTCCAAGTGCGGAGCCTTCGGAGGCGGTGTGGGATGTGCAGCCCTGTCACCGCTCTGCAGGATGGTGGGCATCACGTTGGCACAGCCCTGGAACACGGATCTGCCTCCTGTTCCCACTTTGTGTTATGTTTTCAGCAGCGCTTATGCCAAACCAAACATTAGGAGTTTACGGGATCGCTTGGCTGGACTCTGCGAGGGGCTGAGGTCAGGGCTGGACAGCACAGAGGAAGCTCATCCATGAGGTGGTGGAGTTGGTGTCCCACAGAGGGAACAGTGCTGGAGTGAGCACAAAACCAATCAGATTGTTCTGCATCCATCCCAATACTCCATGCTAGTAGCCAAGTTATTTTTAACACCTTTCTCATAGCAACAGGGTGATTCTCCCATTCTCTGCATCAGTGAAGGGCAAGCAGGTTCCCTGGAGAAGGATTCCTTGGATCAGGTCTGTCAAGACTGAGCAGGAGGGTCCTTTCCCCCTGCAGACCAAGGCCTGGTCTGTGTGTCCATCCCACACACATCCAGTGTCCAGGAGGAGCTGAGGAATTTCCCCACAGTGCACAACATGATGGTGCAGCACAGCAGAAACTCAGTGTACACTTTGGTTGTGTTTAGCAGGAATTGAGGGAAGTCACTGTATTTCTATGTGGTATTTTCTATTGGGGAAACAAGCTCTGGAGCCCAATGATAACAAACTGTGTTGCCAGAGCTGTGCCCATCCATGGGGTGGACATTTGTGCTGTGCCCACTCCTTCAGGGATGGTCCTACAAAAGTCATCTATGCCTTCAGAGTCAAGACCATGGCCATGGATAAGCCAGAGCCATCCCTCTGCATCCCAGAATGACAGCCTGGGTAATGTTGGAAGGGCCCACAGTGGCTCAGCTGGTCCCCCCTCCTGCCCCAGCAGGGCCAGCCCAGAGCACAGGGCACAGCATCGTGTCCAGAGGGCTCTGGAATATCCCCAGGGAGGAGACTCCCCCCTCTCTGGGCTCTGCTCAGGGCTGGGTCACTGCCCAGCCAAGAAGTTCTCCCTCCCGGGCAGGTGGAACTCGCTGGGCATCAGTTCCTGCCCGTCCCTCTCGTGCCATGGCTGGGCCCCCCGAGCAGAGCCCGGCCCGGGCTCTGCCCCCTCCCTGCAGGCACTGCCCCCCATGGGCAGGGCCCCTCTCAGGGGCTCCTCTGGAGGCTGAACAGCCCCAGCTCCCTCAGCCTTTGCTGCTCCCAGAGCTGCTCCAGCCCTTGGGCATCTCCGCGGGCTGCGCTGGCCCCGCTGCAGGAGCTCCCTGTGCCTGCTGTGCTGGGGAGCCCGGGCTGGAGGGCACAGGGATGTGCCTGCCAGGCTGTTTGACTGTCACAGCTACCACAGTGTGATCCTTTGGTGTTTCCAGCCACCTCAGTGGCTTAGTCCATCAGATCCAAACCCTATTGGTGTGTCTGCTGTCTCGGTGGGTGTCAGAGATCCCCAGGGTTCCCAGGGACTCGAGTTGTGCCGGTTATCTTTGTGTTGCCCTGTTAGCCATGAGCAGGTCAGGCTGGGGTGAATCTCCACAGAGAGCAAGAGGGGCTCTCCAGGCTGAGGAGGGGAGAGGAGGGAGCTGGTGACCCCACACAGAGGCTGTAAACACTGCCAAAATACCAGGCCTGGAGTCTGGCTTGCTCAGGGGTGTGATTTGGAGAGGCGACCCTGCTGAGCACCCGTGCTCTGTGCTGCATCCCACCCAGTGGGACCAGCAGCCTGGGTCCTCCAGGGCAGCCTTGCAGCCAGTGCCTGGCCAGTGCAGGAGCACTGCTCTGCAGGTCAATGGCTCCCAGGCTGTGTGGGAAACTGCTTGGGAACAGCTGGAGCACATGGAGAAGCCCGTGGGGTGGTTGGTGATGGTCTGGCTCAGCCTCACAGTGCAAGTGGTTTTTGCCCAGGGGTGCACTGGGGGGATGTCACCCAGGCCAGTGCACTGATCTCAGCTCCTTGGCTTGCTGAGATGGTGTTGGCACTGATGTGGTGCTGGTGGGTGAGGGAGCTGCTCCACATCCCTGGAAGTGCCATGGGAAGCCTCTGGAGCCCAGCAAGACCAGTGGGCTCCGGGGTCCAGCTCACAGCACTCAACCCTTAGCTGGCTCAGGGCTGGGGCACTGCTGGCACCTGACCCTCAGAGGTGATGTGGTTCTGCTGCAGTTATAGCAGAGCTGTGACTGCTGACACCATTCCTGACTTCAACTCAAACTCCCACGCTCTCTCTTGCTTTCAGAGCTGTTTTTCTTCACTGTTTTCCACTCTGGAAAATGCTGAGTGTAAATTAGGATGTATAGGGCAATAAGCTGAGGCTGGGCATGGAGGTGTGCTACAGACTGTGGGGTCAGCACCATGTATGGCAAGGCAGGAGAGCTGCCTCCAGCCCCAGGCTCTGCCCCACCTCGTCAGCAGCCTCTGACCAGCAGGTGCATCCCCCTGCACCCCCGGGAGACCAGCACAGAGGGGTGTTGGGGTGTGCAGTGAGGGGAGAGCACTGAGCTCCTGCACTGAGAGGGGACAACTGGAGTGCCAGCAACCCGGTGCCCAGTTACTCAGTGCCAGCAAAGCCCTGCTCTTCACTGCAGGAACCCACTGCAGTGTCTCTGCCTGTGGCAAGGGGTTGGAATGAAGTGATCTTTAAGGTCCCAACCCAAACCATTCTGGGGTTCTGTGAGCCCTACAACTGTCTGTCTGCTCCGAATATTGCCCTGTAGGTCTTGTATCAGTGTTAGGATTTGAAAAACTTGCACTGCTCTTTGAAAAACCCAGATCAAAAGAAGTATGTTAAGTAGCTCCAGCCAGGTGCCTCAGGGAGCAGGGAAGGTGCTTCTCAGTAGCACAGCCAGAGGGTTATGATGCATGAGGTCAATTTTGGCCCTGAACACAGAAAGCAGAAAATCGAAGACTGTGAGGAATTTAAAAGGGGATCTGAGGCCAAGTATTGCCTCTGTGCCAGGAGTTATAAAGCAAGGGATTGTTTCAGACAGGGCTGTGTGAGGAGGGACTCGCTGCCCAAACAGAACACTCCTGACCTTGCAGGGAGCCACGACCTTACTTGCCTTGTGTTCTTGGAGACAGGCTGGGTCCCCGTGGTGGGACCAGCTTCTCTCCCTCCTCTTTCTGTCCTGCATGTTCAGACTTGGCAAGTGGCATCTGCTCAGAATTCCTCAGCAGAACTCTGATAATAGCCCAGGACAGTCCTGCACTACCTGCCTGGTCTGCAGCCACTGCCTCCAACACTCCCGCCCACCAACAGCCAAGGCCAATCCCAGTGACAAATGTGCTGGAAAAGCTGCTGCTGTCAACCTTCACACTGGCTTTAAACAGCAAATAAACTAATCAAGCAGACCTGGAGCCCCTGGAGAGAGCAGTATTCCCTTTCTCAGAGGAGAAGTTCCTGGGGGTCCTGGTGGGCACCGAGCTGTGCCTGCCCAGCCCGGGGGCCAAGGAGGCCAATGGGATCCTCGAAAACATCAGGGAGAGCCCTGTCAGCGGGTCAGGGAGGGGCTCCTGCCCCCGTGCCCAGCCCTGGCAGGCACATCTGCAGGGCCGTGCCCAGCCCGGGCTCCCCAGCACAGCAGGCACAGGGAGCTCCTGCAGCGGGGCCAGCGCAGCCCGCGGAGATGCCCAAGGGCTGGAGCAGCTCTGGGAGCAGCAAAGGCTGAGGGAGCTGGGGCTGTTCAGCCTCCAGAGGAGCCCCTGAGAGGGGCCCTGCCCATGGGGGGCAGTGCCTGCAGGGAGGGGGCAGAGCCCGGGCCGGGCTCTGCTCGGGGGGCCCAGCCATGGCACGAGAGGGACGGGCAGGAACTGATGCCCAGCCAGTTCCACCTGCCCGGGAGGGAGAACTTCTTGGCTGGGCAGTGACCCAGCCCTGAGCAGAGCCCAGAGAGGGGGGAGTCTCCTCCCTGGGGATATTCCAGAGCCCTCTGGACACGATGCTGTGCCCTGTGCTCTGGGATGGCCCTGCTGGGGCAGGAGGGGGGACCAGCTGAGCCACTGTGGGCCCTTCCAACATTACCCAGGCTGTGATTCTGTATGAACTGCTGCTCCTCAAGGTTGGAAATGCCAGCTGAGCAACTGCAGTCTTTGCCCAAGACAGTCACCAGCACAACCAGACCATGGAAGCCCAAAGCTGCTGCCATGGCTGTGGATCATGCTGCTTACTGACTGCATGCGAATGGGATCTCTGCAAAAACTGGGATATAACCCCATATTCTTGTGTTGTGAGATTTTTTTTCCTTTCATCTTCTTGATCCAAGAACTAAATGTCTGCTCTTCCACCATCTAGAGCTGTGAAGCTGTGGAAAGACTGTATCATTATTTTGATTTCCTTGATCTTGCAAGACTGTGGGGAAAGAAATACCGATGCAAGTAATCACAGTGCCTGGGAAGTGTGTTGGGAAAAGATTGTACTAACCAAGGGTTTGGGAGATGCATCCACAGCTCTGGGAAACTGAACAGCCCCAGGGAAGCAGCATCTCCTGGAGGCACAGGATGGGAACACTTGCATCCTCTCCCTGTGCTGACCTCTGAGTGGGCAGCAGTGGAACCATTCCTGGAGTGGTTCCCATTGCTGGGGACCTTCTGCACAGTCTTGTTGCAAGTCACTGCTCATGCAGGTGTGTCACAAGGGTTTTGAGCTCCCTGCTAGTCTGATGTGATGTGTCACATCTGTCCTGCTCACAGGGTAAGCGTGGCCCATGCTAGACAAGGTACCACCAGACCTGCCCTCCTGGCACACTCACCTCACACCAGCTGGAGGTACTTTTGTTTCATGGCTCATGCCAGTTCTCTCCAAGATGTGAGCTGGAAGCACTTTTTTTCTGCTCTAAATGCAGGAGGATTTCTGCCAGTATTGTAATGTTACATGGAAATCTGCTTCTGCATACATATCTGTTATTACTGCACGAGCAAATGATCCTAATGGGGACTTGGCCAGACCTCTCCAGCTTGTGGGATCAGTGCAAGATTGAAGAGTATGCTTCTCAAAGCCCAGTGCAAAGAAACCTATTTCACCTACAACACGTCTCATCCCAGCCTTGGAAATGCCACCTCCAAGCGTGGCTGGGCAGCCCACACAAGGCATCACCTCCCCACAGCAATGCCTGTGCCTCCTCACAGACCCAGGGGTGTGGTGCTGCCCATCTGCAGGCAGGGCTCAAAGCGTTTGGGCCCCCAGCTCTGCTCTGATTTTAGCTGTTTGTATCTCATGGCTGAGCAATTTCAGCTCTGCCAGCCCAGTGCTGAGCACCTCGAGGATGGTTCTTCCTGCTGGGGTGGGTTCTGCCCCCTGCCCACATCTGCTGCCCTGTGGGGCATCCCTGGGCTGAGAGGTGTAACATGGTTATGGGATCCAACCAAGGCCATGTGGGATGGGACCCTGAGCAACCTGATCCAGAGGGTGACATCCCTGTCCCTGGCAGGGGCTTGGAACTACTTGTTCTTTAAGGTCCCTTCCAGTTCAAACCATTCTGTAATCCTTGTTGTCAAATGGGGACAGAAAACTGGCACCTTGAACAGGGTCCTTGGTCATGGCAAAGCACCAGGACCAGCCCAGCCCAGTGACCGCACTGCGCCGCTGGCACAGCCCCTGCCTGCTCCCCCCAACACTGCCCCCAGCTCCCTGGGGGGAAACCAGGATACAGCCTGTGTTGTCCACACTCCCTGAGGAGCTGCCTCAGATCTGTTTATAGACACCTGTGAAGTCTTCACCCTGCTGAAGTCAAAGACTAAACTCCTGTTGACTTCAAAGGCGGGACGGTTTCCCACTGAGTCTGCATCTCCCATCCCCTCCTCCTCAGATCCTGCTCCTGGACCTTTAGATGTCCTTCTCTTTTAACTCGAGATGATTTGTGCAGTCTGGAGCTATATTTGGGTTGCAATAGCCTGTGTTTGCCCCCTAACATTATTTGCTGAGCAATTTTAAGCTGGGTTTTGCACCACTTGTCAAGCGGCCGTGTCACGGTAGGTGCTGTGTCAGGCGAGCTTTCTGCAGGGAGCTGCTTGGAGAGCAGGTGTGTCTGAAGGCATCTGTGTCCTCAGGGGGTTTTCCTTCTGGATTTTAGATTTCTTCCAGCTTGGAAAAAACCCATATTTCTCTCCTTGGAGAGGCATAAAGTTCTGCCCTGCCTCTGTGAGCTGTTGGAGCCTGGGGAATGTGTTCCAAGGGCAGTGCTAACCCTGCCTGGTTTCCAGCTGAATTTGATTAAAATCCCAGTGGAGCTTCCCAGTTTTGACAAATCACTAATTTCTACCAGAAAACTGTTTAGCTCTAAATTTTTCTGGATACTGGTAATGTATCCAGGCTGTAAGAAACAACAAAGAAACTCATTTTCCTTTCTCCCTTGTGTCCTGGAGACAGCTGTGCACCAGCCAGGGATGCCGGGGTGTCTCTGAGGAAATACAGCTTGTTCCTCTGGAATTATTTTCAATTTACGTAGTGTCCCTGAAATCAGAATCTGAAACACTGTCTTTAATAATCATTAAGTTTTCCTCTGCCACTTCATACTTTTGCTCAGCTTCACAATGTCCTGATAATTGTAGCCTTTCCTCCGTCCCTCTAACTTTAATTTGCAGCCCATCACAGTGTTGGTTAAGAGGATCAATCTCTAAGTTCATTACCTCAAGCTCTTTCCCGATATGTTCTCCTGTAGTTTGGATAGATTGTGGTGTTCTTCCTTCAGATCTTTATTTTTCTCCACTGTGGCAGATTGAGACAAATGACCCCAGGGTAAGGAACAAGCCTTGGTGCTGCATTCTTGGCACTGCACATCCCCAGTGCTGGCTCCAGCGGGCACACGTGGCCCCAGCAGAGGTGTGGGATATCCACTGGGTCACAGAAAGGTTTGGGCTGGAAGGGACCTTAAAACTTATCTCATTCCACTCCCTGCCATGGGCAGGGACACCTCCCACCAGCCCAGGTTGCTCCAAGCCCCATCCAACCTGGCCTTGGACACTCCCAGGGATGGGGCAGCCACAGCTTCCCTGCCCAACCTATGCCAGGGCCTCCCTTTCCTTCCAGCCAAGCATTCCTTCCCAATATCCCATCTCACCCTGCCCTTTGGCAGTTTGAACCCATTCCCGTTGTCCTGTCCCTCTGTGCCCTTGTCCAAAGTCCCCCTCCAGCTCTCCTGGAGCCCCTTTAGGCACTGGAAGGGATCTCCCTGGAGCCTCCACTTCTCCAGTGTTGTGGGGTTTCTCGTTGCATCTCACTAGGAGGTCAGTATTTCTGCAGCTGTGATGAGGAGACCCCCAGGTGAGCCCAGGGGTGACCGAGTGGTGCCGGTCACGCCTTTGGGGTGGGACTGCCGTGGCCGGGCTGTGACATCAGAGAGGTGTGATGTGGCCTCTCATTCCCTCTGTCCCCACTCAGCAGGGGTGGCTCGGAGCTGTGTGTAACTGTGGCTGCACAGCAGGCAGGGCTGGCTCTGGACAGAGCTCTCCCTCCCGGTGCTGCCCATAAATCACCTCTCCACTCCACCTGTAAAACCAAAGCTTTTCTCAGTGCCTCAGCGTCCCCGGTGGGCAGTAACGCTGCACGAGGCTCGGGCTGTGCTCAGACAAGCTCTTCAATAACTCCAGGTGTCATGGAGTGATAGGGTGGTTTATTTATTAAGGCTCAAACTAACTGTTTGGCACTGTATCTTTACCACCCCTGGGAGCCCTGCTGCTCTTCACCCCGCAGCACTTGTGTCCTGCCCGGGAAGTGTCCGTGGGTCATGATGCTGCTGCTCCGTGGGTGTTATTTTTGTTTTCCTGCTGGCACAGCTGGGCTGCAGGGCTGAGGCTCACTGTTGAAATCACAGCTTTTTACTGTCCTCTGGCTTGTCCCAGGGACTGGGAGCATCTTGTGTCCCTCGGCTGTGGCAGCAGGTGAGGGACAAGTCCACGAGTCAAGTGAAGCCTCCAGTGAAAAACTGCCCATAACCACAAACAATTGCTTTTTAAGGTGTGTTGGCCCCTCACCAGAGACAGACAAAAAGAAGGAAAAACAGTTTAAGAGCTTGAAACACAAAATCTCAAGTGAAGTATCTGTTTTAATGCCACCTCCTTATCCCTGTTCCTTTTAAGCAAAGGCAGCTTTCATAACCTTGTTTGGCCACAGTCTGGGTGGCCTTAAGGATAGCAGTAGCTGTCTTTTTGGGGGTGGAAAGAGAAAAAATTAGCCAATATGTGCTGGAGAAATTGGTGCTGTTCTTCTTCTCAGTGTCTGATCCTGTTTCCCTCAGGACAAAGACCAGAACAGGCAGAACAGGGGAGGGAGCAGCAGCGTCTGCCTGTCTGAGCCATCCTCGCAGACTGGAGAGCCCCCATTCCCACTCCTCACAGGGTGGCAGCAGCACCAGGCTCTCCCACGGGGATCCATCCACCCAGGAGGGCTTTAGGGCACTGAGAGCCCTGGGCACGGGGCAGCTGGGGGCTGGGCAGGACAGGTGTGTGCCCTCGGTGCCCTCTCTCTGTCCTGGGGGACAGCATCGCTGCCCAGTTTGGCTCCGATGTGGCGCCTCTGCTGAAATGTCAAAGTTTGGATAAATTGTTCTGCAGAGTGCAAAGTCCCAGTGGATCAACTAAAAGACCTGCAGTAAAGGACACATCCTCCTGGCCCTTTCCCTTGTCCCTGCGCTGTCCCAGGCTCTCATTAGTGGGGATTTATCCCTGCAGCCAGCCTGGCAGGATCCTGCCCGGGCTGGGAGCACTGCATGCTGCCCCTGCCCTTTGCACTGCGGTGGGACCCCCAGCCCTTCAGGGAGCTGCCTCAGAGCTGCTTCCCAGCTGGGTAACAAATCACATTTGGACCTCATTCCTTGTTCCCAGCTTAACTTGGATGCAGGAAAACTGGGATGACAAGCCACGCTCGTGCAGCAGCTGCGCCGGGGGCGACCCCGCGATGCCCACGGCCTCTCCTGCTGCTGGGACTGTCCCTTTCCCCTTCCCCTCGGATCGTTGCCCTGCAGAGGTGCTTCCCCAAAGCTCCGACAGCTGCAGGTCCCACCCCGTGAGCACAGCCATGGCATGGCTTCCCCCAGGTGTGCCGTGCCAGCCGAGCCACGTGCCCAAGGTTATAGCCGTGTTTGTTTGCTTTCCCTCACTCCTCCTGTTGACTTTGCAGGAGCAGTGTGTGCACACAGGGACCTGCATACAGATGTCCCTGCACGGCTGGGAGCTGAATCACGCGTCTCCTCCTATTTTTTCTTCAAACCCGGACCCCGCTGACATTGAATTAAGGGCTTTTATTATCACTTGTGCAGGGATTTTTCTTTTCCCAGCCGTAGCAGTGCCTGTGCAGCCACGGACAAGTGAGCTGCCATCCCCACTGCCCCGCTATTAATAGCTGCTTTTCCCTTTCATGTGTGAGGGCCAGCACTTTTATTGCAGCTCTTTGGACCTGCTTCAGGTGTTTCCAGTTCTCCCAGCAATGTCTTCTCCTGGTTCAAATTCTTGCTGCCTATTTTTACTTCCTTTTATCTCAAATAGTTTTTTTTCCCCACCCAGAAATGATCCTGCCAGAGGATGATTTTGTTGGGAATATTGCTCTTGCATTTTAGACTTCTCAAGGACTAATGAACTTTATTAGATTATAATGAACTTATTACTCAATGCTGCTGACCTGCTTTCGAAAGAACTTGAATTATTATTTGGAACAGGCCTGTTGAGGGACTGTATTTTTTTTTTTTTTTGTAGAGCAGTGTGGGTATATTAACTAATCAGAGTCACATTTTTTTGCTTTACTTTAATTATCTAAGATTCCTGTGACATATAGCTGCTCTGCACTGATGGAGAGCCAGGGAGCAGGGATGGAGCTGGAGGAGCTGTGCCATGATGGATTATTGGGTTCCCATCTCTCACCTCCCTCCAGAGCATCATTGTGCATCCCATCCCCAAGGCTCATCCTCTCCTGTTTCTGGGCTCCAGCTCCCACCTCCCAGCCAAGGGATGCTCTTGCTGTAAATCCACAGTGGATCTTGCATCCTCATGCTGGTTCCAAGAGTGTTTTAATGTCAGTTCTTAGATTTGGGGTGTCCCTGGCAGAGCTTGAGGGCAGGGGGGTGAGCTGAGCTCTGGAGGATGACTGACCAGTGGGTGGGCACGTGCTGGGCAAAAGCATTGGCATGAGACTCTGGGGAGACCTGAGAGCCCCTCCCAGTGCCTAAAGGGGCTCCAGGAGAGCTGGAAAGGGACTTTGGACAAGGGCCTGGAGGGACAGGACAAGGGGGAATGGCTTCAAACTGCCAGAGGGCAGGGAGAGATGGGATATTGGGAAGGAATCCTTCCCTGGGAGGGTGGGCAGGCCCTGGCACAGGTTGGGCAGAGAAGCTGTGGCTGCCCCATCCCTGGGAGTGTCCAAGGGCAGGTTGGACTGGGCTTGGAGCCACCTGTGCTGGTGGGAGGTGTCCCTGCCCACGGCAGGGGGTGGGATGAGATGAGCCTTAAGGTCCCTCCCAACCCAAACCATTCTCTGATAAACTCAGGGATTGGTGATTAGTGATTTCCAGGAATCCCACATCCATCAGTGGCAGTAACAGTGCTGTTGAATCCCACACATGGCTGTACTTTTCCACCTTTCCATAGAATACGGTGCAGATCCATGGAGCACCTTGCTCTCCCTCCCAACTCTCTCCTCTTGCTCAGTGGGTTCTGGTTCCCAATTTTCACCTTCTGCCGTGTAAATCCTGGCTGTTCCCTCGGTGTGCTGTGACTCCTGGCCAGCCGTGCTGCGTGTCCGGGGTTGGTGTCAGCGCCTCCTCAGCCCTGCTGGGATTCCTGGCACCAGGACGGTCTATGGGCGGCGGGGGGCGAGCGCAGTGAATGGATGAGTCAGGCGCTGGCAGGGCACCAGTTCATTGCAAATCAATTTTCACCTGCCTGCAGCCTGCGCTGCCGGCTCGGAGGGGACGGGGGAGCTGAGCAAAGAGCCGCTCCTACACCAGCCAGCGCTCAGGATTTTGGCTGCAGCCCTGCACGGAGACAGGAAAAAGCAGCTGCCAGAGCTGGGGAGGCAGAGAGGAAAGAGGTGCTGGCACAAATCCCCAGCCACTGAGGAACAGGAGAAAAGCACGACCAGGAAAGAACCAGCACCCCTTACTGCTTCCCTGACATCAGGGCAGGATCTCGTGGGAAAGGCAGGAAAGGTGCCCAGAACGTGCCCTCTCCAAAGGGGTTTTCCTGGTGAGTGAGGGCTGAGATTGCCTGATGCTCCCACAGAGCCCACAGCTGACCCCCAAAAGGTGAATGTGTGAGGGTATCACCCCGGAGAGGTGGCTGTGGGACACCCACCTGCTGCACAGCACCTCCATGGAGCTTGAAGCACCTCTCTATCCCCCATGGCATGGACATCTATGGGGCTGGGGACATCTATGGGACACTGGGAGCATGTGGGCAAGCAGGGGGTGAGAGGGGCTGTCAGGATCAGGGGAGACCTGCAGCCTTTCCCCTGCAAAGGTACCCAAACCCTCAGCCTTGCTCCTGTGCAGAAAGCCACCCTTTTCTGGAAACCCAGCACATGCTGCTGCCGTGTGCACAGCACATGGGGCACGTGGGGCAAGGCTAGCTGGGGCCCAGGGGCTCTGTGGGACCCTTGGAGAGCATGGCAGGAGGGAACAGTCAGCCCAGCTCCAGCATTCAGGTGCTGTCAATGCTCTCGGGATGAGGTCTGGCCCTTGGCATCTCTGCTTCACCCCCTGAGCGTGGCAGCTGGCTGGGGCAATGCAGTGGGATCCTTGGCAGCCTGGTTGCAGGAGCAATTCTCTCCCAGAAGTGCCTCCATGTTGTGCTGGGAGTGGTTTTCCCCTAGTGCTGCCCTGGGAGAGGGAGAGCTGTGACCATGGGGTGGATGCAGGGCTGGCACATGGGGTCACAGCAGCAGACAGACTCCCCAGCTCTTGGCAGGGCAGTGGTGGCAGGAGACCCATGTCCTGTACTGGGAGACAGCCCCCATAAACCTGTCCTGTCCCAGGGGCTTTGGTGGAGAGCCAGGGCTTGACAGCAGCAGATGGCTGCTCTGTGCACCTTCACTGCCTTGGGCCCACTGAGCTGAGCTGTGCTCATTGACGCATTCCAAGGCAGGACTGGGCACCCCGTGACTATTTCCAAGGCCCTGTGCAAACCTTCCCCTCTAGCAAGCCTTGCTGGGGACCCTGCCGAGTCCAGGAGTCATAAATCAAAGAAATGAGCTTTTTCTTTTTTTTGTTCAGCTGCTAAAGTTAGAACAAGATGAATAAAAAGCCTCCTTGCAGCATCCCTCCATGCCAGCCCTCCGTGGGCACCAGCCAAGAGAGGTCAGGAGGGGATCACCCTACCCCTTGGCACACACCCCCCCCGTGCCCAGGCTGGCAGGACATTGCTCTTTGGCAACATTGCTCTGGCAGGACATCTTTGGGAGTTGTAGGGATGCAATGGCCGTGAAATGTGTGAGCAGAGCCCCAGGCAGTGCCTGTCCTGCAGCATCCCTGAGCTGCTCCTTGGGCTGCGGGGTTCGGATCGGCCGAGGCGTGTTGCAATGAACAGCTCCCTGAGAGCAGAGCAAAGATAACAGTGACCTTTTCTTCTGCAATTATCTTTTCTCATAAAAGCCACACGCTGACTTTAATAAAACTGAGAAGGGAAGTGATGGTTTCATATATGCTGCCATGGAGGAGCCCAGTCCGTCCCCCCAAACCCAGGCGGAGCTGGGCCCCTCTCGGTGCTCAGGAGGAGGTGATGCTGTGGCTGCCCTGCTGTGCATGGCAGGGAGGTGCTGGCTTTCAGCTCCTACTCACCTGGGTGTGGGGACATGTGAAGTGGGCAGGTGCTTCCAGCAGCCTGTACACACACCAGAAACAGTTTTTGTTTCAATACAACGTGTGGTTTGGCCATCACCTGTCTCCAGAAGCTGGGAATTCACACAGGATTCAAGAGCCCAAGATGCTTTAGTGGCACTGCCAGAAGGCCAGGCTGATAGGAAGGAAAGCCGGGGTTGTCTGTGTGCCTGCATGACTCCCAGCAAGCTGCGTTAGTGCTGGTGGTTTCCAGGCTCTGCTCAGGGTGTAGCTGGGGTGTTGGAGTCCATCCCTGCAGAGTCCAGCTCAGCTGTTGTCATTGCAAGTGGCTGTGGAGCTGCCCACATAGGCAGCTCATGAACAACCAACTGCAAATTCACACACCCCTGTGGCTGTGAAGAGGAAGGATTAGCACTGGGCCACTCGGAAATTATGGGCCACCACAAAAGCAGCCCCTTCCATGCTGCTGCCCAGCTCCGGAGGGGAAGGATCCTGCTGGGGGGCAATGCTGCCTCTTCCCAGCTGCCAGCTGTGGGAGGAGGGTGTGTGGCCAAACTGGTCCTGTTAGAGGGGATCATGGGTGGGGAGAGAGAGCCCTGGGACATGGAGAAGGAACAGAGAAGGGGGCTGGATGGTGCCAGGAGCAGTGTAGGTGCTTCCCTGCTCTGTGCCATGGAGAGGCACGGCTGGATGCAGAGGTGTCAGCACGCAGGGACCGGTGCTTGTTCCCTCACATTTCTCCTCAATGCTGCCATGGCAAAAAGGTGCCTGTGAATCTCCAAAGATTCATGTTCTGATCCTGCCTCCTGAGTGCCATCAGAGGCCACTCAGCATTTGCTCTGGGTGGTGACAGGGCTGGAGCTGGAGGCAGGGCGAGGGCAGGGGTGCCAGGCTGCAGGGATGGCCTGTTTCCCATTGCAGCTGCTTCCCCCTGGAGCGATCACACCTCACTCCTGGCCTTTACAGAGAGCAGCTCTCATTTGTAGCATGTCCTGCTCATCACTTGATCTCAGACTGTGCTCTCTTACTGAATCTGAGACCTGTGTCCACTGTGACTGGGATCATCAGACATGCTGGCTAACACTGAGTTGCACTAGGTGAGATTTAGATGAGATATTAGGAAAAATTTCTTCACTGAAAGGCTGATCAGGCATTGGAACTGCCCAGGACAGTGGTGGAGTCACCATCCCTGAAGTGTTCACAAAACATGTGGGTGTGGCACTTGGGAACAGGGTTCAGTGGTGAATATGGCAGTGCTGGGGGAATGGTGGGGCTTGAGGATCTTCGAGAGCTTTTCCAACATTTAGGATTTCGTGATTCTGTGATCCTGTGGGGATAGAAATCCCTGCCTGCCCACTGGCTGAGAGCACCCACGCAGGGTGTGGGGCACACCAGTGTGTATGGGACACCAGGGTGTGGGGGACACCAGGGTGAGGGGGACACCAGGGTGAAGGGGACACCAGGGTGTGGGGGACACCAGGGTGAAGGGGACACCAGGGTCCTCCCCATGGCTGTACATCAGGGTGGCATCTGCACCAGGTCTTTCCCCAAAAAAGCCATGCCCTTCACACAGAGAAGGGGCAGGAGGCAGAGCCAATCGCCTGGACACTGGCAAAAGGAGCCTCATGCTGCTGGATGTGCCTTTGTGGATGGATATCAGTGGCAATTACCATAATGGCTGGGATATCCGAACCCGACACCCTCCTCGTGGGTGACGGATACTCTGTCTGACTGCTGTTCATTTTTAATTCAGAACTTCAACGCCGGCTAATCCGGAGCTCCTGGTGCTAAATGCTAATGAGAAGTGCATTGCCTGACTCCCATACTTAACAGCAAAGCAACTCCCAGGATCAAGGGGGTTAAGTATTGAAATTGTCTCGTACATTAAATAATTAGTAGACAAACAGACTGACTTCTCAAGCCATCACCAGCCCCATCTGTTCCCTGTGTGTTTGCTCCCTCTCTCTTTGCTTGATCAGATAATTAGGTAGGGCCTCACCAAGGCCATGGTGGTGTGGCAGGAGGGGCCACATGGTGCTGTGGCTCTGCCTGAGGCTGCTGTGGGGCTGGAGGGCAGGCTTGTGGTGTGATGGCAGCACAGACATGGTGGGATGGCTGGCCTTGGCTCTTGGGTTTGGGCTGAGGTGGGAGGTGAAAGGGCAAACGATGCAATGGAAGTGGTTGGGCTCAGTTTGAATCTTTGCTGAAAGAAGGTCTGAGCCCCAAGCTCTGTGTATGGTGCACGTGCCTGGACATGTGTGTGGCGGGAGGAAACAAGGGCAGAAACGTGGCAGAAATAATCATAGAATCAGGAGATACCCTGGGCTGGAAGGGACCCATGAGGATCATCCAGTCCAACTCCTGGCCCTGCACAGACACCCCAACAATCCCCCCCTGTCGCTGAGAGCATCATCCAAACCCTCCTGGAGCTCTGGCAGCCTTGGGGCTGTGCCCACTGCCCTGGGGAGCCTGGGCAGTGCCCACCACCACCTTTCCCTGATATCCACCCTAAGCCTGCCCTGACACAGCTCCAGCTATTCCCTGGGTGCTGTCACTGCTCACACAGACAGAGATTGGTGCCTGATGTGCTTCTGCCCAGCGTGCACTGAAATAGTGTGAAACACAATCCCTGTGGCCCACCCAGAGGGGAACGCTCCAAAAACCCATTTGCTGCACCGAAATGCTTTTGTAAACATTTCAAATGGGTGTTTGAAAGCTTTTATTCTTTTATTTCCTTTTCAGTGCTAATGCTCGAAGGTTTCCTGTAATTGCTTCCCTGTTTTTACTGCTCTGTGGCTTTTCTGAAATATTTTTGTTTTAACTACAATATTGATTTAGATACAATGCTAAGAAGACCCCTGAAAAAAAGGTAAATGAAAAGCAATTACTAGAGAGTGCTCTAATGGAAAGGAGCCTCACGTGGGGAATCAGCCCAGACCTCTGCAGTTATTATTATTTATAGGGCCCTGGAAATGAGCACTTGGCCAGCCTGGCATGGAGAGTTATGGATGGGCAGGCTGGATCCATCAATAACACACCCAGGCGAGCGCCAGTGGCTGCAGACAGGGACCTGCTGTGGTCTGTGACTCAGCCCAGGGCTGGGGCCGGGAGGAAGGTGCTGCTACCCCCCTGTGCACGCCTCGAGCAGCACTCCCACCCCAAATCAGCCCCAGGCACTTAATAAAGCCTTTGCAAAGCACGGTGTGTCCCAGCTCGTGGGAGGTCGGGAAGGTGCATCTAAGGGCAGAGCACCCAGGTTAGGCCTGCCAAGGGAGTTTTGAGCAAGAAACCACTTAGCCAACCTTTTGTGACGTGCTTACTTTTGATTTTTCATTTTAAAGCCTCTCCCAGAAGGCTGTTACCATGACAGATCCCTATTCAGCTGGAATGCCATGTGAGGGTGATGTGGGCTGGGGAAAGAAAGGCAGGCGTTGGGAGAGGAGGGGAATGTTGTCTTGTCAAGGTGATAAAAGAACTGAACCCGAGGTTTGCCATAAAGAGTAAGCTGACTTTTACCTAAAACACCTCAGACATATTGCTGGGAAACCTCTATTAAGGATTTTAAAAGGTGAAAACCTTTCCTCCAGTTGGCTCCTGAGGAAGATTCCTTGACACTGAATAGATAAATGGAGGCTTTTGCCCTTAGCAGTTCTAGCATGAAAGGGAAGTCTTAGGAATGCTTGCCAGATTAATGAGACAGAGAACTCATAAATATGTCAGAAAAACACAATACTTGGAGATGAAATAGATGTCTCCTTGGGACGCAGATTAATATTCACGAGGCTGAGGGGCTTGCCAAAGGCCATCACCCCCAGGGAGGGCCATGCCCTGGCCAGCCATGCCAGGCAGGGTGCCCACTGCCCACACCAGGGCTCAGCCTGGAGGAAGGAGCTCATCCTCATCCTCAGAGGAAGGTTTCACCTTGCAAGGGCTTGGCCAGGGCAGGCAGAGGAGATAGACATGGCCTCAGGGCCTTAGTGGTGGGTTGGCAGTGCTGGGTTAATGGTTGGATCTGATGATCCTAAAGTTTTTTCCCGAACTAAATGATTCCATGATTCCCTGGCCTCTGCTGTCCCTCCAGGATGACAGAGCTCAGCCATCCCACATCAGAGGGGTGTCACACAGCTGGACTTCATGTCTGCCATGAAAAAATCCCCTCTTCATAGTGTGTAGCTTGGGATGTTCAATTTGCCAAGGCAGGACCAAATCCAGGCTGCAGAAGGAAGAGCAGAGTTTGGTGTGTTCCTAAAATGCCCTGCAGGCAGCAGCACCCACTGCCACGATCCAGCATCCCACAACAACCCTGCAGAGACACCTCTTGCAGGAGCTCTCCTTGGGAAAACAGCATCCCTGCAGCTCCTACACTTCCCCAGGCATCTCTGCAGAGCCTGGCCAGGCTACAGGGTGCTCTGCCTGAGACCAGGAGCTGTTGAGAGGTGAGGGGTGAAGAGTGAGAGGGGCAGTGCCCTCAGTGCTCACTCGGGCAGTGCTTGCAGAGAGGGGGTTTTCCTGGTGAAAAGGTTGGTTTTCTTCTCCTGGCTCTTGTTCTCATAGGCAAACCACACTGTGGGTAGATGACCCTCACAGTGACAACTCCCCTGGGCTGCTCCTGTGAGCCCTTGAGAGCCACTTGCCCCAGGGACTGGGAGCTCCATGTTTTCAGGCTGGGAAAGGGAGATGAGGAGCTGCCCTGGACTCTGCAGCCACTTCTTCTGTGGGCTGCACACAAACCATGTCATTTCCTGCTGAAAAATGCCCAGGACCCTGCACATGGTGTCCCAAACCTCCACATCCCCCGGGAATGGCCCTGCATGGGAGCAGGGATAGCAGCAGGGTTAGCCTCATGGATTCTGAATCAGGGCTGCTGGGAGGAAACCGGCCCTAGAAGATGCTGCATGTAGGACATGGAAGGTTCTTGGTGTGGTACAAGTGAGGCAGAGCCAGGGCTGCACACAGGGCTGGCTGGGCTCTGCCATGGCCACCCCGGGGCTGCAGGGGGGTGTTCAGCAGTGACAAGGTGCATTTTGAGGTGCAGGTTGAAGGTGATCTCTGCTGGCCCGAGGCTTGTGAGCATCTCCCCCCTCTCACCTGCTGGGGTGAGGACCAGCACAGGAGTGACACTGACCCCATGTTCACCCTCCTGCCAGCCTGTGTGCTCCAGGGATGTTGGGCAGACTCCCTGAGGGTGTCAAGTCACCACATGGTAAAGTAAAACAAGTCCCTGTGGGGCTCTCCGGGGGCAGGGGACTGGCTGGAGGGGACATGGATGAGCGCTGGGCACAGGGAAAAGGGGAGCACAAGCACAGGGAGCTGGGTGAAGGCTCCCGAGGGCCCAGGGAGCTCATCCCTGGTGGAAACAGCCCTGTGTGTAGGTGTTTAATAGGACTATTGCATGGAGTGGCACTGCATTAATCACCATGGTAACACGGCAGCAGTAAACAGTCTGAAATCATCCCGGAAAATATCACGCCAGTGCTCACATCGGCCCTAATACGAATTAACAACCAAGTTGGCAATGACTCAGTGTAGCATAAAGCACAGCCATGGCATCACAGAAGTCCCCCAAAGGGCAATCACAGAGTGCCAGCTGGGGAGGGAGCCCACAGGGAACCCAAGAAAGCCCTCAGTTTGTTGGGGGCCGTCCTGCACGGGCATCCCCTGCCTGCAGGCAGGGTGGGCAAGGCTTGAGTAGAGCAGCTGGAAGCACCCAGGGCAGAGCATCCCCTCCTGCCTGCCCCGTGGGAGGGGATGTGGGATGAGGGCAGAGCCTTGGGGCTGTGGCAGGACCTGCCACTGGGCTGCTCAGGCAGCCTTGTCCCCCTTGGTGTCACTCATTGTCACTCAGAGTCCCTGGTTAAGCAATTTCCACAGCAACACTGGCCCTCCCCATTGCAGTGGCTGAACTGGCAGCACTGTGGAGTTCAGCCTGTGGCCAGGCTTCACCAGACTCTGTGTCCAACAGCAGCCCCAGAGGGTTTACACTGAAAATCCCCCCTCCTGGCATGCTGGCTGGATGGCACCTCTCCCTTTGTCCCAGTAAGGCACATCCCATCAGGATCCCTGATCATCCTGTCCCCAGGCACTAGTAGGAAGAGCAGCAGCTGAAATATGTCCTCAAGCACAGTGTGTGCTGCTGGTCCTCCAAGCCACCTCCCCTGGGGATGTCTCCAAGCTCTCCTGGGATGTCAGCCTTGGCAGAAAGCCCTGCACAGGCTCCCAGGCCTTTGGGGTGTCCTGGAGAGCTGCATCCCTGGGAGCCCCTGTGGCAAGGATTTGCTGCTGACTGCAGCTTCACCAAGTCAGTACCTCAAGTCTTTAAACATCATTCAAACATCTCTGCCTGAGGCCAACACCTGCCCCAGTGCCTACATGGAGCTCATATCCCAAAATTGCTGGCAAAGAGGAGACAGGAGGGTTGGCAGAGAGCAGGGTACTGGGCATGGGCAGCTCTGAATGGGGTGGGACATTGTAAACCTCATTTCCAACCAAATAAAGGTACCAAAAGGGCAGCCCACCCCTCCTTGACATCACCTGACTGATCTACCTTGCAGTTGAGCTCCTCTCTCAGCCCCAGCTGGGCTCTGTGACGGGTATGTGGGGTCTCAGGGCTTCCTGGGTGCAAGCTTGGCAGGTGGGTGCTGGAAAGGCTGCCCCTACCTCAGCTTCACCTGGGTTGGACAAGCAGCATTTTGCTTTTCCTGTTCCATTTAATCCCTCTTGGTCCAGCAGCTGCAGGTGTTGATTTGCCTGGCTCCATCCTCTGCCTCCCTTCTGGATGCTCTGAGAGGTGCTGCATCATGGTTGCAGTAGTCATGCCACTTGTGGGGCACTTGTGCTACCAGCATGGCAGAGGGCTGGCACCTGCCCTGTAGTTTGGGATCTTCTTAAATCAGCTCCAGTGTGGAAGCAGGAGGGCACCCGCTGCACCCCTGCCGTGGGAGATGCTCACCCCCAGCTGAGCACCTCAAACAGGGAGGGGAAACATCTGCAAGGTGCTGGCAGATGCTGTCACCCTGCTGGACCTGCCCTCATGTCAACTGCTGTGTAGTTATCGTCATGGAAACCAGGAGCTGGTGGCAAACAACTCAAACCATCCCCCAAAAGCAGCAGGACAGGCCACCCGGGGAGAGATGACTCAGGGTATGCTAGGTTGGACTTCTGTGGAAAACAGCCCAGCACCTTCCCTTGAAGTAAACTCCTGTCAGTGCCAAGGGGTGGGTATTGCTGTGCTCGTGATGGGCAAAGCCATGCCTGGCAGGGCCTGGGTTTGGGCTTTGTGTTTTGCCTTGATTTAGCAAGGGGAGATGGAGTGAGGGAAACCACCCAACAGCTCTGCTGGGACAGAGAGGGCCAACAAGGATGGTGTGACCCTCACAGCAAACCATCCCAGTTGGGGACTCACACCCTGTCTTGTTTTCAGCATTTCAGAAACTTCTAGGTTAGGGTTCCCCATGCCTTCCACAGGGTTTTGGGGTGGAAAGGAAGGGCATCTTCCCTGTCTGGCACACTGTTCAGCACCACAGCCAGGAGCTGTTGGTATCTGCACCACCTCTCCAGGCTTTGTGTCCATGAGCCCACCAGTGGGGTGCAGGGAAAGGTTTCTTGCAGAAAGCCTTTTTCCACATCGATTTTTAGTATTTGTGTTTTCGTTATGAGTCCAAATCTCTGGCTTGTTCCTCTTAACTTTTACCGAGTTTCTTTGCGTTGTCATTTCAGAGGCAGTTTCAAGGTTAGAGCAAACTCCTCATGCTGCAGTGACTGCAGCTCTCTGGGGGAAGGTTAAAGGATGCAAATTGTTGACAGAGGGCTTTTCAATTTAGCGTGCAAAGATCTGATGGTTGAAAGGTGAAGCCAGACAAATCCAGGGGACAGGGCGGCTGATCGGCACCGGGAACGCTGTGCCAAGGCTGCTGATGGATTCCCCCTTCACTGGTGATTTTAAAATCAAGGTTGGATGCTTTTCCAAATGATGTGGTCGTGTTCAAAAAGCACTAATTTGGGGAAATGCCTCAGAGGAGCTCGGGCTGGTCCTACCTACGAAGCCACGAGCCCTGAATTCCTCTTGGGCTTTTCTGTATCGCCTCTTTTCCAGCCTTGATGATACAGATGTGTGTGGCTGCCACAGAGGATGGCAGAGGCTTGCTCACCTTGCTGGTGCCTGCTGGTGGCCTGGAGTGGGCCCAGATTGCTTCTTCAGCCCCCACCCTGCCTCCCACTGCCCTGACTCAGGGCCACTGTCACCACTGCAGAGCCACCCCCGACGTGGTGGCTCACCCGGCTCCCTCCTGCCTTGCCAGTGCCTGTCACTGCCAAAGCCTCCTGGAAAGCCAGCTCTCCTGGGCAGAGTGAGAGCTCTGGGAGCCCACTGTGCCCATCAGGGGTGTCTCACCTCTGCATGGAGCTCTCCTGGGCAGAGTGAGAGCTCTGGGAGCCCACTGTGCCCATCAGGGGTGTCTCACCTCCACATGGAGCTGCCTCCAGCTTCAAATGATGGATGGCAGGGCAGCTCTGCCATGGTCCCTCTCCAGCTCTGGTCCTGCATCTCCTTAAGTGCCAGCAGCAAGCATCAGCTTCCCCGTGTGGATTTTCCTGTGTGGGAGGGCAGTGCAGAACATTTTGGCTCGGCAGCCTCCTCCTCCCCCTGCTCCCTCACTCTCGGCACTCCGAGGAACCCGGGGAGTTCTTATGCTGCTTTTATTGCTCAGCGTTTCCAGCGCTCGGTCTCCACAATGACTGGCCCCTTCCCTGTGCTGCAACTCAGATGTGCCTCTTGGGCTCATTTAAGCTGTTTGCCTTGCTCTTTCATTTCTGTTTTCTGCTGGAATTCAGTGCCCAGCTGACAGATCCTGCAAACAGCATCCATGCTCCATCCCTCCAGCAGTGCCTGTCCCGCTGCCCCCATCCCAGCAGTCTGCCCCGAGCCACCGTTCTGGGAGCCAAATGTGTTCCTCCTGCTTTATCACTTCTATTTCTGTCTCTTCTACCTGCCTGGGTTCTCAGCAGTAGTGAACACTGGTTCTCCATGCTTGAAAATCAGTGGGGCAACTGGCACCTAGTTACTATGAAGTGGTTTTATTATTGATTAGGAATAATTGCAAGCTTTTATGACTTGGGCACAATGTGGGCATCAGCTTGCAGGCAACTCAGCCTCTCCTGCAAGTGTGGCCCAGCTGAGCCCTGACAAATGATCCCACATGAAATGCAACAGCCAGGGAGTGAGGGTCTCTATTTCTTCATTCTCTTGCATTTCCTTTAATATATAGCTGTGTCTCAATGCTCAAACCAACCCCTGTGTAGCCTTCTTGGGCATTCTGATCTAATAGATCTGAGGTCCTTGTTTGGGCCATGTCTATGGAAATAAAATATGAATGTCTCTAGTTTAATGGCCTAAGAGTCTTTCGTGCTGCACAAAAACCCAGCATCCCCAAATCCATTTTCATTTATAACATCATGAGTAATTCTACTGGCAGCATTTTTTGCTTCCCATATATATTTATTAGAGGGAGAAATTCTCCATCCTGAAATATTGCTCTTACTTGGATCAAATAGTTTTAGAGCTCCGTGTTTAACCCTTTTGTTGCTTCCCACGTGCTATTTTATCCCATATTGTGTGGGGCAGAGTGTTTCTTTCAGGGAAGGGGACACCTGGAATGCAGGAAGCAGCCTCAGGAAATAAAACTGGAGCAGTTTCAGAACAGGCTGTGTCATTTTTTCAAGAGCAGGAAACCACAGGGACTCGCACTGGTCTCCCCAGAGAGCAGAGATCAGCCGCTGCAGAGCTGAGTCCGTGCTCACTGATGGCCATGAGGATGCCCTGGGGGTATTGCCATGTGCACACAGACACCCCGAGCTCAGCTGGGCTGCTATGGGACAGGGGTGTGTGTCTGAGCCAGCTGAGGGGACTCTGCAGGCTGAGATGAAGGTGCCTCGGAGCTTTTCTGGACCTCAGGGTGGTGGCGGCAGCAGAATGGCTCACGGCTTCTCCTTGAGGTGGTGGCAATTGCACACCAGTTCACAGCTCCTAAGATCAAACCCCCTGCAGAGGAACCCTTTTAAAGGAGGGGATCCCCCCTTTGTTCTCTGATAGAATATTGCTGTGGCATTTATTTCTGTCAGCAGAGGAGAGGGTTAGGAGGAGGGCAGGAGAGGGAGAGGCGTGAGTGCTGCCCCAAGGAGGAGGCTGAGCCCCCAGCAGTGGTGGTGTGCTGGTGGCTGGGGGCAGAGCCTCCTCACGGGCAGGGGATTTTTCATCGTGTCGGTGACAAATGGCTCTCGGTTGAGTAGAAAAATGGTTTATTGATTAGCTGGCAGAGGTGCAGGCTCGGTGCCTGCTCCGCCCGCTGCTCCCGCCGCCCGGGCTGGCCAAGCGTGGGCTCTTCTTGTGGTGGCCACGGGGCCACATCCTCTGGCTCCCTGGGCAGGGACATGTCACTGTCCCCAAGGCAGGGGGGCCTCCGGGGACTGTCGGTGACAGCCAATCCCTCGGCTTTCCCATGTTTCTCCTTTCCGTGTCCCCCCTCAAAAGCCAGGTCTAGCAGAGGTTAAGCAGGGGTTTAAGCAGGCTGGTGTGCTTGGATGCTGCAGGGAGGGAGCCACCCCGGTTATCCAAACTACCTCTTGCAGTTCTGAAGGATTTCTTTCTCAGAGCTTTGTTGCTGGAAAAAAACCCAGCCCAGTTACTTTGTTTTGTTTGTTTTTTGGTTTTTTGTTTTCATCTCTAGCCTCTGTGAGTCTGCCCACAGCACACCTTGAGCAGGCTGAGCATAATTAATCACAGTTTGCTTCCCCGCGCTCGCCTGGGATTCCTAATCCACAGTAAATCCTTTGGGGAACAGATGCAATTATGAAAGAAATGCTTATTAAAAAGAACGATATGTGCCATAAAAAAATGTCAGGACAATTGTCCTTTGGTTGTTTGTAATGTTGTCAGCTGTAATACACACTGCCAGTGCCACATCCCAGCTGTCCCTGTCCCCTGGAACATCAGCTCGTGCCGGGTTCCCTGTGCACCAAGCCCCTGGATTTCTGCTGATCTCCCCTCCCTCCCCATCCTGCAGGCACCTCTTCCCAGCAAAATCCCAGCACAGCCATGAACACCCCACAGCAAACACTGGATTTGTTCTCTCCTGACTAAAATGGATGATGAGCTGCTTGGAATTAATATCTTCTGCATGTGCCAATGTGACCAGCCCCTGGAAGAAGATCTGTCTGACAGTGATTTGTTGGTGTCACTGGCTTGGCAGAGGACAGACCACAACAGCTGAGCTGTGTGTACCACACTTCTCCATTCGTTTTGCTGGGCAAGGAGTGAAGAAGGAGGTTACAACCAAAATCCATGCATTGGGACCCTGTTCAGCACTCCTGAGGTGGCCCAGTGTGAGGAAATGAGGACGCTGGGGCTGCGCTCTTGGATTTGGTCAACTATTTTTTGGCTCAGTGGCTCAGGCTTTGCCCGGTGGGATGGGTGGAGTGCTGCCAGCCCACTTCTGGAGAGACTTTGAAGGAGCAGCCAAACAAGTACTGACAGAAATTTCCAGGAAAGCTCTTCAAGAGCACAGTCAGGGACCCCCTGACTGAGGCCAACTGGCTCACATGCATGGGATGGTGTCAGAGAGGGGGCAACTTGGTTTGGAAGAAGCAACAGAGGAAAAGGGAGGTGGTTTTGCTGTATGTGTGAAGAATGGCCACGCTTGCTGCAATCCCTAGAGAACAAGGGCGTGTGGGACCTACTGAAAAACTAGGGGTGGTTGGTAAATATGGTCACAGCGTGAGGCTGCCCACCTGTGTGTCTGATCATGGAACCAGGGAGGCTGCAAAAACCCTCTGGGATCATCGGGTCTGACTGCTCCCCCAGCACTGCCAAGGCCACCACAAACCCGTGTCCCCAAGTGACACATCCACACACATTTTAAATCTCTCCAGGAATGGGGACTCCACCACTGCCCTGGGCAATCTGTGCCAGCCCTCTCAGTGAAGAAATTTTTCCTAATATCCAAAGGTCTAAAGGTGAAACCAGTTTTTTTTTGTGGGCAAATGGAACCATCCAAACCTTAGGAAATAAGACAGGAGGTGCAGCAAGGGTTGTCTCAGTTCAGCTCCAGCTCATCACTGACCTTTGGGAGAGGAGAAAGGACTGCAAGAACTAAAATCCAGGTCACATTCCCAAGGCATGAGCAGGAAGGGATGAAACCAAGCAGCTCAGGGTGTGAAATGCTGTGCCATCAGCAGGGACTGTAATGGGCAATAAGGTTCATTTCCAGATAAGTACAGTGTTTTCAAACTGATCAAAGCCAGAACTTTATCCTTGGTTAGTCAAGGAATGGGCAGAAGCCATCTGGGCTGTTACAGTGCTCCAGGAGATTGGCAGAGGCAGAGGTAAATCTGTATTTACAGAGGCATGAAAGGAGGAGGCACAGAGGTTCATTAATAGCATTGTGATCTGGCTGGTTTAACGTCAGGTCCCAGAAAAATATCACTTCTAAATTATATTTCCTAAACGGAAAATAAAAAAAAAAGGAAAGAAAGATCCTTCCCAAAAGAGAAAACCAATCTGATTCCCCTTTGTGACGAGAGTAACTATTTTGGATTGAGAAGACGCCAGCGATGTCGGGTGCCTTGGCTTTGCTAGGATTCTGCTGTGCTTCACATGACATTCCTTTTAGCAAGGTTGGTCTCCAGAAAACTTACTGTGGGAGAGGTGCAAAACATGGTTGGAAACCAGACAAGAGAAATCAATAACTTGCTGTCAAAGGAAAGGATGGATGGAGTGACTTTCTGCAGGAATCCATCCTCGGTCTAATAGGAGTCAGTATTTCCCCTAACGATCTGAATGATGGAATATTCGCTGCTCATCTGCAGAGGTTCAAGATGGGAATTAGTGCTGCAATTGCAGAAAAGGCGATTTCTAACCGTGCAACAGAAAGGACAATTAAACACTGGGCTGTTTTGCCTGGGGAAGGCTGTGGAGTTTCTATCATTAGAAGTGTTTAAGAAGAGTTTGGAGAAACATCTCGGGGGATCACTGGAGAGCTAACCCTACCCTGAGGCAGGGCCAATCCCCAGAACTATTGCAGCCCCATTTCTGTGATTCTGCCTCATTCCAAAAGCAGTGTTGCATCTCCTATGGCTTTTAGGCAAAAAAAAGTGTGAAAAATACCACATAAATCTGAAAATAAGTGATGACTTTGAAAAATAAAGCACTGTGCTTTTGTTTACCAAAATCCCAATACATTAACCCAGTTCTCCAAGCAGAATATCAAACAGCCAGGCTTCCAAGCCTCGTTGTCTGCAGATCTGCTGCTTCTTCCACCCTGCATTTGGAAAGCCTGGCTGGGAAGGTCTTCCCAAGCGGAGATGCACTGGATTTCTAAAACTGACACACGAACGAGGGTATTTATATGAAATGGGAATGAATATTTTTTTATTCCACTGGTTCCTCTGGCAGAGGCAGCTGGGCATTTGGAGTGATGGTGTTTGAAATGCAAAACGCACCTCATTGGAGAGTTGTTCCGTGCAATTCATCTTCAGAGTACACTCTTAGTGCTTGTTTGCGACGTGCAGCCATAAAGCAGCGCGCCGGCTGGCTCAGGGGTGAGCAAGAGGGGAACGATGGCAATATCAGACATTTCAATCCCCACTGCAGCCTACATTGCTCAAAGCAAGATGACTTGCAAACATCTAACAGAAATGAGGAAGATGAATCGTATGCAAGGTCAGGCGCAATGCCAGGAAACCGATAGAGGCAAAAGCAGTTAATTGCTTTAGATTCCAACAACCCCAAAACGTGCCCTGTGTACAGACATCCATTCCTCGCACGGCAGTGGACCTCACTGTCCAAGCCAGCAAATAAAATAGGCAATGGAGGTGCTTGTCATGATTTTTAATGTCAAAATTAGATTCACGGATGCCTTATGGTCTCTGTAATTACTAGACATCACTCATCGTTTTTCCCAGCTCAAGGGATACTCTGTTATTGACCTCACTGGGAAGATATAAATACATTACTGAATGGAAATATCACCATTTACTATTGTGGAAAGGTCTACACCATAGCTCAAAGGACTCTGAAATCTTTATCTCAGTGTACCTACAGCAGAGGAGAATGCCTGATACTGTTGATACAAAGCCAAACCGCTGCTACTAAAGCCTTATCTTAGTGAGAGAAACCTATTAGAGGTTATTAAAGGAGAGCAACAACAGCAAACCACAAGCTCAAAGGAATTTACTACAGTCAAACAGCTAAAAATACCATGCTGGGCCAGCATGGAGCTTCCAGCCACAGAGCAGCCACAGGGCATGGTGGCCACACTGGTCCCAAGCTGGTGGGGCTTCAGAATCTCTTGGGAGCATGTCAGGACCCCAGAGAGCCCCAGACAGTGAGGGATGTCACACCCCCTGGGTGTGAGGGCTGCCAGCAGGGAGCCAGAGAGATACTCTTGTGAAGCCTCGTCGGGATCCTGGTGGGGAGGAGCTCTTGGGCAGCTGGGCATGGAGCATCGTGGTGGGCATTCACCCCGGGCTCACCCAGGGCTGCCAGTGAAAGGGGAATTGCCCATCTGCTTGTGTTTGTCACTCCAGAGCCTGTGCTGGGAATCCTCTGCTGTCACCTCCCTGCTGGTGGCAGCCCCATGGGTCTGGCTGAACTGGGACAGGTGTCCCTTGGGGGCCATCTCCTCCTTGAAGGGCGAGGCCATTGCAAAGGTGGTGTGTGCCATGGGGTGCCAGCTGTCACCAGGGAGGCAGCCTGTGCTCCCTGGGACCCTCTGGGTGAGGGGCATTGCCCACTCTGAGCCCCCAGTGCTTGGGAAGCATCTCTGAGCCATGAAAGAAGGGTTTTCTAGGTAAGAATCTTTGGAGAGGATCAGCTGTCCTCATCCACAGGAGTCTTACACCTTTGCTTCCTTGTCTTTGGGCAGCTGCAGAGGGGCCTGGGCAGGCAGAGCAGGGCTCAGCAGGGCACACCTCCCTCCCTGAGCTCTGCATCACCCTTCAAATGAGAAATCATGGCTGGTGATGCTCAAAGCTGAAGAAGTGTCTCCCCACCAAAGGTTTTGGGTTAGTCCCCAAGATCAGCCCCCACATCCCTGCCTGTGACACCCCCAGGGGGTCTCACTCTCACAGCCCAGCTGCAGTGCTCCTGGCAAAGGCTGCCCAGGGCAGGGCTGGCACAGCTCCCTTACGGCTCCCAGGGCTTTAAGGGGTTCCATAAAAGACCCCCATGGGCTTTGCAGGGGCTGTGGCTGTTTGCAGAAAGGCAGGGCAGTGACAAAGCAGGAATTGGATCTGCAGACCCTTCCAGAGACCGAGCAGCCTTTTGGTGGCTGCTGGTTTTTCAGAGGTTCATACATTTCATCCAGGAAAGATCAGTAGCTCAACATGTGCTGGGCTGAAGTGGGTCCTGGCCAACAAGGACAGTGGAACTTCATATAAACCAAATTTTTAATTTAATTTAATTTGATTTTTAATGGATTGGGTTGGAAGGGACCTTAAAGCCCATCCATTCCACCCCCTGCCATGGGCAGGGACACCTCCCACCAGCCCAGGTTGCTCCAGGGCCAGTCCAACCTGGCCTTGGACACTTCCAGGGATGGGGCAGCCACAGCTTCTCTGCCCAACCTGTGCCAGGGCCTGCCCACCCTCACAGGGACGAATTCCCTTTAGTATCCAGTCTAACCCCACTCTCTGTCAGTTTCAAGCCATTCCCCCTTGCCTTGTCACTCCATGCCCCTGTAAAAAGTCCCTCTCCATCTCTCTTGAGTCTCACCTCCTCTTGGGATTACCCTTGTTCCCATGGAAAATCTCCCCCATCTCACTCAGTTGTAAATGGGGTGTCACACAAGTCTTTGCTGCTGTGGAAAATCCCTGCCTGTACTCTTATTCTCCTGCAGGAGCCTTTGGGTTTGGAAAGCCACACACCTCCCAGTGCTCCTTTAGGAACCAGAGGGAGAGAAGACCTTGCTTTTACTGTGGGACAGGGAGACGGGGCTCCTGGAATTGGGAGGAGATGGAGAAGGAGCTGTGGCCTCAGAGGATGTGGCAGCATGGGGGGAAGGAGAAGGGCTGTGCTGGCAGGCATTCATTTCACCCAGATAGTTTGGGGGTTTTGTGGTTTTTCATGACAGAACCAACCACGACTGAGCCCTCTGCACTGAGACTGAGCCTCTCAGGTGTGGGGAGCTGTCAGCTGGATGTTCCTTGGCTTTGAGGAGCAGGACAGCCCTGGAGAGCCACTCCAGGCCAGGCTCCCTCTTCCCATGCCTGATGGAGCACGATGGAGGGATGCCAGCCAGAGCCCAGCCGAGCCTGCATCCCATGGGGAGAGCTGGCCCTGCAAATTACAGCTTCCCTGCCTGCAAGTGCTTATTATAGTTTATTGAGCTAGGAAGGTCTCTCTGCTTTCTATTTTGGGCCAAGCTCCCCTTGTATTTATTTACAATCAGCAGAGCAGCTTGTAGCCTCTGGAGTTGAAGAAAATTGCTGTGAAAAGCAGGAAATTGGCTCTTCTCACCTTACAAGAGCAGGGATGGGTCTGTGTCTGCCCCAAGGGAACCCTGCCCTGCTCTTCTGCAGCGAGGGCACCTGTGCCATGGGGCGGCCCTTACCCCCAGCCCCATGGTGTTGGCACCTCCTCTTGGTCCATGTGGGTTCAGGCCTCACAGGTGTGCCCAAAGCAACCTCCAGTGCTGGCCTGAGGGGACATGGCAGTAAACCTGCTTTAGGTGGTCAGTGCTGCATCTCATCCCCAGACATGTTGGTGGCCACAGTGGCAGCTCAGATATGTCTTTGCAAGGTACCCAAGTCTTTCAGCAGTGCAGTTATTCTCCGGGGTACACCCTGGGAGGTGGAAGGAGTGGGGGAGCTCCACAGAGCTCTGTGGGCTGCCTAGCCCCCCATTCTGTGTGGTCTCTCTCCTGTGCTGCAGCTGCCCCTGCTGGTGCTTCACACCCATCCAGGCATCGCTGCCCCTAAAGGCACCTCCGTTTCCAAGCTGAGAGATGAGAAAACTGCTGTGTGATGGGGTGGCACTCCCAAAAATACCCTACAGCCCCTTCAGTTTAGGGAAAGAATCACTTATCTGGCTTCCTCATGCCGGTGGAGTGCTGGGCACCCAGCCTTCCAGAAAGCCCACCCCCAAAAGCAGAGGGGCTCACCCTGGCTCTGGCTGTCCCCAGACAAAGCAAGTCCCTCAGAAGAGGAAAAATTTGTGAGTGCCTGTGCAGCCTCTCTCTGGCCCTTGTTGTATCCACCATGGCAGTGTCTGTAAGTGGTCTAACATATTAAAGATCAGGCAGCAAGGGGAAGGATGACCTTTTGCATTTTGCCTAGAGCAGACACAGGGAATGTAATTATAATTTCATGTAATTCATCTCCTGACACTGTGTAATAGCTGAACTTCGTTGGCCAAGCCAGGGATGGAGGGAGAAGGACAGGAGGAGGGCAGCACCCCAGCCCTCAGCTGGAACAGCTTCCCCCAGCAGAGCCCCCCACTCCTGCAGGGCTCAGCTGCTGTCATGGGGGTCCTCAGTCTGGCCTGGGTGCAGATGGAGCCTCAGCTCCTTGCAGGAAGCTGCCAGGGCCATCAGCTCAGAGCTGCTGTGTTTGCAGGCCAGCAGCTAAAATGCTTCCCAGCCTGCGGGAGCAGCTGACACAGCCGGGGCCACTTGCTTTGCCAGCCTCAGTCTGCTCCTCTGCCTGGTTTAAGCCCCTTCCCTTCCCTTCCCTTCCCTTCCCTTCCCTTCCCTTCCCTCTTCCTGGGGTTGTGCTTTTGGGGTCACACCATGCACAAAGCCTCTCTGGCACTGGGAAGGGTGAGGGGCTGTGCCCTCCAAGTCCCAGAGCTGTGGATGGAGCAAACCCACCACCAAAAAAACTCAGCCCTGCTGTTTCACCCTTAAATAAGGCTTTTCTCTTGTCCAAACCTGAAGCCTTCATTAATTTGCTGGGCTGTCCCTGGGCTGGGCCAGTTCCCTGTGGTCTGCTCTGGCTCATCCTTGGGAATGGAGTGATGGGCCAGAGCCCTCACAGCCCCTGTGAGGGGTGCAGGACTGGCAGGCTGTGTCTGCAGGATGGTTTATCAGCAGAGCAGGCACAGTGTTTTCAGAAAGAACATTACACCTATTTAAAAGCTGCCGCCACCTGAAATCTATTTTTCATCACTAACTGATTCAATTCTGCTAGTTGGAGATTCTATCCTGGAGAAATCCTCCAGGAAGCTCTAATAGGAGAGTCAATCTTTATAACATCAGGAACAATAAAACAAGAGCCCTCTCCTTGCCGCAGGTTTTATCTGCGGGTGTGTGGCTCCATGTGCCTCCCAGCCCCATTATCATCCCAGCACCCAACAGGAGTCATTAAAGATTTATTTAAAAGCGTTTCATTCCTGAGCGGTGAAACACAAACCAGCAACAATTAAATGGGTTTGTTAAGACAAACAGTTTGGAGGAGAGAGCGCTGTGCTGTGTAGCCCAGGGGAGTGGGCAGTGAGATGCAGGATGCTGTGTCCTTCCCCGCTGCTCCAGGGAAGATCCCAAGGCAGCGTTGGATCAATTAACCATGGAATTTCATTACTGGATGAAGATGAGGTGTGGGAGGAGCTGTGGCATGGGGACCTGGGAATCAGCACTTGTAAGGGTGACAGCCATGGCTTGCCATGGCCACTTGCCATGGGAGAAAGAAGCAGGGATACTGGTTAGGGAGTTTTTATCCTCACATTTGTGGCACTCTGCACTCTTAAAGCCCAGAAATGTGCCCCAGTTCAGCTACCACAAAAAACCCACTCCACCAGCACTGAACTGCTGGGGCAGCACAGAGGCTCCAGCAGCGAAAACAGTCTCATCAATATCAGCCTCTAATTCATCTCCCACCTCTTCCCATGCACCTCCTGCAGATACATCACAATATTCATCTTAAAGCTCTCGGTAAATGTATTTTTTCTTATTAAAAATGACCCTGACCTCAGCTAGATGAGAGATTTGCCAACATTTCCCACCCTGTGCGTGCTCTGGGTTTGCCTTCCTGGTGACAGGGCAGGACATCCCCATTTTATGAGTTCTCTAGTCCCTGCAATAAAAAGTCTTTTATGGTTTCAGTACCTCTTAAAGCAGACCCTGATGGGCTGCCCTGCTCCTCCAGCTTTCCTGTAACAGCAGCTCCGAGGGGCAGCAGAGCCGTGTGAAAGGAATGGGCTGTGCCTCGGCACTGGGGTTTGGCAACTTCGGGGCTGTTGAGGGAATTGGGTCTGCACCAGGAGGTGGGAGAGAGGGCACCCCATCCTCTCGGCCAGGAGGAGCTTCTGAGTCCCACTCCAGTCCTTACTGACCCATGGAAAAGCAGGCTGGTGTTGGGGTGGGGCACTGGCAGCTGCAGCCCTGCTGAGGCAGGAACCAGCCCCAACTGTTTGCACTCCCCTCCCTCCCATCCTGAGCCCTGTTTCCCATGTTTCCCCCCTTGCTGCTGACAGCTGAACTGATTTGCCTTTCCAAATCTACGCCAACACTTAAGGCTTCTATCAAGGATTTTTTTTTTTCTTTATTTGAGCAGGCTAGAGGTGAAACAACTTAGTTCCTCCCATCCATGGATTGGATATAACACTTATCCTATTATTTTGTAGCATTAAAAAAAGGGGAGCTGACTTATTTTTGAAGCATAGATTTTTCTGGATGATGAATGGGAAGGAGTCCTTTCGGTCGATGGGATTTAATTACGCTACAGAACATTGAAGAGCTGAGCTGCCCTCCCGGGGCTCCCGCCACCCTCAGCTCGCTGGGGAGGACGGGGCACACCGGCCAGTTTATCACCCTACAAACTTCTCTCCCCTGCTTGAGGTTCTCCAATTTCTTCCTTGTTGCAGTTTAGAATGAAACCTCTGTGTCCCACACAATGATCCGGTTCCCTGCAGGCACTTCATGCCTGTTGTGGCCACCACAGCCACAGCACTTGGAGTGGCTGAGTCCCACGGGGATGGGACTCCCAGCTCCCACTGAGCTGACCCAAATGTCTGTCTGATGTTGGAGCCTGACCCCCTTGTCCCAGCAAGCCTTTGGTCCCAGCTGTTGGGGACCACAAAGACCCCACAGCCCGTGTAACCTCCGGCGGGACCGGCAGTGCTGGCACGAGTGATGCACACACCGGAATCAAAGGGTGCTTTGAATGCCACAGAGCATTTGCATTCAAAAGTCTTCCAAAGGTTTGGGATTTATCTCCATCCTGGGAGGGAGCCTTATTAGTGGCTTTTGGGTACACCGCTCCTGAATAATGAGGACAATCCTGTCTCGGGAAGATAAATCCCCATATAATGATGCCATTGTCTTTCCTTATTATAACTCTTCGTCAGCCCCTCATTTAACTGCTGGTTTACCCAAAGATTTTGACAGCCTGTTTTAGCACAGGAAGATAATACAACACTTTTTAATTGCCCCCCAATCTAAAATTAGCCCTTTCTTCTTTGGCTAATGAGCCACAGCACAGTCCCTTGGGGACCATGGTTGGAGCATGGCTGGTTGCGTTTCCTCATCCCCATGGCCATGCTGGATCTCCCACTGCTTCTCCATGTCCTGGCAGCTCTGGCACATCACCTGACCCACCATGGCAGTGGGTGCTCTCCACTCAAATCCCTCCCTTCCTCCGCCTGCCCGCTTTGCACAGGAGCAGGAATCCACGGGGAAAGGTTTTTTTCAGCTTTGCAAATTCTCCTACAATTATCACATGAAAGAGGGTGGCTGAGAGAAACAACCTCGGGACAGAAATACTGCTTGGAAATAAATTTCCACTGTGACAGGCACAGGGAGCGCCGGAGTTGGACTGAACAGGCAGGAGGCTCGTGGGTCATTACAAGTTCGACTCAGTTACCAGGGGGATGCAAAGCCAGACGGAGATGGATGTGTTGTAAGAAGGTTTTTCTGGAGATGATTTGAGCAATTTTAACTCACTGCCATGGTTGGGATCGACTTGAAAGTTTCCTAATGAATTTCTTTGTCAGGAGGAAATTGTGCCGTTGAGTGGAGAAATGCTCAGAATAGGAAAGCAGGCTCTTTCTGTTGAAAATGCACCAGTGGAAAATCCAGCCAAAGCTAAAACTCCTTAAACTCTGTGTGTGGATCCTCTGGGAGCTGTAGTTTGTCATCTTTGTGTCTGTAACTCTCCTCGGGTGCTCGAGGCAGCAGCAGATGCTTCCCTGCCCTGCAGTGGAGCGGGGGGATGTGAAGGCAGAAACCTGCCCTGCTTAGTATGGAAGTGTGGACGGAGCTGGGTCTGGAAACCACTGCCATGCTGGGATGTGCAGGACACAGCCCAGGTTTTCCTTTGCTTGGGGCTTCCCCAGGACCTTTATCCCCAGGGTAACAGACCAGTGACACACACACATGGGCAGTAGCATCCCTGAGTGGAGGGCTCTTGGCTCCCAGGCCCTGCACTGCAGCGCTCAGCTCGCAGCCGAAAAGCCACGTGTTCCTGAGGAAATCTGGGAGAGCAATTTCATGGTACCAATTTTCCAGTGGTTTGCCATCAGTGGTCAGCAGAAGCCTCTGCCCTGCACGCTGTCCCTGCTGGGCCAGTGAGGAGGAGCACACACAGCTGTTGGACCAGTAACCAGAAAGGTTCTGAATACAGGTTCTCCCCACTCTAATGTGATGTGCTGATTTAATTGTGGGTTTTCCTCAGAGACTGGTGTCCTAATGGAGGAAATTCAGAGCAGCCTTGCAGGGATTCCCACCCTTCCCAGGAGAGTGTCTTCTGCTCATCAACGAGGTACAGCCCCCAGACCAACTGACAGCAGTGCAGAGGTTGTCACTGCTGTGTGTGTAACCTCCTGGTCTCCCAGGAAGGAAGGGTCCTTCAGCCATCACCTGGCTTCTTGGTGTCAGAATCCAAAACCTGCTGGTCCTTTGGAAAGGGTTCTGTGTGCTCTGTGTGCTTTGGATTGAGATGGGAGTTGGTTAAAGGAAGAACCCTTGGGATTCTGAGCTGCCTTTTGTACTTAGTGCAGCTTTAGTGCTTTCAAATCACTTCAAAGATCTCGTTTTCCCGCTTGTGTCTCCATCATCCATATTTAGCAGGAATGGGGTGATCAGAGAGATGCCACTTGCCCAGTGATGGCTTTGCTGTGCAGATGCTCTCAGGGCTGGTGGTTGTGGCCCCATAAATCAGTTCTAAGCAGTGTGATAATCCCTGTGCCTGGGTGTGGAAGGTGACGGAGCCAGTGGTGACTCCAGATCCCTGGGGTGCTGTCAGCAGGTGGGAGGTTCACCCTTGCCGTGGGAAGGTTGGGGGGGATCCTGTGATCCTGAGTCTGGCCCATCCGTGCCCGCTCTGTCCTGTCTGTACCCCTGCCCAGGGGATGGGGTCGGGGTGCTGTGGGAGGGTGAGGGGCAGCCACGTCCCTGCTGGCCCCTCCCTGCCTCCCTGTCCTGCTCGGTGGCTGCCGGTGCAGATGGAAGGGCTGCCAGGCACAGGCAGGATGAGTCCATGGGAAGGAGCCTGCAGCTCGAAGAAGGAGTTTGTCCTTAGGATGCAGGAGCAGCCCGGAGACTCCTCCTGCCTCTTTTCCCCTGTAATGTGATGCTCTATGAATATTGTAATGAATACAGTTATGCCCTGAAAAAAAGAAAACTCATCTATTTATGAGGCTATTTGATTTCCTCAGAAATGCCTCATCTAGCAGCCCCCCTCCATTAAAAACCCTCTGAAGCTAAGCAAGAAGAAACCATGGCTTATTATTTAAATTAATAAAGCAGCTGCAAGTTTTTGCTTCATTTTAAAATATTACTACAGAAAATATTCTTCCATGGATCATTTTTCCTGTGGTTTTCTTCCTGAATATTCCTAATTATGGCCATAATTAATTTTAACGAGTCATCCACCATCAATTCCATCATATCTTGTAAGTGTCCTGCAGCTGACTTTAAAAAAAATTCCAAGTGATGCCTTCCTCCGGCTGCCTCTGTAATGAAACCTGGGATTACTTAAGGAACTGGCACTTGGCCCCAGCCATGCAAAATTGCCTGCTCCTCAGTCAGAGCTGCTGCTGTCCACCTGCTGATGGATGGCATCATTCAGAGCTTTTATAGGCCCAGCAAAAGAGGCCAATCTGTCCGAACCGATAAATCTAAATCTTCTGTAATAGTTCATAGTTCTATCAGACATACGTAGGAAGCCAAAGTGATGCTTCGTTTTCCCAGGAAAACAGGTTTTCTGAGGCCAGTGGGCAACACCAGAGTCCTTGGGCAAGCTTTGACCTCTGGGGAAGGACATTGGGAAGGTCTGGGAAGGACGTTTGGGAGGTGTGGATGGAGTTTGGGAAGGTCTGGGAAGGACATTCGGAAGGTCTGTGAAGGAGGTTGGATGGTCTGGATGGAGGTTGGAAAGGTCTGGATGGAGATTAGGAAGGAGGCTGGGAAGGTCTGGATGGAGGAAGTGGATGGAGAAAGGTGGAATGGAGTTGCTATGGAGTCTCATCTCCATCTCCCACACCAGGATATCATTAGGTATCTCTATAAGAAGAGATTCCAGCTGCTTGTAGACACCCAAGAGCACAGGCACCCTCAAGGGGCACCTCAGACTAAACTTCACCATGTTATCTCATAAGAACAAGGAAATGGAAATACCAAAAGGAACAGAATTTCAGAGCAGGGCTGGCAGGTGGGACAAAAGGGAAGGTTGGGATCTGCAGAGCCATCCCACATCTCCTCCAGGACTGCTGCCTGACACCCCTCTGTGCCAGGGCTGGGGCCACCATTCCCTCTCCAGCCAGCACAGCGTGGGCTGGGCAGCAGCCACTGCCTGCAGCCCTTTGTTTTAATAAAGAGCATCACTGATGGCCTCATTAGAGCCTCAAGGGCTGAGGCCAGTGAGGGACTGCCCGTTCCAGGGGCTTGCACTGACATCTCAGAGCTGATCATGCCTGCTGCCTCTCACCAGGGTTGTGACACGGGAAATAAAACCCCAGGTAGCAACAGGATTCTCCGTATTATGGCATGGCTGGTGGCCAGGGCTCCCTTTAATTCCTGTACAAGTATATTCCTGACATTCCTCTCCTCTGATTTCCTTGCAGCCACAGCTGCTACAGGTGGCCACAGGGTTGGGCTTGTGGCCGTAAAATCTGGGATGTGTTCATGCCCACTCCCACAAGTCCAAGCTTGGGCTATTCCACTGAATGCTTCTGCTGCTGCTGCTGCGGGGAAAATGATGTTTTCCTGCTGGGGTGTTGTTGTGATCCTTGTGTGATCCTCCTACAGCCAAGCTCGGGGGTGACCCCAGGTCCAGCTGCAGGAGCAGGGCCGTGTTGGTGGAGCCATGAGGTGCTGCAGGAAGGTGGAGTTGGGAGGTGCATGGAAAATCCTGAGCTCTTATGGCAGCTGTGCCAACCATCCCTGTTAGAGCCTCTGGAAAGGCACTTATCTCTGGGTCTTACTCTTCAGGAGCTACAGAAGGGATAATGTGTCTGTCTGGGGAGCGCTGGGAGCCTTATCAGTGTTTACAAAGAGCAGAGTGGAGAGAGAAATGGTTCACAAAACCTGCCCCTCTCCACAGTGTTCAAGGGACTGGCTTGAAAACTGTGAAAATAATGAAACATGATCTGTTTTTTATCTCCTGGCCCCGTGCTGCCAGCTGTACAGGTCACGTTTGCAGAGCCTTGTGCGCAACCAAAACGTTCCTGGTTGCTGCCAGATGATGTGCTGGGCTTTCTCTGCACCCGTGGCCGTCATCCTGGGGAAACACTTGACAGTTCTTGGGCTGTGCATCTGATACAGGAGCTTCAGGGTGGCAACACTCCCTGAAGGACAAATACCCACGTTAGCACTAGGAAATCAGCAGTGAAAGGGGACCCAGAGCGGTAATTTCATTTTAAATGCTTGATTTCCAGCGTGTTTGATGTCTGCTCAGGCCCCCGATGCCCATCTCAGTGGCATCGTGCCCCGCTCCCGAGCACAGGGCAGCGTGTGCTTTAGCACCACGACCAAGCAAAGCGGGGAGAGAGCACATTAGAGGCATTCAATTGACTGCAAAGCCCACGAGGATGTGAAATACGCTCTTTACATACACAAGGCTTAGCGATGATAGCACGAAACTCTGAAAAAACATTTCCTCTTTACTGCAGCTTGAAAGGGTGAAATACGGGCTGACCAGCAGCCACGGCAACCGCTTTATCCTCCAATTTACTGCTCTCACTTCCAGCCTGGCCCCGAGAGCCCGGCTCCCTTTGTGCCGTTTTTCTATTAGTGGTTTTTATTTGTGGCTGGGAGCTTTGTGGTGGCAGAGCAGGACCCGCCCCTGCCCCGGAGCCGCCTGCCTGGGCACCGCTCCAAGCCCGAGGGCTGCGGTACCTGCTGGGGTGGTGCTGGGTGGTGTGGCCACGGGAGTTCTGCCAGGGTACAGTGCCAGGAGCAGGGCTGGGCCGTGCTGCACATTCATACCAGGAGCAGGTCAAGGAAAGCAACTGATGCCAGCGTGCCTCAGTTTCCCTGTGCTGGTTTCCTGCACCCAGAGGCATCACAGGTTGAGGAGGGGTGCGAGAGGCTCAGAGCCCCCATGCTCTGGCATGGGCACCCAGGAGGCATCCCCACCAGCCCAGGGGACCCTGGGGCACCCGGGGCAATCCTCCTTTTCAGACAAATGTTCCATTGTTCCAAGCTCCGGTGAGATTTGTTGGAGGTGCCAAACTTACCTCTAGGCATCATTTTCCAGCCTCTACCTGGCCTGGGATCTTCTGTGTCTTTGTCTGGCCTTATTCCCAGTCCTCCCAGTCCCCAGAGAAGAAGCCCAGTTGAAGTTGCCTTGTGCTTGGCTGAGGGCATTTAATCACTGTCTCAACGTGATGGAAATACGAGCTACTCCTGTGCCAGTCAGGACACACTCTTCTTGCACGGACGAAGATGAGCAAGGAGCCATCCGAGCATGAAATAGTTGTCAGGCTTCCAGAGGGTCACAAGATATATGGATTATGAAGTAGAGACTCCCACAGATCTCAGATTATCATACACAAAGACTGCAGAAGATTGCTTCAACGTGTTAGATGGCAGGAGTGCTGTCCTGAATTCAGAGCTGGGCTGGAGCACCAGCCCACGGCCTGCCTGAGTCCAAGGGGCTTTGGCTCATGAGCTTTGGGTTCACCCCAAATTCAACCATCCCTGCACAAAACTTCTCAGTCATCACAATCATCTCATGGCTGTTTCTGTCTCCAGCTCACAGGAACGGGAGGGGTTTGGGCATGGGTGTGCTGTGTGGAGCAGAAGCCACCCAAAGGTTAGAGCACTTGCAGGACTGGAGCCTGGCACTAAACAGGACCCTTTGGGAACAGAAATGAACAGGATTAGCAGTCTTAGGTTCAGTGGGAGCCGTGTGGGGTGTGTGAGTCAACCAGGAGAAACCTGGAGGAGATGGGGAGCCCCTGCATGCCTGGGATCTGAGGGGGTGCTTCTGCTCATGGGAGGACACTGCTGTGCCCTTGAGCCTCTTTCCTAAGCCCAGAGCTAATGAGCAGTGATGCCACCACAGGTGTTGGTGCCCAGAGCCTGAGGAGGCCTCCTTGGGATTTATCCCTGAGCTGCTCCATATAGTGGCCTCTCACGGGCAACCACTGCCCCATCCCCCTTTTCCTGTAATGCTTTCCAGGCTGAAGGAGATGCAGTTGAGGGTGACCTCCTGTTCTCGTGTCTTGGTGCCCCACGTGCATCACTGGAGGCTGGAACATGGCCCTGGCCAGGAAAACCACTGCTCGCTGGGTTGCTTTCCCCAGCAGGAGCTGAGCCCCTGACACATGATGCCTGTGAGGTGCCAGGGATGCAGAGCAGGGCTTGGTGACCCAGGAGGTCCCTTCCAGCCTTAGATCCCTTTGTCCCTGATGGCCAAATCCTGAGGTCACCCTCAGGCAGTCCCTGTTCCAGATTTGAGGAAACAGAGGAAAGGCTGGGCGTGAGCCAAGGAGCCAACAGAGAGTTGCAAGCAGGTCTCCCTCTCCGTGTTCCTGCTCTGTCCATGACCCTCTCTTTGTTCCTCCAGCCCCCCCTAAAGCTGGGGAGTTTCCCTGATACATTCCTACGGGTCCTGAGCACGACTGTTCATTAAGCCCAGCCCTACCAGGGAGCAGAGCCACACACCACCCTCCAGCTCAGTGCACGACTGCTTATTCTTCCTTTCACCACCGCCCACCAGTCATTCTTCCCCAAAGCCCCGGCTCAGCCCAATTTGAATTAATTGCAAGAGTCAGACGTCAGCTGCTTTTATGTAACGCTCCCGTGTAATTCCATCTACTCGTTTCCGCTCCCCCACTAATTTATTCACTCCAGGTTTCTTTAAATCAGCCCAGGCTTATTTTCTTTCTTTTTTTTTTTTTCCCTTTTTTTTTTGTCTTCTTTCCACAAGGTCTCTTTGTAAATCGTGTTCCTAATCCAAGGACTTGCATTCCCTGGGTAGCTGGGGCGAGCGGGAGCAAGCCCCGGGAGGCTGGAAGTGCCTTCTCGTGGGTTTCACTGTGCTGAGCTGCTCATGATTCCCTCCTTCCCTAATTACTTCTATTTCACTGTTTTCTTCTATTGCTTCAGCAAAGAGTCAGCCTAGACTTTTGAAACAGCCCCCCTTGCAGCTTTAACATATATATTTTATTTGCATTCTTTCCCGTGACATATTGCGAGTTTTTTGAGAACTGCTATTGTTCTCCAACACAACTCAATGAAGAATTATCCTATACACTTATTGATCTCCAGTAGGTCCAATACTGAGAGAAACACCCCTGCCAGTGAAGAGGGACTTGGCCTTGATCCCCTCTCCCCAGCTCAGCCCCTGTGCACTGGGAGGTGCTGGGGCTGTAGCCCACGGATGCACCAGCTCAGGGGCAGAGCCACGGTGGCCACAGAGCTGAGCAGAGTCCACGTCTCTCTCAGCACTCCTTCTAACAGAAATGCCTCTTCATTTAGCTCTTGTGCTGACAGGGCTCAAATTAAGAGGCAATTGAGGCAGCTCTCAGAGCGAGAGATGCACGTGAGTCCTTCGGAGCAGGCAGCAGGGCCTGTAGGGAACCCAGCACCCCTAATTCCTGCAGAACTCAGTGGATAATTACCTTGGGGATTCATCTCCATGTTATGGCTAACCCCATCTCATACTCACAACTTAAGCCACCCCCACCTGCCAGCAAACATCCCGAGCAGAGTCACGAATGGGCTATCCATCACCGTGCTGGAAGAGTCTCTGAGTGGGTTTGGCAGCACCTGGGCCCTGCACGAAGAGCTATGGAGGCATTAGGACCAAAAAAATCATCTTATTTGCTTATTGATTTCCAATAAAACCTAATAATTAGAAAAATAGCCCTGCCAGCTTGTGTGTGCCGTGCTTATGAAGGAAGGAGGCAAAATCACTCAGGGGATGACAGTGCTTCTATACCCTGCAGCCCCTCTGGGCTGAGAGACAAGTCTCCCTGCAGCTGGCATTAGTCTGTGTCCCAAGGGAGAGAGCACAGAGTGCCAGGAGCCCAGGTCATCCCTGGGGCACAGGAAGAGAGGATGGGCACAGACAGAGCACGAGGCCAGTGCTGTGGTGACATTACAAACCTGCATGTGATCTCATCTCTCCAGTATCACCCCCAGCTCCTGTTTGCACTGCTAGGGAGATGCTGCCACGAAAACAGCTGATGCTGTGTCTCTGAGTGGGAAGGGCAAGGCTGGTCCTGGAGCAAAAGGGACTGTCCCCTTGGCCAGTGCCAGCACAGTGGTGATGGTGGTGGTGGTGGTGATGATGCTGCAGGGGATCAGCTGTGCCTCCTGTGCGAGTAAACAGAGTATTTTGCTCTCTGCAGGTTCCTAATATAGTGCCTTCTATCATCTGTAAATAGAACACTGGAATAGTGGTTTACCAAAACCAAGTCTTGGAGAGTTACCTGAAATCAGGTTGTGTGATGAAAGGTGATGAGCTGGAGAGACACATCCTGCACGGGAGGTGCAGAGCTGGGCTGTGACAGCAGCACTGAAGTCAGAACACATTTGCTGCCCTTTGGTTTTGTTCTGCTGCCCAGACTGAGCAAAACACCCCTGAGGCACTGACACTGCAGTGCCAGGCACAGTCAGGGCTGTAACCCACAGCTTTGCACGGGATCTACAAAGTCACTGAGAGGTTTTTGCAAATAAACCAATATTTTTCCTTTGGAAAATCAAACTTTGAAATATTCTCATCCCAAACACCTCGTTGGTTGCTTTCCAACCTTCCAACCCCTTCCCGACAGCTCCTCACGGCTGCTGTTGTGCTTCCTCTGCTGATGCATTTGCTGCTCTTCATCTAAGCAAGATGAAGCATTAATGCTGGAGTGCCCTGCCCTTGCCAGAGATTTTGGGAATCTCCCAGAGCTGGCACCAGCACGGGTGTGCAGAAAGCACAGGGCTGCATGCAGCACGTGTTAGCCCAGGCAGGGCAGGGCAGGGCAGGGCATCACCACCCCTGGCCTCCAGGAACCACCTGCCCTGTTTGGGAAGGAGGGCAAGCAGGTAAAGCACCGTGGTCAGGCAGTGGACAGGTGAGTCTCCAGTCCGTGGTTGTGAAACAGTGGTGGTTTCACACAGCAGGACCAGCATCACGTCTCGTTCAGCACATGTGCCACACTCAGCCCCAGCCACACCTCTCCGCATCCCAAGGCTCTCCTGTGTCCTGGGTATTTATCAGAGGAACCACAGCCAGGGAAGGAACTGGGAAGAGGCTCTACCCAGTGGCCAGACATGCTCTGGGACAGGAGCAGGGTCATTTGCAGAGACAGGATCTGTGCACACTGGAGAAGGGAGGCTCCTCTCCTTCAGCTTGAGTTAACCCTTGGGTGGGTCCAGAGCAGTAACTCCATCTTGCCAAGTCTGGCCTATTAGCATTCTGCACCAGCCTGGCTTTCATAAGCTGGTCTGACTTTGTAAGATAAAAAAGTAATAACACTGCCCTCTATTATTTATTAGCTGCCTTTATGTCTCTCGGCGAAAGTCCTTCCTCCTCCCTGCCTTCCTGGGCTGCTCCAAGAAGATTCAGTGCTGTCATTCCACAGGCCCTGTCACCCAGGGTTTCACACGGTTCCAGAAAATCCATCTCGTGGCTCAGGAGTTGCATTCCAGAGATGCCAGGCACTCATTCAGCTCCTGTCCTGCCTTCCTGGATACCCAGGATGGCCTCATGCTCCTGAACAATTCCCTGCCCTTTGCAGGGGGAAACAGAGCAGTCAGGATCTGCCTGGGTGGGGTCCCCAAAAGAGCCCTTGCCTTTTGCCCAAATTTGAGGGCTATTAAGCTCTTACATTTAAAATTATTTTGCCTCCAAACTCTAAAATTACTATTCCAAATGAAGCCTGTGTTCTTTGTTCAACCTGGGCTGCAACCTCAGATGGCTCCTGTTTCCATGTTGGGCCCTTTGGTGTCCTGGGGATGTTTTTGGGTCTGTAGGAGTTGCTGGTGCCATGGCCAAGCTTTTCCAGGGTGTTTTTCCCCCCTGGAGCTGTGCACACTGTCCCACTCTCTGCAGGGAGACTCCAGCTGCCCGGCACGGCACCGCCGTCCCCGCATCACCCATGACTTGTGTTGACTGTATTGACTGAATTAATTACAGCTGAGCTTCAATATTGAAATTACTCAGAGCTCCGGATGGCCAAGCTGAATCAATTAGTTTATTAGTGAGAGCCAAAGCCAGCTGAGCAGTGCAGGGACAGGGAGGAGGCAGAGCAGCCTCCCCCCTCAGACACTGCCCCACACTGTGCATGTAAAGCACCCCTGTGGTCCTGCCCAGCACCATCCCTTTGTTTCAGCCCTAATGTCCCACTCCTGGCAGGCACATGATTTAATCTGCTGGTGGCTGAGGCTGAGCTGGCTCCTCAGACAGCTGTGAAGGAGCACAGGACATCCTCATGACTCAAACAGAAGGGAGGCCTTGGTGTTTGGGATGCCTGTGCCTCACATATGTGATGTTTCTATGCCCCAAATATGGCTGTGGGTAACAGCAATATAAATATATCACCAGCTAATACAAAGATGTAGGACTGGGATTAGCACATGGATAAGGTGTTGTGCTTCATCAAACACTCCGGATTTCCAGCAAGCAGAGACTCTCTAACAGGCAAACACTTTGTTCTCCTTGCCTACTGCAACATGCCCTGGCCATGATCCTCAGAATTAAATGACTCTTTCCAGTTCTCTTGAGCCCCAGGCATGTCTCTGCCAGCAGGTATCGGGTAGGATTTGGGCTCTGCTTGGTGCACAGCCCGTTTTGGCTTTAAAGTCCATCACCTTTTCACTGTCACTGCTCTCTCTGCAGAGACAGCAGCACCATTGCACATGCAAACACCCAGCTGGAGATTCCCTGGGTTTCCCTGGAGCAGCACCTGGAGGGCTGGCTTTGCCGGGGCATAGCTGGCTCCTCGCAGGTGGCAGGGGTGGCATTGCTATAGCAATTGTCACCTGGGAAACAGAGGTACAGCCATGCCAGAGCAGCGGTGTTCTCTCACTCTCTTTGAGGAGGTTGGCTCAGTTTGGCTTCCAGCCCTGCAGGGGAAACCCAGAGGAGAGCCCAAAGTACCCCATCTCCATGCCCCATCCTTGCAGCTGGCCATGGCAGGGAGATGGCACAAGGCACAGATGGTCACCACAGATCCATCAGGTGTCTCTTGCAGGTCTAGACGAAGCTCAGGACAAAATGGAACGGGCTGTGACCAAGGGAACAGATCCCAAAATAGAGAGGGCTGAGACCTGCTGAGGTCAGAACTTCAGCTTCTTTTCCAAGCTCAGCCTCCTGCTTTGGACCAAAAAGCTTCTTTCCTCCTCCTGAAACCTCCAGAAGCAGAAACTTCCCAAGCTCCTAAACTGTCAATGTGTGTCTCGCTTAAATAAGATCTTCACAGGGATGCTCTTTGGATCCTTGCAGTTTTATTTATTTAGTTGGTTTAGTTTAAGATTAATCATAAATGGGGAAAGTGCCAGAGACATACAAAAGAGGTTCTAAATAATTCTGAGTGATTGAGAGCACCGTGATTAATGGGATCTGCCGATGCCATTCGGGGGAAGCGGCCTTCCGAAAAATAGATTTATGTTAAATGGAAAAATACAATAATGTCATTCACAACAGGAGAAAACATGAGGCAGCAGAACCTGCCTTGAACGGCCGTCACATACAATTCAGGCTCACAATGAACAAAACTTAACTTCTCTAAGCTCTGTGTGTCCTGATTCTAAATTCATTCATTATGTTTGATTATCTTCAGTCCTCCCCAAGTGTAATATATTCTTTCTTACAGAATTCACCATGCTTCATACCAGGCATGGTTTAATATTTCATACAGTTCATTAAATAACACATTCAGTTCAGCTCACAACTCAACTTGTAATCCCAAATACATCCCTGTGAAATCCCTGAGAAACAGAAAAAATGGGTGTTTGGGGAGATGGAGGAGCAAAGTGAGGTGGTTCTGTGGAAGGACCCTTTGTAATCCTTTCAATTAAAGGAGCTTTGCCAAAAGAGTGGGAGGGAGGATGATCCCACGTCCCTGCTTGTGCCGTGGGTGGTGAGGCAGGGATGGAAAGCATGGCCACAGGGCAGGGCATCTTGGAAGAGGGTGTCTGGATTCTCCCTTGGTCTGGTCACCTGAGCAGGGTTAGGATTCCTCCCTCCTGCCACACTCCACTCGTGAACCAGAGAGAGCTGGTGCTCGTCCCATGCTCACCTCACAGGTCTGATTAAAGCCAGAAATGCTCACTCCCCTCCCACTGGGAGTGACTGGGGGTGATGGTGACCTGGTGCCCAAGCTTTCTCTGGGACTGTGGGTAATGAAGGCTTTTTACAGGCTCTGGGTATGCTTAGGCACCTACTTTAGTTTGGGGTATCCCACAGACCCACCCTGGGTGAGCTGTACCACTGCCTGCCCCCACCAACCCCCCAGGCTTGTGTCCCCCTTCCCTGAGCTCCGTGTCCTGCATGGCATTCCCGCACGGGAGGGAGCAGGACCAGCAGCTGTGCTGGCCCCGGGGGAAATCCTTTCTCACAGCCTTCCACACAGCAAGCAGCACCTTCTCCTAAAGGCGGTTTCCTTGATTTCAGGGCAGGACTTTGACAGGAGGAGACCAAGGGAGACAATTCACTCCACACACAAGAAACCTGTTTTGGCAGAAAGTTAGACATATCTAGCAGCGGGTGGAAGTTTCTTCTCTGCTCCAGAACATGGTCAAATACTGCAAATATCCCCCAGGAGGGTGAATCTAGTCCTTTCATCCACAAGGACACTCTGTCTGGTGGGCAAAGGCTGGTGTGCAGAGGAGTCTATTATTTCTTCCTGTGATTAAAATTAAAAATTTATTCGGGGATGAACCGACTTCGTCGTAATTTCTTGTTAGCTGTGATTCCTCCTCGGCAGCTACAGGGATTCCGGAGGAGATCCAGGGCAGAAATAATGGGAATGGATGAAGATGCCCCTGTGAAGGGCAGAGTGAGCAGCCCTCGCCCTGCTGCCCCATGAGCACACGAGCTCCGTGCTGGGGCCAGACAGTCGCCCCAGCAATAAATATCGTGGCTCACCCCTGCATACCAAATGAAGATGTACGTTATACCCAGCCCTCAGGAGCTGAGAGTGTCATCAGTGTTCCACAGGATTGTCCTGTCCTTGTCAGAGGGACCCCGTGTAGTGCCTGGGCTGAGAAAGGAGGGCCTTGGGGATGCATTATTCAAAGGCCAGCAAACAGCAGCACACCAGGCTGGGACTGTCCAGTGGTTCTTGGACATGTCCCTTCACTTCTGCATCTCTTTTTTTTCTCTCCAAGACCTGCTTTCTCTACCTACAAGCTGCCAAGTTGAGGAGGGTCTTGTTCACTGTGTTGTACCCAGCAGAAGGGCAGCCTGACTCTGTGGAGCCCTGCAGTTCCCTCTCCATGGCAATCCTTCCCAAGGGCAGCACCAAGCCCAGTCCTGTAAAGCTGCTGGTTTGAGCTGTTTGCTTGTACCCATGTTCCTGCTCAGCACATTGTCTGCCCCTTGCAAAGGGAACCTGTGTCCCCTGACAGTGCAGGTGTGCTGGCACCACCAGTGTGAATGCACGTGACTCCATGGGGCCTTGACACCCTCTCTGGGGACAGGTCCCCAGGGTACAGCCTGAGGGCAGGCTTGTCCTCGTCAGTGCTGCTTTGCACAATCATTCCCTCACTCTCATTCTCCTGCCTTTCTTCATCTCCCCCCTGTTTTCAGCCACCCACTGCCCTGACCCCAAATGCCAGCAAGTGTTTGGGGTTGGGTCTCATCTCCCCCTCTAGAAAGGTGAAAATTCCCCCAGTGGCTGGTGTACCCAAGAGTTAGAGCTGGGAACAGGAATTTGGTCTTGGATATTTCAAACAGGAATGGATGGCTTTAGCCCCGAACTCTCTTGCTTTTTTCCCCTTCCAGTGCAATAATCCTGCTTCCATCACTGGGCTGGATTTCTGCCTTTTTTCCTTTTCCTCCTCCCACCAGATTTGCTAGCACAGAAGAATTGCAAGAACAGAAGGTGAAGCTAGATCCTTCTCCCCCCCAATTTTTTTTTTTTTTTTTTTTATAATTTTATTTTGGCATCTATCACTTGCTTTTTGCCAAACTGCTCCAATTCCTTTTCCCCAGTGCCCACGCTGCCTGCCCAGCACCAGCAGAGAACAGTGCTGTGCGTGGTGGCCGTCAATCCCTCCCCAGCCAGTGGCACAAATACCCACCCAAAATGCAGGGGAAGCACCTGAGGGGGCTTGAATCGCCCCCTGAGGAGGAGCTGCTGCCTCAGGAGCTGAGCTGTGGCTGCTGCCTCTCACCCTGTGGGTGGGAAAGGCCCGTCCCCATGGGTGGGATACGGTGCTGGAGCTCAAGCCTTGGAGCTCCCCACCTGCACCCTCACTCCCTCTCCTAAAGCCAGTCAGTGTGTTTAATCATCCTGCCCACCTTTCCCCGAAGCTTTCCCAGCTTTACTACATCCCCTTCCACCTGTGTGGTGTTCTCTGTGTGGGTGCACGGGGAGTTTTCACAGCAGCAGCGTGATTTGGGCTGTTTTGCTCCATTCTTCTCTGAGTAATCCCTAACATTCAAGATGCTTTTTTTCCTTTTATCTCTGCTGAGCAATGAGCTGATGTTTTCAGAGAACTATCTATTATAACCCTGAGATCTTGTTCCTGAGAGTTAATAGTCAGCTCAGAGCCCATCATTTTATTTCTGAAGTTGGGAATGGCTTCTCCCACGTGCGCCACTATTTATCTGCACTGCATTTCTCTTGTCATTTTCTTGGCCAGTCACTCATCACAAGGTCCTTCTGCAATTCCTCACGGTCATCCCTTGTCCTTAATATCCTAAATAATTTGGGTGCCTTAACAAAAAGCTCTCATTTCGCTCTCCACTCCCTCCCTCCCTCTCCCAGGGAGTCTCCATAGAGGGCCTAGGAGAAATTTTTGGAGAAGCCCATGGAATCACAGAAAAACTGTGACCTATGGAAAGGGATGGGAGAGAGGAACCCCTGGGGCTGCCCATGGTCCCAGTTGGCATCAAATGGGAACAACAGGAATGGGCTTCAGGCACTCCAAACAACAGGGACAACTCGTTTCTGATACACTGTCCCCAGGATTTATCAGTAAATAGGACTGAAGAGCCTTTAATGACCGTAAAGAGGGAAAAACTCCAGTGGAGGAATGGCCGTGGTTTTCCTGCCTGAGCAGATGCTCGGCAGAATTGGTACTCTCCAGGGAATTGTTCCAGAAGGTGGATGGAATAAAGTGATTCACAGTATTAAAAAAATAAAATAAAAAGAGAGACATCAGACCTCCTGGAAGCTGTTCAGTTGGCATCGCGGAGTCTGTGAATAACAGACGCCCAAGGGAACTAATGTTTTAAGCCAAAGCAATTTGGGTAACAGGACAGGCTTGGGGGGAAAAAACCCACAGTGCCAGATTTTGGATTATGCTGCACATCGATGCTAAAAAAGAAGACACACATGTTGTGAATGTACAGCCGAGGAACACATTTTCTAAGCATATTCCTAATGTGGCACGTGGTGTGCTCGCTCTTATTATTGATAACAGCTAACTCCAGCTTCTCCTCCTGCTCTCCCCTGTGCAGCCATGGAAAACAGGGGATCCAGACACTGCTAAACAGCTTTGGAAATTTCCAGGTGAACATATTGGCTATTTTGAGACTCTGCCTTGAGCTCGCAAGGCTTACATTGCAGAGCAGCTGTGTCCAGGCAGGGATGAATCCATTTGTTTCCAATATTGGCATAGAAAAGGGAGGGCTGGAGAGACATATTCCATCCAAGTAGCCCTGGCAGCGGCTTTATTCAATCCGTGAGGCTGTGTGGCAGGAATGGCAGGATTCAGTCTGACCAGAAGGACTTCTCTTAAAAATGTCAGATGATGCTTCAAGCCCCCACAGAGCTGAGAGTGTGTTTTCCTTCTGCAAACCAGAACCAAACCTCTCTGTTCCCCTTTATCTCTAGTGAGCCCAGAGGAATCCCTGGGAAGCTGATAAATCAGCTTTTCTCCAGGAGGAGAGGAAGAAATGTTCTTCGTGTTCCTCTCCCCACCCCCCAATCCAGCCTCTGTGCTCTCCACTGTGTAAAACGAGGAGGGGCACATTGCTGCTCTGGCAGCCCATGTCAGCTTGGCCCACAGAGCAACCCTGCAAAAAATGGGAAGTTTTGGAGCCCTGAGCAGCCCTGGAAATAAATGGGAAGTTTTGGAGCCCTGAGCAGCCCTGGAAATAAATGGGAAGTTTTGGAGCCCTGAGCAGCCCTTAGTGCTGCACCTGCTGGGAGTGCAGCAGCAAAAAATGACTGACACCTGCCAGTGTGTCCCATGATCCTTTATCACAGAGGGGGTTGGGTTGGAAGGGACCTTAAAGATCAGCTCATCCCACCCCCTGCCATGGGCAGGGACACCTCCCACCAGCCCAGGTTGCTCCAAGCCCCGTCCAACCTGGCCTGGGACACTCCCAGGGATGGGGCAGCCACAGCTTCTCTGCCCAACCTGTGCCAGGGCCTGCCCACCCTCACAGGGGAGTATTCCTTCCCAATATCCCATCTCTCCCTGCCCTCTGGCAGTGGGAAGCCATTCCCTGTGTGCTGTCCCTCCATGCCTTGTCCCCAGTCCCTCTCCAGCTCTCCTGGAGCCCCGTTAGGCTCTGCAAGGGGCTCTCAGGTGTCCCTGGAGCCTTCCCTTCTCCAGGGGAGCTCCCCCAGCTCTCCCAGCCTGTCCCATCCCAGAGGGGCTCCAGCCCTGGAGCATCCCTGTGGCCTCCTCTGGACTCACTCCAGCAGCTCCATGTCCTTGTGCTGTTTTCCCCCAGGGCTGGAGCAGCTCTGCAGGTCCCACCACAGTGGAGAGGAGGAGCCTGCTCTGCCTGAAGAGTGTGTTGGTCTCATTTCAGTGTAACATTCCTTGCATGGACAGCAATATCCTCAGTGACCTTTCCACATCCAGCATCAATTCTACCTCAAACTTCTGAAAACTTATATTATTAAAGATTTTGGGGAAGTTTATCAGGCCAGTAAAACCAACTCCATTGTGTCTGTAATTGATGTCCCAGCCCCGGGAGACCCGGGACAGATGGTCTGTCACCATTGGGAAAGGCCACATTAATCCTGTTGCCACTGGGCTGTGCCTCCCCCTGGGCACCCAGTGCAGGAGTTTGCTGATGCCCCACCCACAGCCAGGGCTTGGTGCAAACTGATCCCTGGGGGTTCCCAGTGTCGTTGCTGCCAGTTGTGGGTTGCTGTCCTGCGGTTATCCACACAGGTGGTTCTTGTAGCATGTGTGGTGTTTCTCCTGGAGCTTTCACACACAGACATTTCCCTTTGTTCCACATTCACAGCAGTGCCCACCTGCAGGTTCACAGACCCTGGGCTCTGACCCTGTCAGACATCTCAGGCAAGAGTCAGGTATCTCTGCTCCCACCCCTTTCCAGAGCATTCCAGAGATGTGTTGGGTGATTGGCAGACCAAACCCAATGAGTGTGGTGTTCTGGTCCCCAACAGCATGAGCCATTGGCTGGTGGAGTGGTGAGGGCAACCCAAGGAGCAGCCCCCTCAGGCAAGGTTTGGGAGGTGGCATGATGAGTTTCTGTGGGGACCGAAGGAGACTGGGGAAAGATGGAGCAGAGCCACAGGGGCAGAGCAGCTCCAAGCTGAGTGCACATGGTGGATGGCAAAAACACCATCAGGTTCCAGATTCTGCCCCACATCTCCACTGCCTCCATTCTTCATCACCCTGTGGAGGAACCCCCTCCATCCACTGAACCAGATGCCACCAGCTGTGGGCAGATGGGGCAGACCCTGCTGTCCCATGGCTGAGGGAGGTGAGGGGCTGGCTGGTGCTGGGAGGGGGGACAGAGCTCAGCTCCCCCCCATCCCCTGAGTCACGGTGGGGCCCCATGGGCCCAGCGTGACAGCTCGGCTGCCTGCGGTCGTCTATGGCAACTGAGCCACCTTGGAAGGCTGTGCTGCCTGTGTGGGCTTGAAATTGTGGTTGTTTTTGTTCCCTCTCAGGGGAAAAAAAAAAAAAAAAAAACAATCTGATTTGTACGTAACTCCGAATAAATTCCTCGTTAACCTTTCCAGCCATCTGGAGGGAGTCACTTGGCGCTGCAGAGCCCACCGTGGCTGTGGGAGGGAGAGAGGCTTCTGCTGGCAGATTTTGCAGGGGTTGGCACGGAGGGAGCTGGAAACACCGAGCTGGGCGGGAGCCAAGAGCCCCGGAACACCCAACAGAGCCTGGAGGTGGAGGATGTTGGATTTGGAGTGCCCTAGGTTTGTCAGGAGCCAGGTGGTGTGCTGGTCTGCTCCTTCTGCTCCCAGTCTGGGGCACAGGGGAATGGGAACAGCTCCTCACTGCTTGTCTTAGGTGTGAACAGAGATGGAAATCCCCTTTCTGGGGCTGGCACCGTGCTAGGGGTTCCCATGTACTCTCCGGGTCACCACATTCCCTGTGTGCCCCTAACCCTGCTGGAGACCCTGAGCTTTGGGTTTGCACTGAGGGTTGAGGGTTCAGGTCTGCTCTGGGGAATGAGTCTCCCATGTCATGTAGGAAGGGCTGGATCAGACCTGAAGGTCCATCCAACCCATCCACAGTCCCAAGGAGAATGATTCGACTTGCCAAAGACTTCTGCCTCCTGGGAACTCTCTGCCTTGGAGCAGTCCCTGGTAAGGCAGCTTTGGACCTTCAGGGCATTTGTTCACATCCAAATATCTTGTGGAGGCTCCTCTCCACTGGCCCTGGGTCTGGCAGTCATTGCCTGTGTCTGGCACTCCTTACCTGCATTCTTGCTATTCTGTTGACATTCTGGACTGGCAAGACTGGAGAGTTTATCCCCTCTCAGCTGCATCAGCCAGGCAGTGACTGTGTGAACCTGCTGCATCCCTTGCAAAGCGTGTTTGGTGCCATCTCCTCCCACACACAGCTCAGCACCCACATTCTACCCCTGTGTAGGTGACAGCTGTGAAATCCTTCCTGTGCTTTCCCCCTGCAGGGCTTGCATCCTGGGTGCAGTGCTGTCCCAGGGACACGGGGCAAGCCAGCAGCTCCCAGCCATGACTCTATGGCAGAAATCCCACAGCACCCACCAGTGTGGGGATGCAGACAGTTAACGGGCATTTCTGTAGCTCCCAAAGCTTTCTTGGTTATTTGCATCTATGTCAGGCATGAGGAGAAGACTGGTCTTCCCTGGTGTTCTGGGGTATTGAGGGACTGTGGGTGAGCACAGGACCCTGTGGAGGAAAGATCTTCGTGCAATGACTATGGGGGATTCTCTGGTACAGGGATACCCAACCCCTCCCCTGGGTGTAGGTGCCTGGGGTTGGAGCAAGTCCAGAGAAGGCACCAGGATGGTCAGAGGGCTGGAGCAGCTCTGCTGGGAGGGAAGGCTGGGAGAGCTGGGATTGTTCAGCCTGCAGAAGAGAAGCTTTGGGGTGACCTAATTGTGACCCTGAAGGGAGCCAACAAGAAAGATGGGGAGAGACTATTTACAAGGGCCTGAAGTACCAGGACAAAGGGGAGTGGCTTTGAACTGACAGAGAGTGGGTTTAGAGATTAGGAAGGAATTTCTCCCTGGGAGGATGGGCAGGCCCTGGCACAGGTTGGGCAGAGAAGCTGTGGCTGCCCCATCCCTGGGAGTGTCCAAGGCCAGGTAGGACAGGGCTTGGAGCAACCTGGGCTAGTGGAAGATGTCCCTGCCCCAACCTGGTCTGGTGGTGGGCAGTTGGAAGATGACTTTTAAGCTCCCTTCCAACTCAAACCAGTCAGTGATTCTGTGATTTGTATCTGCCCAAACACCTGAAAGCACTTCCCAAAGCAACACAAAGACAACAACCTCGTGTAAAGAAGACTCTCAAGGTGTGGGCCATTGGGCACAGATCCTTGGCGTGGTGGCCCTAACCCCAGAGCAGCACCTCCTGCCTGGCTGCATCCCTGCCTGGTGCCCTGGCACTGCTGCTTGGCAAGGGGGGGTGAGCAGAGGGGAGAGGGGACACTGCCACCCACCCACACACCGAGGGCAGCCCCCTGGCAGCCCAGACAAGGGGATGAATTACAGTTTCCCCAGATGAGAAGGAGAAGGGGGAGCACTAGCCAGATAAACACCATGCAACTTTATTTTCCTTCTTTCCCTGCTCCTTTTAAAATTTATAAATATTTTGAAAACTTTCCAAAGGGAGGGAAAAAAACCCAGCAAGTTGCACATCAGTGACTCAATGCAGTGTCACTCTGTTCATTAAGAAAGAAGGAAATCAAATCATTACTGGAATGAATAAAGAAGAATCTCTTGGTTGACTAGGAGAGGGGGATGCACTTTCAAGGGGTGGGATATAACAGGAGCATGGCTGCTTTCCAGCCGTGCTGAGCTGTCTGAAGGTCTTAATTATAAGCAGTTCACACAGAAAAAAAAAAAAA
>VXBX01001694.1:286692-311640 GCA_013400415.1 Scytalopus superciliaris
AAAAAAAAAAGCCAATAAGAAAAGGAATTTACAACACAAAAGAAATAAATTGGATCTCAGATGCCTCTATACATATTTAATCATTGGGATGCTGATGAAGAGGAATCTTTAATATCAGCTGCCACAGCCCAGCTTTGCTCCCGGAGGGCTCTGGGGCGGGCGCTGTGCCCGGCCGCCGGCAGATTTGGCCGGAGGAGAGGATGCCAGAGCAGTGCCCGGCTCTCGAGGCACGGCTGAGACTGGCAGCCAGAGAGGAGAAAAACCTGACCTTTGGCTCTGGGAACTTGGCTGGAACAATGGCAGGATCAGGCACCTCCTCGGAGCTTGGCCTTCAGAGCCGCCGAAGGTCAGCGAGATGCTCGCTAAGCCCAAGAGCATCTAAAGCCGTGCAGGCAGAGCACCCGAAAATCCCGGCTGAGCCCTGCGCTGCTGTGAAGCACAAAGGACAATTGCAGCCCTCTCTCACTTCTCTGCCAGCCCTCCTCTCGTTTTTAAGCCAGTCTCACTAAGTCCTTTCTAAACTCATTTAATTCGTTTTGCCATCTTAGCTCTGATAACCTCAAAGATTATTCGCCTTTACCCCGTGGCAAATTCTGACTCTCCTGAACCTTCTTCCCCTTTATTGATCTCCCTCAACCTCCCGGGAAAACGTTTCCACTGTATCTTTTTAAGGCTGGGCTTAGATATTATCTCTCGGCTTCTATTTGTGTTTGCATAGCGCATCCTCATTAATTAGGATGTCTTGTCGGACAGAGTGTAGTCTTCGGGGAGTTCCCCCAGTGATTTGTTTACAGATGTCAGGTTAGCAATAAATTGGGAGGAATAATTGACCTTTCCTGTAAGACTTTGCTAATCCTGTTTCTTCTTAACTGTTTCCAATTTTCAGTGTGCAGCGGTGTTTCTCTTAATCAATTGTTCAGACTGTGAGAACATTAAGGGAGATGCGATCGGGAACACGGCGCGGTGATGCAATTTTAATGATTCATTCTCTGTTTCTCATTAATTCATTGCATTTCATATTTCTTCAAGTGCTGACTTCAGAAGTTTCCAAGACTTTAAATAGTTTTGGGTGTTTTTTTTGTTCCCAAACAATTACAGTAACTTTCTTGCTATGAGTTGTGTTGCTGCAGCAGGCTGTGGGCAGGACCCACTCGGTGGCACGAGGTGGGCACGGGGCAAGGAGCCCATCCCAGCCCCCAGGACCTGGCATGCCAAAGCAGATTCCAACCAGCGTGCAAGAACAGTCAGCAGAACATTCCTATTAAAAACTGTTACTTTTAAACAAGTTAATTTCCCCCATGAATCAAGCTGCTGTAAAGAGAAATCCCGTGTGGCAGTCTAAGTATAATTGTGATATTCTCATTAGAAGTGCTCAGACTGAATTTCTTTCATTTTTTTAATTTATTTTTTTTTTTAAACGAAGAATTCAAACTTTTGGAAGTTAAATGACTTGGAAGAGATCCAGCTTTTGATTTAAGGGAAATTGTTCTGTTGTTACGCTGCATTTCAGAAATTATAAAAACGCTTCAAGTTTTGAAAATAAAACCTGCAGTAATGGAACATTGTGCTACATGAAAAATAAAAATATGGGGCTCTTCCACGTCAGTTGTTTCAGGAGCGTGATAACATCCTTGATAAAGCGGCTGCACTACCATCTAATGCTGCTATTAATATGCAGCTGCGGGTCCTTACTCGCGGTGCCTGGCAGTTAGCAAAGCAGCAATGAAGTGTTCTGCAAGGAAACCCTTCCTCCCGCTAATCCCCTCATTAGGAATTCAGACCGTGACTTAAACTGATCGGTTACAGTCAATTCAGCGCAGAAGCGGCGGCGATAACCCCCAGCCAGGCGGTGTCTGCGGCGGGGACAGATGTGCTGGTAGGGCACATTCACCCCTAATCTGCCTTTCCCCGGCTCTCACGCCACGTTTAGAACACCGTTAGACCCGTCAGTTTATAAATTACGCCTTCATTAGTACAAGCTGTTATCTTGTTTCACACGAAGCTGTCAATTGAAGGCAACATCGCAAATGAGGTGTTATCTCCGGCTGTAATTGCCTGAGGGATGCTGTGCGTTATCCCTTCGCCAGGTGGGAGATCCCAGCAGCCTTCTCCGCGGTGAGGAGGTGCGGGGAACGAGGAGGTGCGATGAATTTCCCAGTCCCACCACTTGAATCACCTGCCCGTGACTTTGAGCATCGTGGGTGCAGCTCCTCCAGGACCAGAAGGACGCATGTGCATCTAAATAATTTAATTGTTTTAATCAAACTGTGTTCTCTGTGACAAATCTTTAAACGAAAAGCCAAGCCAGGAGAACCTGCTGCTCATCAGGTGGAATGAGACTCTGCATGTTTAGCTCAGAACTAAAAAAAATCATGTTTATAATTTAAAAAACCTTCCCCACGCATTTCAGGCAGTGTCTTGCCAAAGGCACTCTTGTCCCCTTGGGTTTCCAAGCAAGTCTTGGGAAGAGGAATCAGTGGCTGAGCCTTTGTAGCCAGGAGGGAAATCTAGTTTTCTTGTACTCCTTCGGGAGTTTTGAGCTTCTGGGGCACAGTTTTTGGAGTGTTGCTCCCCAGAGCACATCAGTGTCACCCAGACAGGGACCAGACTGGGCTCACTTCCCAAGGCACATCCCTAACTGGGGGCACGGGGCAGTTCAGCTCTGGGTGTGTCTCTGCAGACTCCCCAGTCTGGGGGCTCAGCACTGGGGTCTGGGCAGAGGCTGCTCCCTGTGCTGGGTCCTGCAGGCACCAACCCCTCAGCCAGGACCCCAGCGAGGGGCCAGGGGAGACGGGTGCTAATCAGCTCATCTTGTCTGGCTGGGTATTTTATTTTATTTATTTAATTTCATTTCATTGCTCCCTTTCCCCTTCCCCCTTTTCCCTTATCCTTTCTCCCTTCTTTTTCTTCCCTTGTTTCCCTTTTTCCTTTTCCCTTCACCGTTCTTCCTTTTCACTTATTTTCCCCTTTTAGCTTTACCTTTTCCCTTCTTCCTCTTCCCTTGTTTCTCCTTTTCCCTCTCCTCTTTCTCTTCCTTTTCCTCCTCCCTTCCCCCTGTTCCCTTGTTTTCCCCTGTTCCCTTGCCCCATCCCCACTGGCAGAGTTTCCCAGGCAGCACCCACACAAAGCGGGGCTGTGCCAGCCCTTCCCGGGCACCAGCGATGGTTCTCACTCTGTCCAGGGAAAATTCCTGCCCTGGGAATATTCCCTGCCCGCCCAGCTCTGTGACCCCGCGGGTTGGCAGCGCTGCCCCTCCTCGCCCCAAATCACCGCGGGGAGGCACAGGCAGAGACTCAGGCCCCGTGTGCTCGCAGGGACAGATGGCACCATCGCCACGGAGATTTATGCTCCTCAGGACAGAAAACAAAAAGCTAAACATGTTTGAAACGAGGCCGTTCCAGCTGTCGGGATAACAGAGCGTGCCGGGAGGGCAGCAAATCCCTCTGCCTTCCCTCAGCGCTCGTCACGCTGCTCCCCTCCAGCAGGAGCGAAACTCCCCCTCGCTGGAAAACAGCCTGGAGAGGATCTCCTGCTCCCTTCCCTGTGAAAAGCAGGCTCTCCCTCCCATCCAAGAGGGTGAGTTTAATTATAAACTAAAAACAGACCCATCTGGTTGGGTGGGCGTGGGTGGATTTTTCCCCAAACTGATGGGGTTTGGCCATTTTTCTCCTAATTTTAGGCACGAGGAAATGAAAATGACTAAACTCTGCCAGGGAGAAAGGCTACTGCAAACTGTCACCCACCAGGCTGCTTTTCTGGCAGTGCTGCTTTGGGGGCAGAGAGCAAAACAAATGGTCTGAAACCCCAGTCTCACATCCCATCCCTGTCCCCTGTGCTAATTCTCACCCTTCCATCATGGAGTCACGGTGAGCCACCAGGTTCTCATGGGAGTTGCCTCGAGGACCACAGTGGGAACAATCCCCCTTCAATTTTGGGTTCATTCAGGGTTAATTTTATGAATTCCCAGTCAATACCAACTGTTGGTACACTCTTCACTCTCCTGCTGGTCTGTGTGGTAGTTGTGCTGTGATTATTTAGGTTGGTTTGAACTTCTCTCTGCGCAAAGGGATTTCTCCAATGGAAAGTCAGGCAATTGCACAGAGCTAAGGAAAACCTGAGCCAAAAGAAGCTGGTAATAATATCAGTGAAATAACTCCAAACCAACAGGATAGACAAGAAATATCTGAGTGCCATCACAGCTCGGACAAGCTGCACGAGCCATCTGATCCTGGAGAAAGTTGCAGGCACAGCAGAAGGTCCTTAAATAATTTTGGACAAAATTATGAAAGCTAAAACAAGTATATTTTAAGCTAAAATATGCTCAAAACTAGACAAGGCCTGAGAACTCCTGAAGTTGTCCTGACTAATTTCTGAAGGCCCCTGGGTGGGGCAAAGGGCTGTGTGTCTCAGGGGGCACAGCACGATGTGCCAGCCCTGGGCTGGGCACAACGCTGTGACCAGGGCAGGGCAGAGGCATGGGCGGGTCAGACCCAAACCACTCAGACAGCAGAGCCATCAGCTTGAAAAGAGGGTATTGAATGGCAAAAGCCTTTACTCACAGGGCTGGCAGCATCTTCCCCATGTGTGCTTCTGAGAGATCTTGGGTGTTTCCAGGTGCTTTCACTTGGAAACTCCATGATCCTGTAGGATTATTCCCATGTGAGGACCTTAGTGCCAACTTGCCAATCTAAAAGGGTTCCTAGGAGTGATGATGAGGAGGATTTTGAAGAAGGCCATTAGGCAATGCAGGTGGAGGGATCCTCCCTCCACTCCAGGCTACCCAGCAGGACTGTGCTGTTGTGTGGTGTTGGATCCCGATCTCTGCACGGGTTTGACCCTCTGGCAAACGGAGGGCCACAATTAAGGCACCTGAGTTTAGAGCTTGTTTTAGGAGATTGACCATGTAATAAATCTGACAGTGCTGAGCTGAGCAGCCCTCCCCAGGCAGCTCGTGGTGCCTCCAGAGCAGGCACAAGGGCAGCTCAGTGCGACGCCTGCGAGGCTGCACAAACTGAAGGTGCAGCCATAAAACACGTGGTGAGGCAGCAGTGGGAGCCAGCTCTGAGCCAGGAACTCTTCACACGCCTGGGAAAGTGACTCAAACTTTGTGCTTCCATGGCGAAATAGAGAGAGAGAGGGGTGGACCACAGGGTGGACCTGCATCCCCCTAACTCCTCCCAGCCATATCCATCAGAGATGACACTGAGTGGGGCCAGGGCCCTTTCCCAGCAGTGGTGACACTGTGACAGTCTCCATGTGGTGTCTAAAACCAGCCCACCTCCAACATCTTGGGGTGCAGCACCCCATCAGGATGGGCAGAGCCTGAGTGCAGGGCCCTTTGAGTGGGACTCACTCTTGTTGGGTTGACATGTTGCAGCTACAACAGGTAGGAGAGGACAGAAGGAAGGCCAGCCCTGCTGCAGTGCCATTGCCTGGGGACAACAGCCAAGAAACACCACCCCAAGCCACAGCCCCCTCCACACCCCTGGCAAAGGTTTGTGCCCCCTGCAAAGAGCTCTGCTGTCCCAAGGATGGACCCAAGGGGACCACAGCACTCGTGCTGGCTCTGCTCCTACCTGCTGTGGGTCAGTCAAGGCCAGGCACATCATAACTTGGTTTTTATCTGCTGCCTTAGAGTCCAGCAAAATTTTGGGGTGACTCAGTAGTGTTTGGGGAGGGTGTGGGGGGACAGCTCTGTCCTCATGATCCCTTTGATACCTGTGCTCCACAGCACCTGCTCTGAGGGAACTGAGCTTCACCTGCTGGTGGATCTTCTGCTGCTTGGAAATAGCTTTGTCTGCTGGTGGTGGTGGTGGCAGGAAATGTGCTGAGCCCTTCCCATCTCAAAATGTCACCAGGCCTTCAGTGGGACAAGTGGGGGGCTGTAGGAGGGCGGTGAGTCCCACGAGCAGTCCCTGCACATGGCAGTGGGCACTGTCTGCACCTTGGCTTTCTGTCATTTCCTTTTCCCTTGTCAGTGCCAGCACCTGTTGGGTCACAGAATGTGAAAGAAAATGGGGGAATTTCTGCTCTAATCCTGTGTCCACATGTGTGGGTTTGGACACCTCTCCATCACTTCTGTTCCTGCAGGCTTGGACCCCCCACAGGAGCCTCTGACATCTGTGGGTTTGCAGATTAGTGACATTACAGACTCAATCCAACACTGTGCTCCAGGGCTCCAGTTTATCTCCTCTTCCCCCTCCGAGGAAAGGAGGAAAGCAGGGCACAGCTGTCCTGCCTGCTGATGGAGACCTGCCCTTCCAGGAGCCAGGGTGGACCAGACGCTCACTGGGTAAACCAGTGCCCTCACCCAGCACAGCAGCAACCTCCTGAGCTGTAACATCGGGGGGGGGGGGGGGAGGTTTGGCCAAGGAAATGCAGAATCCACAAGGATGAAATAAACTGGGAAAACCCAGCTACGCTCCGTGCAGAAGTGAAGGGCACAGCAGGGCTCCTCCCTGGCTCAGTGACAACTTCTTCATTAAGAAGAAGCAATTAAAACTCACATAGTATCTACCAAGAAACGATGATATCTATATTCAAGATCTAACAGGCTTCCCTGTCCTTTTCCAATCTAAATTTGCTCATTTATTCTGCTTCTGAGTGCTGTCAGTCTCTCATGCCAGCCGCTCACACTGGAGGGGAGTGAATTCCATCCAGCACATCCAGTGCTCAGGCAGGAGCTCTGACCCCGCAGAAATGAGAGAATTTGTGCTCTTTGCTGTGCTCTGAGCCTGGCTGGGCGATGCTGTGGCCATCCCTCTGTGTCACAGGCACCAATGGTGTTGGATGCTTGGCAGGCAGTCGCCCTGCATGGCACGGTTTTAATAACCACTTGAAGGGAAACGTCGTCCGGAGCTCGGCAGGAGGGCACACAGAGCTGCAGGGAGCCTGGGCAAGCCCTGAAGCCAAATGCCCAAGCACTGGCACTGCACAGAGAGGGGCTCCCTCACCAGAGGGCTGGGGGAACCAAACCCAGCTAGCACAGGGACCTGCTCAGGGCGAGTCCAGAAGCAGAACCAGGGTGAGCTCACCAGCTCGTGCCCACCCAAGTGTTACTAAAGAGATGACTTGGGCAATTGTGCCTTGAAAAGCAAGATGATGCTGGGTCTGTTTGTAAGGACAGTAGTCAGTAACTGCTGCAGTGAGTCCAGAGGAGGTCCTGAAGGTGAAAAGGGGACTGGAGCACCTCTCCTATGGAGACAGGCTGGGAAAATTTGGGCTATTCAGCCTGGAGAAGAAGGAGTTGAGTGGAGACCTCAAAGCAACCTTCCAGTGCCTAGAGAGGCCTGCGAGGAAGCTGGAGAGTGACTTTGCATCAGGAACTGGAGTGACAGGGCAAAGAGTAGTGGGTACAAACTGAAAGAAAGTAAATTAAGTATCAGGAAGCAATTCTTCCCTGTGAGGGTGGGCAGGCCCTGGCACAGGTTGGGCAGAGAAGCTGTGGCTGCCCCATCCCTGGGAGTGCCCAAGGCCAGGTTGGATGGGGCTTGGAGCAACCTGGGATAGTGGGAGGTGTCCCTGCCCATGGCAGGGGGTGCACTGGATGGGCTTTAAGGTCCCTTCCAACTCAAACCATTTCATATTCTGGGAGTAACAGACTGGTGCTGATGCTTTCCAAGAAGATGGGAAGATCCCCTGGTTATACCATTTTAGGGTCATGGCATACTGGGCTTTTAGTGTTGAGAGTGTTTATTTTCTGTGGGCATGATAGGACCAACTCCAGGGATGTTTTTACCTAGCTAGCAGAGAAACACTGGGATTCCAGCAGATCCTTGAAGCCAAGACTCCTCCCAGCTCCTCAGTCTCCTGTGGTTTGCTACCTCTGCAGGATGTTCCTGGCTGATGGATGACCCCAGCACAGGCTCCATGGCACAGGCTGAACTCTAAGCTACAACCACACTAAGAAATAAGATCTTTTCTTTAATCAGTCAAGTGTAACCTTTGAGCAGTGACCTGCCTTTTGGATTCCCTCTGCCCCTCCATCCCCTGGTGTAATAGTGCATGAAAACCAGGAGTTGAAGGTATCAGCAAAGTTGAAGTACAGAAGCAAAGCTGAACCCTAAATTGTGCAGAGTCATCAGAGACAGCTTTTCTCCCTGCACTCTGCATGGTGCTGCCTTCTCCTCTTGCTTATCCTTGCAGCAAAAATGGAAAGCAGGGCACGTTTCTATTACCCTGCCTCATCTCATGCACTGCACAGAGCTTTGGCAGAAGAGGCAAATGCCTCTTGTTTTCCTTGTACAAGGCTGGATCTGAGATTGCCAAGGCCATTGCTGTGCATGGCTTGTTTCCCTCACCATTCTCCCAGCTTTCCTCTGAAGACACACCCCAGACCTTGGGTGAGCTTGTCTTGTTCACCCAGGAGAGGATCAGAGAAGTGGGGTGGAATTCTCTGTTCCAAACACCATGACCTGGACAGGGATCTGCCTACCTCTGCCCCTGCCCCCTTCCTTCTGAGCTGTGAAGATCTGCCCACCAGTCCCTGGTGCAGCAGAAGACCTCAAAACCAGTCTGGAAAACTGAAAACCAGTATTACATCCATGCAGGGAAATGCTCACCGTGGAGCAAACCAGGAGAGTTCCAACTCAAGCCTCCTTTTATTTGCTTGTAAATGGAGACAGTGTTGCCTGAGGTGCTTCACTTTGCATTCAAATGCATGAAAAAGCTCTGGATGGAGAAGGGATGGGACACGGTGAAGAGTTGGGGTCTAGGAAACAAAAACCAGTTACAAATAATTTGGGGTTCCCAACCCATTTGGCCACAGCTCCCTGGGGAAGGGAAGGCATCTTTCTCCAGCAAAAATGCTCAGGATGAGCCCTGGTGTTTTTGGGAGTCCTTAGGCAGGAGTACCAAAGCAGGGGGAGCAGGGGCCGTGTCTGCACCCAGCACTGCCCACACAGACCCACAGCGACCTGCAGGGAAGCAGCTGCAGCAGGGATGTGGGCACAGGGAGCCTGCAGTGCCCTGGCACGGACACCACATCTCTGGGGTGCTCCAAAGGGTCTCCACCTGAAGTGCTCATGCTCACAAAGCCTCTGTGCTCCTCTTCCCTGCCACTGGGATTGGGCTGGTATAGGAGACCTGGCGTGACTTGTCCTCACATCTTTCCTTGCCACAGAGATGCAGCCACATCCCAAAAAACACTGTCAAATGGGCACAGGATACGGGCAGGGAGCAGGGACAAACAGCACTTCAAAGCTTTGGTGACCAGTCCTGTTTGGGAAATAGTGTTCATTTCCCCCTTTTTGCTGGAATACAAGAATCCTACACTGGCACAAAGGGACCCAAAACAAAGGGGTTTTTTATTGCTGACGTAGGACATGCAGAAGGACACAAAACACCAGCAGTCCCTCAGATCCTGGGTCTGGTATTTTGGAAGGAGCCTGGGGAAGCTGTGATGTGTTTCTGGCACCTTTCCCCCTGAGCAGTCTTTAAAATCCTGGCTTTAAAACTCAGCTTGAACAAAGTGCTGCTGTTAGTACTTTTAGTAACAGCAATAAATATGTTTTTATTGTTGTTTCATATCAGAATTTCATGGCGTGTCCCTTTTGTTATTTTGAGGTCAGTCCTCAGATCCAGCTGCTCCAGCTGCAGTAATAGAAGTGGCCAAGGCACGTTGGGATGGGCTGGAGTCATCTATAAAAAGCTCTGCTGGAGCAGGGAAGGATGCTCACATTCCCTTGATGTGGAAGTTCCTGTGGCTGCTTCAAGGGGAGGGCTGAGCTCTTGGGAAAGAGCTACAAGACTTCAGGCAGTAATTTCTCTACCAGGGGGACAGAAGTAATAGAAGAAAGATATGAAGCCATTAGAGAGTGTCCAAAGGAAGGACACAGAGACGGGGAAGGGCCTGGAGGGGCAGCGTGTGAGGGCACTGAGGGCACTTGGGGGGTTCAGCTGGAGAAGAGGAGACTGAGGGGAGACCCCATTGCAGGTCCAACTCCCTGGGCAGGAGCAGAGGAGGGGCAGGCACTGATCTCTGCTCTGGGGGGAGCAGGGACAGAGCCAGGGAATGGCTGGAGTTGTGTCAGGGCAGGCTCAGGTTGGATCTCAGGCAAAGGCTCTTCCCCCAGAGAGTGGTGGGCACTGCCCAGGCTCCCCAGGGCAGTGGGCACAGCCCCAAGGCTGCCAGAGCTCCAGGAGGGTTTGGATGATGCTCTGAGGCACAGGGGGTGACTCTTGGGGATGGGCCTGTGCAGGGCTGAGGGTTGGGCTGGATGATCCTTGTGGGTCCCTCCCAACTCAGCACATTCTGTGATGCTGTGAGTGTAGAGACGAGTGGCAACACCCACACCCTCCATCAGCCCCTGTCCCCACCCTGGCACAGGGGGCTGGCAGTGGCGTCACAGTGCTCACCCTGCTCCCACACTCGGGGGCTCAGGGCGCTGCAGGAGCCGCTGCTTTAACATTCCTGAACACAAACCCTCCCCCTGACACGCCGGCAGTCGATGTGCACGCTGTTCCTCTCGCAGCTCCGCCGCGGTGCCCATCTGCCGGGGTGGCACCGTGCCCACGAGGGTGTGACGCCAGTAACACGGCTGAGGTGCCAGCGAAACAGGCGCGGAGGGGAACAGGCTGCGCCACGCCGGGAGCCAACACAGCCTCCTGTTTGCAAACAGTGCCAACTTCGGGCAACTGGCTCTGCGGCGGGGCTGCAGCTGGAGCGGCCGCGGGCACCGCACCCCTGGCACGCGGTGCGGAGCTGGGCAGGGAAGAACGTGGGCTCTGCCTCTCGGGCCAGGGGCAGGGCATAACTCACTGGAGCAGAGCATAGCAGAGCCTCTCCGGAGGCTTTGGCCAAGAGTTGGCTCCTCAGGTGTTCCCGGTGCTTTCCCCACCTCGTTTCCAGTTGCTGAGCGGGCCCTGCTCAGTATTCACTTTCCCCCTGAGTTTTTCACCCCTGGGAAAGGGGGAAGGCAGCCCTTGGAGACCCCTCGTGCCGGCTTTGCAATAAAACTTGGTGTTCACCAGGAAGCAAGGATGGAACCCACTGTCTTTCGGATGGTGGGGAAGTTGCCAAGAGCTGCTGTCTGCCCATGGCTGGGGCAGTCTGGAGATCAGAAGTGGAGGCAGAGACTGCTGGGGCTGTTTCAGGGGAGACCTGAGTTTCCCAGTGCAGAGACACCCTCTGTCAGATCACTTAAGTTCCAGATAATTGGAACGGATCATCTTGCTGACGGTGCTTGTTCCTGGCCTGGTGCTCTTCACTGGCAACTGGAGCTGGTAGGAGGCACAGTGGGGATTTATTTGATATAGGAGTCACAACGGGCATTTATTTGATATTAGGTATCTGACCCAAATTATTGGTGCATTTGCACCAACCATGACTTCTCAGAAAGAGGTTACACTGTCACATATAACGATGCTCAGATCATAGCTGGACTTAGGGAAACACTTGCCATCATGAAATCCATTTTACACGGGAACCAGTTAGCCCAGTCGTATTGCTGAAAGGCATGAAGGATGAGTGGGAAAGCAACTGTGACTAATGGGAGCTTTCCTCAAATGTGTGTAGTCACAGGAGTTAATGAAAAGAGGGAGAAGAGCCAGTGAAGTGTAACACTATGCAGAAAAAGGAACTGTCATTTTCAGATTCCTTTCCAGCAATTATTTTGTATTTTCAAGTCTCTCAGAGCTTCCAGCTCAGCTTAGGAAATGGTGTTTCCTGAATATTCCCTGGAAAGACCCACCACTGCTACAAGAAATCCTCACTCTTGCCGTATTCCTACTCTACCTTGCAGGAGCAGCAAGTGCAGGGAGGATCAGCCAAACTCCTGTCCTGTGGGATGCTGATCCCAAATGGCCCATTGGATCTGCCCAGGCCTGGCTCTTGTGCCACTCCTGCAATATCTGGCTGCCCCTTCTGCAACAAAAAGCTCAGCTTCCAGCTCAAGCCACCCTTAGTTATTACATTCTGCAGCATTGAGTCTGAGTGGTTTAACTTCAGTGCAGTGGAAAAGTTTACAGGAAAGGCTCCTCTATGAAAGCAACTGGAAAAACACCTGGTTTGGGTGATGTTGGGGCTGGATTTGTTAGTTCTGTCTTTTTGTATGATATACCTACGTGTTGTACAGTGGACTTTGTGCTCTTGCAAAGTAGAGCTCCCTTCCTTCTCTTCCTTGGAAGAAAGTTTGGAGAGTTACTGTTTCTCCATCCGTGGATTATCCAGCACTTGAGGGAAGCTCTGCCCTCAGTGGGTTGCTTGGCACGTGGGCTGAGCCCAGAGCTCACAGCCCGGGAGCAGCTCCACCACTTCCCGTATCCTTTGGACCCAGCCCGTGCTGCTCACGCCAAACTGATCTGTTCGTTTGCATCTGTTTTAGACATTTAAATGAGAAATGCCTCACATGATGCATTTATTTGATTAATGCAAAATATGTCCTCCAAATCTGAATTCAAGCAACCCAGCTAGAGCTTTGCAGCAATCCCCTGTGGCAACAGAAGCCTTGGGAGCTCCTGCTTTGCCAGGCTGGAGGCCCAGCTCGGTTTGCTCCGGTCCGGAGGGAGAGGAGCTCTCAACCCACCCAGCTCCGGGTGGGCTCTGCATCTCCAGCCCAAACCCCCAGGGCTGCTGCTGGGGGACCACAGTGCCAGCAGAGCTCTTGGCATATCCCAACCCTCCAGTCTGCAGCAGGGCAGGCATAAATCTGGCTCTTTCACTCCAGTTATATAAAGCTCTTACCCAGTTTAGCTGGCCTGTACCCTGCTGGCTTCAGCTTGTGTCTACCCTGACAGATGAGCAGGAGCCGCCTGCTTCCATCCAACAGCAAAGAGCCTGGGTACCACAGGTGCTGAAAATATCTGCAGGAGAAACAGCAGATAAAGAAATAAGGGGCTGCTGGGGGTGGGGGGGAGGGGCGCAGGTGGTTATGGACTGGAGAAGGACAAGGACAGGAACGGGAAGGGCTTTTATGGGTGGGGGATGCTTGAGCAGTGTGGAAAGGAATGGGCTGAGGATGATGGATGAGGATGAGCTCCCTGGCTCTGTGTGAAGGAACCATCTCCCTGCTCCTCTGTGTCTGCTGAACCCTTGGGCTCTCTCAGGCCCTTTTATCTTCTCTTGATCCCTGTTTCAGGTCTGGAAGGCAGCATGTTTGGAACTTGCCTGCCTGGGGTGCTGATGCGGGAGCAGGGAGACCTACAAGGGCTTTCTACCTGCTTTAATTAAGCTGTTTTTTAATAGCAAATCTCCTTGGGTAAAATCCAGCCTTGATAATAGTTAAAAGCAAAACTTTATTGGCTATAGAGGAGCTAGGCTTGTCCCTAATTAGTATTTTATAAGGCTGTTATTTTTTTTTCCTGGTTCCCTGGGCCCAAGGGTTCTGACTGAAGAGCAGGGCTCACTCAGATCCTCCCTGCAAGATAAGCTCTGCCTTTGCTGGGGCTGCAGGGGTTGCACAGCCCCAGGTCCTGTCTCCACACTGTGCTGCCCTCCCTAAATCACCCCATGAGCCTGGGGGATCCCTGTGGATGTGCCAAGGGCACCAGAACCCCTCAGCTCTGCAGCCAAGGCACAGCCAAGCCAGGGGAGATCCCTGTAACGAGTAACTGTTTGAGCCCATCCCTTGTGTTTCCACCTTCTGTGCCACTGTGGCTTTTAGCCTGCCCCCTGGGTTGGAGTTTTGGCTTCCAAACCAGGATTCTGGTGCTGGGAGGGAAGTGGCAGCAGGAGCTGTGGGAGAGCCGTGGGGGAGGCTGGTTTGGGGATGGGCAGGGCTCCAGCAGGGCTCCAGTTTTACACCAGCTCCCTTTGCTTCCCCCTCCTCAGTGCTGGTGAGAGAGCCAGGCTGAGCAAGGCTGGGCTTTTAGTGCTGAGGGATTTTTGATGCTTCTTCCTTTTCCCTTTTTAATCTGTAAAATGGCTTTGAAATGGAGGCACAGAGTTGCCCAGCTCAGTTCTTGGGGGCACCCTGGTGACTGCAATAGCTCTCAGACACTTACACAGCCCCGTATTTGTGTCACTGAGCCCTCAACCCGCTGTATTCACCAGCCAGCATGTTACATTCCAGCTGTATGTGTCATATTCTGGGTCTTCCTTGTTTTCAACGTTGCAAACCTGTTGCTTGTTACCCCCATTGAAATCAACAGCAGCATCAACAGTGCTTTGCTGTGGATTTGTTGCCCAGAGAAGCTGTGGCTGCCCCATCCCTGGGAGTGCCCAAGGCCAGGTTGGACAGGGCTTGGAGTAACCTGGGCTGGTGGGAGGTGTCCCTGCCCATGGCAGGGGGTGGAACAGGATGAGCTTTAAAGCCCCTTCCAACCCAAACCAGTCTGTGATTCTGTGATTTCATGATATTTCCCATGTACATCTCCTGTAAATTATGGTCTGGGAAGCAACAATGTACCTTTGGGGGTCTCAGTTTGCATGGGAGGAAAAAAATCCAAAAAACATTGTTAGTCCCTAAAATGAAGGGGGAATTCTTGGCAGCACAACCCTCCTGGAGTTCAGAGCTGGTGAGTGAGACCTGGCATTTCTTTAGGTTTCAACATGCTGATACTTTAGGCCCTCATTTTTGGGGGAGCTGCCTGGTCAGCATGAACACCTGGAGTGAGACTCAGTCCCATAGGATCACTGGCTGGGGTGGGCTGGCCAGGGATGCCCTTCCTGCCTGCCCTCTCCCATAGGAAAAGGGGGGATAAGTTGCCCCAGGGCGTGAGCAGTGTTGGTGTAAGTGACTCTGCAGAGCAGCAAAGTGGTCACTGATCCATAGGCCCCCTCTGTGTCCCTCCTGGTGCCTCTGGGTGGCTGCAGAACTGGGGCACAACCCTGTGGATCGTGTTTGGAGAGCTGTTAGTTGTTATGTAGAGCTGATAGTTGTTCTGAGCCGTGCTGACTGCCTGTCCAGCCTGCCCAGCAGCAGAGCCAGCAAATTGACAATGACCAGGAGTAAACTTTTTGGTAAAATGCCAACGTGAGCCTTAAGGACATTTCAGCCCTCTCCCCTCGGGGGATATTCACAGGCTGTTTGTTTGGGCAGCAGTTGCTGGCCCAGCTAAACAAACTGCTGAATCGGGGCCAGGGCTTGTCACAAACCCATCCCTCTCTGTAAATCTCTGCACTGTCCAAGTGTCCTGCAGCAGCACTCATGCTCCCGGGAGGGCAGCACCCCCGGGCTCAGCACCCCCGGGCTCAGCCAGGCTCTGACCACACGGTGAGGGACAGCTGGAGCAAGTCCCTGCCTTCTGGCTCCACAGAGCCAAAACTCAGCCCACTGAGCACCAGTCAGGACGTGTCTGGGGGGGTCAGCCCAAGCGATGCCCAGCGGGGTTTGCTGCCCTCAGCCCTGGCAGGGTGTTTTCCTGGGGGCTCTCCCCTATGGAGGAGTTATTCTTCATCACAGCATCACTTGTGTTAGGTGATGCCCTCTCTGGCACCTCCTGTGCCCAGGAATGATGCCCTGAGCTCACTGCTCAGCACCATGTGTTTAGGGAGCCATCCCTGCACAGTCCTGTCCCTGCCAGGCAGCCCCAGCACACTCCTGGGCTCTCCAGAGGGAGATCACACCAGCAATTAATCTCACTGTCACATCTGCATGTTCTTGCCAAAATGACTTTATTTCTCCCTGTTGGTTCGGGGTGTCCTGTGAAGGCTGAGCTGGGCTGCAGGGGCTGAGCCTGGCTGACCCAAATAACTCACCCTGGGCGCTGCCTCCAGCTGCTGGGGAAGGAGAGGGCAGGGAAACAACACCCTCCTCCCCCTCCTAGAGAAGGGGTGAACCCCCAGGCTCACTGAGCAGTGCATGTTGCACTCCCTGCTGAATGTTCTGCAGCCGTTTTGCTGCTGGTTTCAGACTGATCTCAGTGAGACCCCCCAGCCTGGCCTGGGTCTCTGCTGGGCTGTAGGACAGCACAGCTGCCCTGCTGGGACAGAACCTGCTGCAGTGTTGGCAGGGGGAAGGCTGCCTGTGAACAGCAGGACTTCAGTGGGACATCCCTCATGGGCCACGGAAGAACAGACAGAAGATACTTAGGACCTCTCTGTACTGTAAGAATAAGGATGCTCAAGCCCTCCACGGTCATCAGGCGCCTCCGAGACCCAGGAAGATTTGTTCCTCTATGGCACACTGGCTGGGACACTGAGACCACCCATGTGACAGCCCCTCACTGTGCTCTGCTCAGGCTCCAGGCCTTCCCTCAAGGTCATCTTTAGGCATTTCCACCCAGAATTGCCCCTGACAGGTTCATCCAAGCTGTACTTCATGTAGCTGAACTACAACACTTCTGCCACGGATCTGCATGTCCCTGATGCCTCCTTTGTCTCTTGCCCAATGGAGGTGGATGGTTTGGAATCACACAATCCCAGAATGGCCGGGTTAGAAGGGAACTTAAAGACCATCTTGTCCTACTCATCCTGCCACGGGCAGGGACACCTCCCACCAGCCCAGGGTGCTCCAAGCCCTGTCCAACCTGGCCTTGGACACTCCCAGGGATGGAGCAGCCACAGCTTCTCTGCCCAACCTGTGCCAGGGCCTGCCCACCCTCACAGGGAAGGATTCCTTCCCAATATCCCATCTAACCCTGCCCTCTGGCAGTGGGAAGCCATTCCCCCTTGTCCTGTCACTCCCTCTACATGTTTCTTCTCAGCTCCTTCAGGCACTGGAAGGCCATAATTAGGTCACCTCAGAGCCTTCTCTATTTGAGGCTGAACAGTCCCAATTCTCCCAGCCTTTCTGGTTTTTGGGGTTGCTGCCATGAGCTGTAGCCTTTGGGCTCCAGGTACAGGTGAAGCAGGTGCCAGTAATGGTGATGGATCTGGGTGGCCAAGAGCAGCCCCCTGTCCTGCCCTCACTCCCTACACTGGTGGGAGGTGGCAGATGGGCTGGGAGGGGCCATAATGGAGCAAGAAAAGGTTCCTTTCCAGTGTCTTGTTGAATTTTTAGAGTTTGAATAAGGCAGGGACATCAGAGGCATCTTCAAAAGGGGAAAAAACGTATGTCACCTGCTGTTATGCTTAAGGGAAAAAATTATAGATACCAAAGTCTCCCAATGCTCCCTCTGGCCACTTCAAAGCCTCTGAGATGGCAGTGTCATTAGCTACACAGCAGGACAAGCATCATCTCTGCCTTCCAGTTTCCCCAGTTGAGTCATCCAAAGCTAGAGAAGCACCAGGTGGGTATTCCTGCTGCTGATCCCTGCAGTGGGAGACGGTGGGCACAGCTGATCTTTCCTTGCCCCGCTCTCATCACCAGCCCACGGTGTGAAGGACACTCATGCTCTGCAGTTACAAGAACTATTCCTGGTTGTTTCCCGATTTCAAAAGCATTTTGGAGATTCTCAACTGCAAATCACAGTCATGTTAAGGACTGGTTTTGGTCAGTACCTGCACAGGCTGGTTTGGAGTCTCACCATGCCTGAATCAAGGGGCTGCCTGGGAGAACGTGCCCTGCAATTTGGGCATCTGCTGTGCTGGAGTACAGTACATATTTAAAGCCATCAGACTGAGGTTTCCAAAGGACTCTAAAGAGGTTGATTTCCCCAAGCCCCTGTGACTGCAAAAGGAAATTTCGTGCCAGCTTCCTTTCAGCCAGCATTTCCCAGAGTCTAAATGTAGACCTCGGCTGTGCTGGGGGAAGTGGGGACTCGCAGTTCCCCATTTGCTGCAGTGCTGAGATCCCTCTGCTCCTCAGCATGGGCTGTGAGCAGAGACAGGCTGTTCTGCTCATACATGCCATGCTGGAGCTTCTCCTGTGACACAGGATATCTGAGCATGTTCTTCCTCTTGGCTCTTTCCATGCATCCTTCATCTCCTATTTTTTTCTGACTGAGGGTAAAATCTGGTGTCCCCAGCCAAGCTCAGAAATGCTGGGATGTGGGGACAAGGCTCCAGCTCTCTTTGGTGTGTTTGTAGGAGGCTCAGGCTGGGATAATGTGCTTGGCAGTTGGAATAAATGGACAACTCCCGGGATCAATCCAGGCTGGGATGAGCAGATGGAGCAGCCCTGGGGGGCTGGTGGGGGAGAGGCTGGACATGGCCCAGCCCAGAACCCGCCATGCCCTGGGCTGGTCCCACAGTGTGGGCAGCAGGGCAGGGGGGGATTCTGCCCCTGTGCCCCCTCAGGTGAGACCCNCCTGGGCTGGTGGGAGGTGTCCCTGCCCATGGGGCAGAGGGTGGGACTGGATGAGCTTTAAAGATCCCTTCCAACCCAGGCCATGCTGTGATTCCATGAGTCCATGACAAGTACCTCTGAAGTTCTCTGCCATGGACAGGAACAACTGCTGCCATCACAAGGAGAGATCCAAATTCCTATGTGATACCTCTTTGGCTTAGAGCTGAGCTGGTTGCCATAGGCAGGGTCCTCTGTCCTCTGGTCGTCACCTGCTGCCTGTGCTTGGAAAGCCTGATGAGCTCCCAGGCACCTGGTTCTTCCTCACCAACGTTAACACCACAGTTACACACAGCACCAATTGTCTGGGCAGGGACATGCAGGGCTGTGACAAACCAGAGTGGGAGAGAGCTATCACCACCAAATAATGCTTTTGGAAAGTCTCTCTCCATCTTTCCTGTTGGTTCCTTCAGGCACTGGAAGCCACAATTAGGTCACCCCAGAGCTTTTCTCCAGGCTGAACAATCCCAGCTCTCCCAGCCTTCCCTCCCAGCAGAGCTGCTCCAGCCCTCTGACCATCCTGGTGCCTCCTCTGGGCTCTCTCCAGCAGCTCCCTGTGCTCCCTGTGCTGCCCCCAGGGCTGGGGCAGCTCTGCAGGGGTGATCACTCTCCTTCCCCCCTCAGATGCTGGAGCAGACAGCACAGTTCTCAGGACACGGGAGCAGGAAGGGTGCTCAGGGCTGGTGTGAGGCCCCAGGCAGCTCCCCTGCTCCGGCCAGACACGGCCCCCAAACAGTGTCACAGGCTGGGGAATGTGTCCCCATCTCAGCCCTGAGACACTAATCCAGGCTCTGCCTGTTCCTGCCCGAGGCCAGGCGTGTGCTCGAGAGCCATGGCACGCCACGAGCCGGGAATGAGGGCACAGAGCACCGGCCCCACACCCTGCCAGGGAGCGCTGGCTCCGCAGGAAGATTGGCCAGGATGAAGAGAAGAAACATAATGATGTCAGTGCAAATTTGGGCTGAAATGGTGTGAGTGAAATCCCCAAAGATGCGATGCCAAGAAAAATAAAACCCAGCAGAATGCCAGAAAACCAAATTGCAACAAATAACTTGGGGGGGGGAGGAGGGGAGGCAGGGGGAGGGAAGGAAAGGGCTGATGGAACAGGCAGAAGAAAGCACAGGCAAGGGGCAGAGGTGAGTGGTGTCAAACCGGGTAGTGCAAATCCCAACACCAGCCAGTGTCTGTGAAAAAACCACCAGAGGAGTCGGTGGGTGATGTGAGACAGGACCAGGCAGAGATGGGGCTGCAGGGAGGGACAGCAGGCTGGGAGGGACCTGCAAACCAAGCAGTGACAGGGCAGGGAGAAACTCATCTGAAGGGTGGCAGGTGACCTGCAGAGCAGGGGGTGTCACACAGGGCACAGCCAGCCAGGGCTCCTGCAAATGCAGCTCCCTGGGGTGGATCAGCGTGCTGTGCCAGGGCTGGCAGAGCTGGGGGGGGTGCTGGGGGCGCAGACCTGGCTCCCTGCACACCGGGGCATCGTGACTCCCAGGGGGTGCCTTTGCCATGGGGTGCCAAACACGGCAGCCCCTCCCCACAGCCCCCTGAGGGAGCTCAGCCAGCTCTGCAGGTGGGGAAACTGAGCCATAGGGAGGGCGGCACGGCTCCCAGGTGCCTTCCCTGATGGACAGGGACATCTCCCTCCCTGTCCCTGCCATGAGCTGCATCCTTCCTTTGCAGCAGCAGTTGACAGGTGTTTTCCAGTCACTCCTGCCCTGGCACGGCCAGGCAAATGGTGGGATTCTGAAGGTGGTCCTGTTGAGGGTCAGGAGTCAGACTCGATAATCCTTGTGAGTCCCTTTCAACTCAGGATATTCTGTGATTTATAAGTCTATGTTCTCCCAACTCTGCTGTTATCCCAGGGCCAGGATGGGACTGGGAGCATCTCCCAGATGCCACCCTAATGTCACTGCCCTGTCCCTGCCACAGTTCTCCTCCAAACCTCCACTTTCCCCTTACTGCAACTAAAAGGAAAATTATAGAGCAAACCTTGATTTCTGCACTTGCCCTGGTGAAAGGCACTGGTTGGGCAGCACTGGGAGGTGGGAAGGGCAGTGTGGATGCTGGAGCCAAGCCCATGTGTTCCCTCCCACAGCGCTGGGGCAGCACAGGCAGCCCCCCAGCACCGAGCCCTCGATGTTAAACTCATGCTGCATGCACACGCTGAATGGAGCTGCAGAGACAACAGCAACCCTGGGACATTTAGTGCATAAATACCTTTGAAATACCAGTATTGTGGAAGGGAAATCTCTGTACTTTTCCATCAGTGCCGTGCTGCCTGGCCTGTGTTTGTGAGGATGGGGAGGGGAGTGCAGGCAGGGAGGGATCACAGAACCACAGAATATCCTGAGTGGGAAGGGACTCACAAGGATCATCGATCCAACTCATGGACCTGCACAGACACCCCAACAAGCCCACCTTGTCCCTGTCCTGTTGTCCAAACCCTCCTGGAGCTCTGGCAGCCTTGGGGCTGTGCCCACTGGCCTGGGGAGCCTGTTCAGTGCCCAGCCACGCAGGCAGGAGTGAGGCAGGGCTTGCACAGGCTGTTTGAGTGTGACTGGGGCAGCCAGGAAGGCCATGGCTTCATTTTCCAACAGCTTCATCCAACCTTTTGTCTTTGGGTTTAAGCTGGGTTGTTTTTGGTCATTTGCCCTGTAATAGGATGGGAAGAAATTCTCACCCTACTGGTGAGAGGAATTTGGGCTTCAGTGAAGTTCTGCCTTGAAGCTGCAAATATATCAGTTTTCCATTTAATTTCATCCAGAAATCTTTGCTCTTCAAGGCTGAGTAACAGCATGAAAGCTGAGAAGTCACCTGGGAGGAATCTGAACTGATGAGACAAAGCCCAGGGGACGGCTCTCCAGTCCGTGTTCTTCCTATGCTGCCACCTGTCTGTTTCTGGGGGCTCAAGGACCAAACCCTCCCTGTACCCACCTCATTCCCTGCCTCTTGACCTCCTTATAGTGGGGACAGGCTCAAAATAGTGCTACCCAAGCCATTAGTCATGCAGGGAACATCAGCCTGCAGCGGGATTCATCCCTCCTCTGTAAATAACTCCTTCCTGCAACCTCAGTTGAAGGATTATTTATATCTGGCATAAATCATCTCCAGTGGGAGAGTGATGGGAGGCCGGGAAATTCCAGAGGACACCTCAGCGTGGTGGGCACTGCCCTGGGAGGGGAGCTGTGAAACCCCCAGCCCAGCCCTTGGCCCCGGGATCGTGGGCTCCAGGGCTGAGCCTGCCTGGGATCAGGGCTCTGAAGGAGAAGCCTCTCATGCTGCCAGCTTCCCAGAGCTCCACACCGGGCCTCGAGGCAGGTTTGGGAACTGGCAGCCGGCTTGGCCGTGTGTAAGATGAGGGATCCCTCCAGCGCTGACACTGCCCGTGGGGGGCTGCGGTTTGGAGTCAGCGCTGCCTCTCCACGCCAGGAATTTCATCCCCACGGGGCCCTGGGCAAATCTCTCTTTAGGAGACCGTAGGAGACGTCGCTGTTACAGCAGCCAGGGAGGGCTCTGGTGGGGCAGCATTTAACAACCAGAAATTACTTCCCTTCCCTTTAAATGCTTCACCTTGAAGCTTTTAAACACCGGTGGCTCCTGCAAATTAAGAAAAATAAGCGGGAGAAAAGGAATAAATATTTAAACGCTAGGAAGCCCATTTAGTCTCTCACAAACATCTATATCCTGGGGCAGTTTCTCGGTGAGCAATTTGCGTTTCATTAAGAGCAGAGTGGACATGTGGCAGCAAACCCATCCTCTGTCTATCCCTGCCCGGCTCTTCACAGCCGCCTCCCAGCAAATCAACCCGCTCCATGGCCCATTAAAGCCTTTAATCAGCCACCTCGGCGGCAGCTGAAACACAAGCAAACCCCCTCAAGGGGTGAGGGGGATCCGGCACCAGGATTTCGGGAGTGACTCCTGCCCTGCGCAGGGCCTGGCGTGATGGGGTGCGGGCGGTGTCTCGGTGCCCTGTCCCTGCATGCGGGATGAAGGTGAGACGGGAGGACACGTCTCTGTGGGGCTGTGCTGGGCTCAGGGACCCACGGCAGGGGCTGTGGGGCTTCGGGGGTGGGGCATGTCCCACCTCCCGCGGAGCTCGGGAGGGAGGCTGGGCAGGGGCAGGGTGTCGCACACGGGGTGTCAGACCTGCCCTCCTCCTGGTTCCCAGCTCCCCAGCGCAGAGTGATGGCTCAGGCCGGCAGAGGGGGGACCAGCCCCGAGCCCTGCTGTGGGGGAAGCAGGACTTGGCCCTGTTTGTCCTCTGCAGCGAGGATGGAGAGGGGGGAGCGGCTGGCCGGTCCCGACCCAAGCACCGCCGCGCTCGCCCCCGGCAGAGCCACGGGGAGCAGGTAAAGCGGCTCCCGGCGGTGCTTTCCAGCCTGGTGCTTCCCAGGGCACGGCCCCTGTGCCCCAAAGGAGCGGGGTAACCAGAGCCGTGGTGCTGCCTACGGGCAGGCACAGCCCCTGCACGCAGCGCGGCTCCGGCTGGCTCTAATCACCCTCCGTGCTGAAGGATTAACAGCGGCAATCTTGTTCCCAGCCACCCTCCAGATGATACAACATAATAAGACATATAACAGCCTCTTGGAAAAGAGAAAGTTATAGTTCCCACAGCAACTGTAACTCAGCCATATTACACACATATATATATATTAAGGCATAAATTTAACAACATATATTTTAATGCAAAATACCAGCAATGCACACGGGGACAAATAACAGCGGTTGAGGGATCCATAACGTTTGGCTCTCCCTGCTTCCCACTGCTGGAATCTCCCCAGGAGCAGCACGATGAGGAAGATGAAGCCATCCCAGCCCGTGGGCCTCTCCCACCCCCTCCCAGTTTTGGCAGGGACACAGACACTGACCTGTCTGCAGGCACAGACACCCTGTGAGTCACCCACGGGCACGGGCACGGCGCGATGTATGGGAAAGGTGCACGTTGTAATGACACATCCCACATGCCAACAAACATGCCTGGATGCAGCAAGGATTTCTCCAGCTGCTCATCAGGCTGAATGCAGAATGAGATCCTTTCAGCAGAGTTCTGGGGGGTTTTCGGCTATCTGGTGGAATTGCACAATGGGGATATAATTCTCGATTACATTTTATGAAATGGCTCAAACCCGTGTCGTTTCAGCTCGTTTTGCCAGGCAGCTCCCGGCAGCAAGGCATGCGCCGTGCTGTCCCTGCTAATGCCACCCAGGCTGCTCCCAGCAGCTCCCAGGGAGAACTCCAGCTGCAGGAACAGAGAGCCTCGTGTGGTTCCTGCCTCTCTGGGTTCCTTGCAAACAGGGCCCTGCTCTGGGCCCCACAAACAGGGCAGTACGGCCAGAGGGATCCATCCTGCCATGCCCTCACTACTTTCCCTCCCAGCCGCCTGAAATCCATCCTGGAGGAAATATTTCCATCTGGGGAAAGAGGGGGTTTCATGCACATCATGCAAGTGCCAAGAGGCTCTGGGCATCAGGGTCCTGACCTGGCCCAGCCATGCCCAGGGCTCTGGCTGCTGGGGTGCGTGGGTGCTCAGGGGGTGGGAGCAGGCTCACTGGGGGCATCCCCCATATCCTGGGGGGATAAGGGACTTAGGGGATTTAAGCTGAGCTCCTTGCTGTGTGCCTTGCCAGCCCTGCTTTGTGGCCAGGGCCCCCAGCTTTGTCCTGTCTTCTGCTCCATCACTGTGGTGATGGCTGGGCTGGCTCTGCTCCCCTCCCACAGGCAGAGGGGTCTGCACCCCGGGGGGCTCTGCTGCTCCGGGAGGGGGGTCCCTGAAACAGGGAAGCATCTGCTCTCTGCTGGCAGCATTTTATGTCCATGTCTTAACTCAACATGGCTTTATATCCTCTCGATACTGGAACAGAGGAGCTGAACTGCGGTTCTGGCTGATGCTGCCCGGGACTCTGTGCTAGAAGCACCTACGTTTGCACTTCAATTAGTTTGCTGGATTGCATCGTCCCCTCTGTGGCTGCTTCTTGGGGAGGGCTGGTCTGTGCTGTGCTGCTCTGCTGGCTGCTGTGGCTCCTCTCCTGCTCCTCCCGGGAGGCAGGGCTGGGATCTTGGCAAGCGGAACTGCACTGCCTGATTTAAAAATAATGTGTATATGTACGTATGTATGTGCAGTGTTTACAAAGCAATCCCAGCTAATCTCTCTATCCAGACAGGGCTTTAGGATGTCCTTTCAGCGGGGATTTGTGGAGTTTGCTACAGTTATTTCCTAAGAATGCATTACCCGGGGTTTCGGATGAATAATGTAGGTCCTTGTTCAGCAACTTACTTACAAATGTCGAACCTTAAACCACTAAAGTCAATGGATCTACTTGTGCACTTAAAGTTAGGCACAGGCTTAAGTGTGGCAGTAAATCAGGGCCCTGCAGCCTGCCCTGGCACTGCTGGTGGAAACAGCAAACAGTATTAGAATCAGAGAACCACAGGGTTGCAAGGGACCTTAAAGGTATCTTGTTCCAATCCTTTGCCATGGGCAGGGACACCTCCCACCAGCCCAGGCTGCTCCAAGCCCCGTCCAACTTGGCCTTGGACATCCTCCAGGGCTGGGGCAGCCACAGCTTCTCTGCCCAACCTGTGCCAGGGCCTGCCCACCCTCCCAGGGAAGAAATTCTTTCTTACATCTAATCTTAATTTCCGCTCTTTTAGTCTGAACCCATCACTCTGTGTCCCACAGTTCCTGACAAAGAGTCCCTCTCCTGCTTCCCTGGAGCCCCTTCAGACCCTGGAAGGGGCTGTGAGGTCTCCACACAACCTCCTTCCCTCCAGGCTGAACAGCCTCAGCTCTCCCAGCCTGTCTCCATAGGGAGCTGCTCCAGTCCCCTCAGCAGCTTCATGG
>VXBX01001694.1:315371-328892 GCA_013400415.1 Scytalopus superciliaris
CTGGGCAAAAAAAAAAAAAAGGATAAAAAAAACTTGCAAGCTGTGAGCTTTGCTGTCTGATTTCTTCTTCCCTGAGCAGCCCTGGGAAGTGATGCTCCCAGGTCACAGCCAGTCCATCCCTCCTGGCACAGCTTGTCCCCTACAAGAAACAAGAACCAAAGTCATGTCTTTGCCTCAGAGCTGTTGGGAAGCAGCTGGGACAAGGGGCATGGGTTTGGACAACGCANACTTGCAAGCTGTGAGCTTTGCTGTCTGATTTCTTCTTCCCTGAGCAGCCCTGGGAAGTGATGCTCCCAGGTCACAGCCAGTCCATCCCTCCTGGCACAGCTTGTCCCCTACAAGAAACAAGAACCAAAGTCATGTCTTTGCCTCAGAGCTGTTGGGAAGCAGCTGGGACAAGGGGCATGGGTTTGGACAACGCAGAGTGGGAGAAGGCAAAGGCAAGCTTAAAGCATATAAACCCATGGTTATTCTGGTGAAGAGGGAGTCACAGGAATGCCTGTGCTCCCCTTGGAGAGGTGGGTAGGCTCTGGCAGCAGCACTGGGAGCCTGCTGGCAAAAGTCTTCATCCCCCATTACGCTCTCTGGAGAGACTTGTGCTTCCCATGATTGCTTGGACAAATTCTTGTGCTCGAGCCAGCAGCTCTCCTCTTGTCTCTTGTAATTACTGTCCCAGTGTTCTCCTTGAGAGAGACCATCTGCTACTCCTCCATCACCAGTCATCTCCCCATCTCCCCAGCGCAGCCCTTTCCCCAGAGAACGTGGCTAATCGTGCTGATGGTGCATCTCCCGGGGTCCCGCGCCGCTCGTTATGCTCAATCAGATCAAAGGCTGCTGCTCCATCAGCGGGGGCACCAGCCAAGAGCTCCTGCTGGACCCCCCGGCCCCGACAGGACACACTGGCCAAGAAATGAACAGCCAGGCTGGTGCTCCTCGCCGAGGGCAGTGCGGGCTGGTGAGCCCATAAAGCCTCACCCCCATCTCTCCATGCCTTGCACGACTGCTGAGCGAATCCCAGGAGCTTTCTGGAAGTCAGCTGGAGGGTGGGATCCCCCTGGGGAGGCACGGTGGGTGACAGTGGGCAGCCTGTGGTGGATATCCAGGGACCAGCCAGCGCAGCGTAACTGGGAGCACTGGGATGACACTGGGCGCTGTTTGGGGGTGTAACAGCTGAAATAAGCAGTTTGTGGGTCAGAAACAAGATGCAATTCAGAGAGCTTTGGGGCTCCCAGGAGCAGCAGGGCTGGGCTTCGAGGCACGGGGGGCAGCAACACAGCGCTCGGCTGCACCGTGGTGCCCTGTGCTATTAGTCTCTTGCTTTTAATCAACAGCAAATGAGTCTCTGGGGGCCTATTCTCTCACTGCAGGATACCAGAAACTTTCACTGAAGTCAACAGAAGTTACTCCCACCCCTAGGCAGAAGACCGTGGTCCTGGGAAGTTGCTAGGGAGCCGTGATTTATGCTGCGTGTCGCGGGCTCGACCAAAGCTAGCGCCTGCTTCTTGGTATAATTCACAGCTAAATGTGCATTTAGATAAAAAATACAGTAAAACCATCACATTTTATTAGGGGAGGGCGCACGATAAATTTTTACGTCGAAGCTTCCAGCAGCCAAAGATGAAAAGCATCTTCAGGAAAATCACTGCCATGGAGACAGGTTTTCATCCCGCCGTATCAGGCGGCTCGTTTGTATTTTTAAGGCATCTCATTAGAGCATTAAATGATCTGTAAAGGGTAAACCAGCATTTTTCTCAGTGGCCCTGGTGCTCACCAAGCTTCGAGCCCCCACGGGGCAGGGGGTGGTGGCCACGCAGCCCTGGGCACACGCTGAGCCCACTGAGGCTCTCTCTGCCCCCAGCCCCATTCCCAGCCTGTCCTCATGTATTCATTTATTCATGCTGGCAGAGGTCCTCCTAAAAGCCCCCATAAAACTGATTTTCTGTCTGTTAACCAAAATCATTGTCTACACAAATGTACGTGCACCTCCTGCAGAATTTGCTGTGTGTTCCCACCCCATGCCTGCCGGGTGCCAGGCTCCTCTTGCCTGTGGCTTTGCACGGGCTTGTAAGTGTTCCCATGTGCTGGCTCCCCTGGGCACCTCCAGCCCTGCAGGCTGGGAGAGCCTGCCCCTGGCTGTAGCCCCTGTGCTCTCCCCCAGCCCTGCTGCCCTCGCTCCATCCGCTCCCACCCGGGAGCCCCCATGGCAGCGTCTGCTCCCCCATCTGTGAGGCTCCCAGACAGGCTTGCCGGGCTCCGAGCGGCCCTTCTGCTCCAGCTCCTGCTCTTCCTGCCCAAATCCCACACCACGCCGATGGAATGGTGCAAAGGAGTGATTGTCAGAGGCAACCAATCGCCTGCGATCAGAAACCCTCGTGCTGTGCCAAGGCCACAAATAAAACCTGCACCTGAAGCTGGGGAAGTGTTTCAGCGCAGCGCTTCGGGCTCAAAACTGCCGGAGAGCCGGCGAGGAGGCTCTGGGCTTTTACAAGCCAGTCTCCTCCAGTAGGAAGGAAGAAATAAAATGGTCGGGACAGCCAGAGACGAGTGGTTTTGCAGACATTTGTCCCTTCCCTTGGCAGCGTTTCAAGGACAGCTGGCACCACCTGGACGTGAGCGGCTCAGCGAGCGCAGCGGCGCTGCGGAGGAGCCAGGGGGGCTTTCTGCAGCAAGGGGAGGCACCAAGGGGATAAACCTGCGGCAAGGATCGCTCCTGGAGCAAGGAAAACCTTTGTCATGAGCCCCAAAAGCTCCTGTGCATCCCAGTCCGGAGCTGCTGCATCCCCAGCGACCCGGGGCCACCCGCAGGAACCAGCACGGCTGGGCCAGGAGAGGCAGGAGGAGGGACTGGCCTGCAAAGCTCCGTGATAGCTCTGTTATCCTTCCCCAGTTCCCAGCAGCATGAGGGTAATTCCCATGAAAGCTTCCAGCTCATTGTTTCTTAAGAAGATTGGTTTTCCCAAACAAGCAGCTCTGACTGTACCTAATGGGAGCCTCCCGAACTCAGCCAAGGTTGGACGTAAAACAGAGGCGTGTGGTTGCTTTGCTTGAACACACACCATCTTTTTTTTAAAAAATGAGTAATTCAGAGAAAATTATCCCCATCCCTGCACAACAGGGACTTACAGAATTTGTGAAGTGCTCAATATTTTTTATGAAGTGTTTCTAACCTTTTTTTCTGTAAAGAAAAGCTTGGCAGGGGAGCAGCTTACCTGCTCATAAATTAGCAGGAAAATTAAAGAGGATGTACAATCTTTTTTTTTTTTCCCTCACTACACTCAAGCCAGCTCAGGCTCTGAAATATCTGGGGGGTTAGTGCTGCTCCAGGAGGGGAGATGTGGGGCAAGCAGCACATCTGGCTGTGCCTGACTGGCCTCCATCACATCCCTGCCCTGCATTTCCAGCAGGGAAAGGAGCAGTGTTGCCACTGCAGTGCTGACTGAGGGAGCTCATGAGCATGAACCAAGGGCAGGATCACTCGAGGTGTGACCTGGATCCTATATTTTTGCACTGGCTCTTGCTCCCAAACTCTGTGACACTTGGCCAGACTCGGCTTTGTCCTCCAAGCATTGGGTGTTCACCGGCACTGCCCATTGCAAACTCCAGTCACTGGCATTTTAGCCTCTCATTAAAAAGGAGGGGGAGGCTGGGAAAAGGAACCTCAATTAAGCAAGGTGAAGTTAAAACATCAAGAAAAGCTTTTAATTGAAGCGCAGCCCTGCAGGGAAATGCAAAGGCAAGTCACTTGTTTGGCAGTTTTACAGACGGTGATAATGTCACACTCTTTGGAGAAAGCAGAGGGAGAAAAGGGAGCTGGGGTGGTCAGGAGCTTTGAAGAAGCAGGACGAGCATGAAAGGGATGGGAGGGAAGGGAGGCAGTGCTGCTGGCAGCCTGCCTGCCTTCCAGAGATGGGTCTGTCCCTGGGATCCAGCACCTCCATTCCCAGGGCACAGCAGAGCCCCTCAGAGCACCCACCTCAGCCCACACTCAGGGCAGCCCCATCTATGCCACCGAGGGTGTGCAACTCCCCAGGCTGTGGAAAGTTTCCCCAATTTAACTCCAAATGTTAAGGAAAAATGCAGTTTCCTATCGATCGTATCCTGTGTGGGAGCCCCACCCAGTTTGCCTGGATGGCACCTTAACAGCAGGGACCCGAAGGGGCAGGACCCTGCAGCTCTTCCCTTCCCTATTTCCATTTGACTTTCTTAACTCTCTCCTTTCCCAGTTCTATCTGTGGTTTGTTGTTGCCCCATCCCGTCCCCAGGGGCTGCCCCAAGTGAGGAGACAGTGGGGTTTTGCACAGAAATATCAACCATATCTCTAGTTTATGACCTGGAGGAACAATCAAAGGAAGGTTTGAGTCCCCTCCCTACACCCTTAGAGAAATCACCCCAAAGATCCTTCCCTTTGCAAATAGGGTGGGAATAACATCACTGGATTTGGTGAGCTCGGATTTTTGCCTGCAAGGTTCCACCTCTAATAATTCCTGGTGGACTCTCAGCTTTCCCTCCCTGACATCCCGGATCCCTGGTTACCACTCCCAGGAGACGCTGCCCTCCGCAGAGCAGAGCTCTTCCAGGAGCAGAGGCAGGGCTCACCCCCAGCCCCATCAGCCTCGAGAACATAAATACTCCCGGAGAGAAGAATTATGGCCATGAAGGTTGAGATTCACTGAGGTTTTATCCCGGCCCCGAATTGCTGGGAAGCATCAGCTGCTGTTGGAGTTAGAAAGATGGTTCTCTGAAGGGCAGCGAGGAGGTGGAAGCCTTGGAGCTGCTGGAATGGAGGGGCAGGACATATTGCCAGGACTGAGTTTTCACATCCTGGAGAACTGCTTTGAAGGTGGGAGTGTAATAACAATGGGATGTTTCACCTGGACTGAGAACCAGGAGATGGGTGAAGAACTGTGAGGAATAGCACTGGAATCACAGGAAACTCAGGCCAAGCTGGGAGTCAATCCAATGGCAGATTAGTGGCAAGTCAGATTTTAAGTCATCTTTGCCAGGTTTCATGCTCACCAAATCAAGGGAGGAGAGCTTCACATCTGCCCAGGACTAAGCAGCCCAGCCCAGGTCTCCGGTCCTGGCTGGCATGCACTCACAGGGAGATGCTGAGGAACAACCTACAGCTGGGGAGTTATCAGCAACAATTATTCCGTGAGTAGTTTGGAACAAGGAACAAACTTGAGAAACTTCAGCACTTGTTGGCTGATCACAGGGAAAATGAAGAGAAAGAACTCAGTGCCTGAATTATTTGTGATGAGCTAATTATGCTGGGAAAGGATGATGGCAGATAGAACAGCAGTCAAAATTTTCTCCCTCTTCCCACCTACACAGTTTTCTCAGATCCACTCAAAATTAATGTGGAGTTCAATATCAGACCTTCTCAAGTGCTGGGGGACTCTGACCCTAAAGGCTTCTTGATTTACTGCTCTGTTCAGCAGTACTGTGCCTTGTTTGTTTGGATCTCTCCAAGATGTAAATGAGGTGGGTGGGAAGGGAAAGGCTTTGCTGACCCAAGGTCCTGCCTCTGCAGGGGAGGTGACAGCCCTCCCTGGATGACCCTGGACACTTCAAGATAGGACAGAGCTTCCACCTTGTAAGGCCAGCCTAGAAATAACATGGTCATACAAAACCAGAAGGCAAAATGCAAAGCCCAGGAGGTGGTGGGGAGAGGAAGGTGAGGCACAAAGACCATGAGCTGAGAGCTCCTGGGGACATCTGGGCTTGGGAGAGGCCACAAGGAGCATCTCCCAGCAGGGCTGAGTTGGTGATCCTCCCCACAGCCCTGGGCAGGTTTGTCCTGGCTCAGCCCCTCGGGACTGGCACTTGGGGGAAGGCTCTTCCCAGGTACTTGTAGGATTTACACAGCTCCAATTTTCCACTCCACAAAAAAGCTGCAGATCTCCCGGGAAAGCTGCTTTCCCATGAGACTTCCCACGGAATCTTGCACATCCCAGGGGGCTGCAGAGCACCCAGCAAGCTCCGGGGTGTGTAGGCTAAGCTAAATCCAGAAGCACACAGGGTGTTCCCCATGGGAAGGGCATTTCCTGCACTTATGCAGACAGCAGCCACTGCTGGAGCGACGATGAAAACCCTGCTGGGATCAGCACACCTTTCATTAAGGGCAATTTTGCAGGAAATCCTGTATGTCCGAAACACCCTGTGACGAACGGGGCAGGCTTTCTCCCCCTGCTTTCCTTAATCACATGCATTGGGATTTATTGAGACATCCAGGCTGTTTTCTGGGCTTTAGGAGGCTCTTTTTATTAGAAATCCATGGATTTTTATGCATTGGGTAATGGATTTCTGATGGAATTCTGAAGCTGGAGAGAAGCCACTAGCGGGGACTCTTCAGGGCACTGCCCTTGGCATCTAAAGAAGGGGGAAAAAAATGGAGAGGGAAAAACTTAATGAAAATATATATTTGTATAAACAATCAATGAAGATCGTGTTTGTGTGTTAAACAACCACCTTGAAATTGGTCTGTCTCAAAGGACTGAGCAATTGCAGACTACCTTAGCATGAATGATTTATGACATTCATGAACTTGGCAACTGCATCAGTTTTCCTAAACCTGGCAGCAAACACCACCTGCATATTAAGTGAAGATTTATGATTTATAAAACTCACCTCATTATGCAGAGGAACATGAATTGTCTTATGTGTGCAGTCTATAACTCCCAGGACAGATGAAAAGGCAGCTATGACACACAATTTATGTGTTCTTGCAGCTGAGGTTGGGGAGGGAAAAGCAGGGAGAGCAACTCAGGCTTTGAGTCGGGTCCCTTCAAAGCTGTCCACGTCCCACTCCCTCCCCCCAGAATGATGCCGTGGCTAAAATTGCCTGTTCTCTTGGAGGAATTAAAAAAAAAAAAAAACACAACACCCTTGTGAAGATTAATGGTGGAGGTCATTTGAATCAGTACACCAAAGGATGCCCTCCCTCCAAAAAACACAGGGATAGGAAGTATCCGAGATGCCTCCATGGAAATCACACGCTTGGTGTTGAGCTCACTGCTCGTATTTTTCCCCACCTTGTCCTCTTCTGATCTTTCTCACCCAAGGACACAGACTCCTGGCTTCAGGGAGGGAAGGGGTTTGTTCTGGAAGAGGCCAATATGTGGCTCATGGTCAGGGATGGGGCTCATGGCCCCCAGACAGGAGTGAGGCAACAAGCACATGAGTCCAAGGTGCAGCTGGTTTCCCTCACTGCAGGTCAGGAGAGCATCTAAAAGGCTGCAAAACAGGCAAGGCTGATGGACTGAAACACAGTGACGTAATCCAAGGAGAAAACACCCCAGGGCAGAACTTACCCCAACCAACCACAGGAGTTTGAATGGATTGTGGTCTGCGTGTCCTTGTTTCCTCACTTGCTTTAAAAGCACGCCCAGAGAGCAGATGCTGGTACAGTTTGCTCAGCAGTGCTGTTGGGGGGCTGTCAGAGGGCCCTGGAGCTCTCTGGTTGCTGCTGAGAGCAGGAGAAGTCACAGCCCAAGGCTCCCCCTGCATGCCCAGGGCACTGCAGGACACAGACACCTCTGCCTTTGCTGCCCTGGCTCGAGAGGGGCTCCCACAGACTGGCCAGGGCTGTCTGGGCTCCCGGACATGTGTTTGTGGGGTGGTTGCTGCAGCAGGGCTGGGACCCCTGTGGGGCCGCTCAGGGTCCGGGTGTGATGCCCACTGGCAGCCCAGGCTGCTCCTGGTGGGTCACAGGCAGGGCAAGGGGGACAGTGGGGACATCAGGCTCCTGCAGGGAAGGACAGCCACGTGTGGGTACGTGATCCTGCCAGGCAGCACCTTCCCTGGGTCCTCAGCAGAGCCACCTCCTCCTGAGGGAAGGGAGGTGACCCGGGAGCAGCAGTTCAGAGCACCTGAGCTGCCCCTCAGCCCTGACCAGGAGCTAATTACACCCAGGGGTTTTGGCTTCTCCTGCAGCAGAAAAACATGTGCGAGGACTTTGGGTCCATAATTGGCTGCAGCGTCACTTTAATCAAAATAATCTGCCTCCCTCCCTGGCCTGGCAGTCCGTGCCCACCCTGGGCTGCTGCTGGCAGTGCAGGGAAATGGCCTGGGGAAGAGCAAAGGGGCTCCAGCAATCCCAGTCCTTGCAGCCCAGCACCTACTGCCCCCAGGTAAGTGGGGACTGCAGGACTCCTGGAAATTGGGATGTGGAGGTCTTGGATGTGTTCCCCTTCAGCAATGAAGGGGTTGGCTTGTGCCAAACACGTCTGTACTGTGGCTTGGTCAAGCAGGAAAGCTCAGCAGGTGAGGAGCTGAGGCTGGAGGCAGGCAGGATGTTTCTCCTACTGCTGCTTGGGGGGGACACAATTCACTGGTTATTTTCTGCAGTAAAAGCCTTCACTGAAGCTCTTCAAAATATATGTTGGTGCTACTAGAGGGGAGGGAGTCAGGAACGTGAATGATTTTATGCTTTCCTCCCTCATTGTGTTATTGCCAAGGTAGCAGAGAAGGAGAGTTCCTTCAGCCTAAGCACAAATCAGGAATTCTTCTCCAAATGTTACCCTTTTGTTCATGCCTGTCTCACGAGGCTGATTTCGAAATGAAATTATTGTAACTACACATTTTAAATAAACCACGGGCTCTACCTGGGCCGGGTGTGTTGGCAGCAGCTGGTCCAACAGGAGCCTCCTGGCACGGGCACTGCCAGGCAGGGAAGAGCCGTTCTGTGCTGGCTCTGCGCTCAGACAGGCAGCACAAAGCAGAGCGTGCTTGCTCTGAGGAGCTGCCGAGGCTCCCGGCACTGCAGCTCACAAAGGGAAGGACAGGTAGGCAGGAAATAACAAAGGGAATAGTAGGTATGTATCAATGGAGTGATTTGTATTGTTTCCAGAACAAAAAGCTGTATTCTTTCTCAGAAGACAAAGACGCTGCCTCGGGATTTCTGCACTGGCTGGGGAGTTCTGCATCAGGAGTGAGGAGTGAGATGGTTCCTCTGGTAGGAGCTCAGAGAGCAGGTTAAACCAGCACAGGACAAAGGGTAGTAGGCACCAGGCACTGCAAGCAAGCAGCTCCGAGGGAATGGTGTGGAAACACACCCTTGTGAAGGGCTGGAGGAGGGAGCACAGAGCACTCGAACTTCCCACGGCCGTAACTGTGGGCATTCTGCAAATGCCAGAGAGGGCAGAGTGGGGAGGACAGGAGGCCAGCAGTGGCACATGTCACAGGGCAGTGATCCCTCCAAAGCCACTGATATGGGAAAAATGAGGGAAGCAGAAACAGGGACAGGTTTGGTCTTGTGCTGGGATGGTGCAGGGTATGTGAGACACCAGGCCAGAGCACAGGGCTGGTGTGTGCTGGAAAATCCCATTGTGAGCCAGCAAAAATGGGTGAATCCAGCACTGCTGGGTAAAGGGCAGACTTGTGCCAATGCACCTCCAAGGTGTCCCCTCAGTGGAGGGATCCCCAGGGTCCTACGAGGTTGGCTGGCTGAGCCCTGACAGCCAGTTTGGCTGTGGGTACCTTCGAGCCAGTCCATCCTCTCAACAGGGCTGAGATCAACCCTCACAGCCCCAGATCCTTCCCCAAACCAGCCTTTGTACCTCAGCTGCTTCAGATCCAGCTTAAAACCCCCCAGAACTGCAGAGTGCAGCAACTGGAAGTTTTCATTTGTAATGCACTAATTGCCCTCATTATTATGGTTCCTGGAGGCACCTCAGATCCCTGTTATGGCAGCTGCAGCCGGGTGGGGGTGAGATGTGGTTTGCTGCTCCCTCCAGCCTCCTGCATCCTCGGCTGAGTGACAGGTCTCTGCTGCTTGCCCTGTAGGAAGCAGGCCTGGTGAGCCCTGGCAGACTGGCAGGCAGCCCTCCCAGCTGCCTGCTTGCTGCTTCTGGGCTGCCTTCTGATTTGCTTTGTGATGCTCTACAGGCTGATGCTTGTTGCCAGCCCTGCTGGAATCGTGGGGGTGAAACCAGGGAAGTCTGGGAGGATGCTGTGGGGTTGACCAGCTCTGTGTTGAATGCCCACCCCAAATCCTCTGTGATTTTCTCCCTGAGATAATCACCTAGCCAAGCATCTGACTGGTGGTTCATTACAACACTGGTGCATATGAACTAATAAATACCTGAGTCAAACACCTGCATCCTTCCCACCCTTGCAATGGGTTTATCTTTGCCCTCCTGCCCTCTCCCCCAGCCAGCCCTTCCCTCGGCATTTGAGGATAGCCCTGAATTCAAAGAGGGCTCTCCCCTCCTGTGCAGAGTGTGGTGGGACTCTGTGATTCAGCCTGACTCAGGGAGCAGACTGATGTCGTGCTGTGTTTGATCCATCACTGCTTTTTCCATTAGACTCCCCTTCAGCGAGCAGGAAAGCAGCTGAAGTGTGGCTGTTTTGGCAGCTGCCTCAACGAGCCTTTTCACACCCAGTCACCTAAAATCACGCTGCCGTGGCTCAGGGTAACCCCAACGCACCTGGGAGCCAGAGAGCAGGAGCTGCCCTCAAATCCCTGCCCCTGGGAAACAATGAAGGTGCAGGAGTTAATGTGGAGCTCCCCGCGGGCCCTGTCACGCTGCGGGCAGCCCCGGATCATCAGCTGCCTCTGATGTGCTTCTTCCACTGAAAACCGTGGAACTCCTCGCGACTTTGTCATTTGCAGTGACATCCTTCTGAGACAGATGCCCACGGAGCTGACAAATGCAGCCAAGTGGTTTGAGGCTGTGTAGGAAAGGACTTCGAGCCCTGCTCTGCTCCTGCAGACAAACAAGAGCTCCAGTGCTGATGGCTGTGGGAGTGGGAACAGGACATCCATGTGGAGCCCTGCCCTGCCAGCCCAGCCTCTGCAGTGCTGCAAAGCAGCCCCATGTCTGCAAGACTTAATGGGGCTCCCCGGGGCAGCTCCTGTGTCTGTGCCCTGCTGCAGGTGACCAGTGCCTGGTCCCCGCTGGGTTGTCTCGGGGGAACCTCATCACCTTGCCCTGCAGTCCCCCCCTGCCAGCCCCGGGAGGCTCAAGGGCTGGTCGTGCCTGCTGCAGAGCATCCTCTGGGTCACCCCAAGGCAGCGAGTGGGAGCTCTGGAGCAATGGCAGGGGGTGCTCTGCACCTCAGCCCACTGTCCCCAAGGGGTGTTTGGCCAGCACAGCTGGGGGAGCAGGGGGAACACAGGGCAGGCTGCTCCCGAGGGATCAGTGTGTGTGGGGAGAGCGGAGGAGCAAAGCACATTGCTGGGGGGGCAGCTGAGAGCACCAACCGAGAGCCACCTGAAACAAAGCTGTGGCTCTTGGGGAGCACTTGCACTGCAGGAGCAGAGGCTGGAGGTGTGTGCTGGCCTTTCCTGGGGGCGCAGAGGGACCCGCTGCCTGGAGAGTGGGCACAGGGGCACTGACCCCCACGGTCAGGCAGACCCCAAGGCGCTGTGCCCACGGCCACGGGGCACATCTGACTTAGAAACAGCCAGAGGGGGGATTCTGTGACCTCCAGAGCGGGGGAATTTTCCTTTCTCCCCTTCTGACCGTGGCAGCAGAGGCTGCTGAGACCTTTGCCTGTTGCTGTGCCGGCGGCAGAGCAGCTCCTGCCGCAGCAGCAGGGCTGGGGGCTCGGGGCAGGGTGGGGTGCCCACCCTGCTGAGCTCGGAGGGGCAGGACAGGGCTCCGGAGAGGCGCTGGGAGCTGTCAGTGCCGGGATGGAGCCGGCACTCCCCCCGTGCAGGCTCGCATGGCGCCGGGAAGCAGCGCTAGCACGGCCGGCTGCTGCCCCTGCCTGGCGAGGGGACAGCCTGGCAGCGGGGCTGGCCCGGGCAGCAGCCCTGCCCGCACGGGCAGAGGGGCCCCAGGGGCAGGGCAGGCTGTGGCAGGCACAGGGAACAGCCCGGCAGAGCTGTGGGGTTACACCGAGCCCGCGGGGTGAACCCGCTCCGGCAGCGCCATCCCGCAGGGCTCTGCACAGGCGGCCGGTCCCCAGCGTGAGGAGCACATGGAGCTGCTGGGGCAGGTCCGGAGGAGCCCACGAGGCTGCTGAGGGGGCTGGAGCTGCTCCCCTACGGAGATAGGCTGGGAGAGCTGGGGCTGTGCAGCCTGGAGAGACCTTAGAGCCCCTTCCAGGGACTGAGGGGGCTCCAGGGAGGCAGGAGAGGGACTCTGCATCAGGAACTGGAGTCACAGGACAAGGGGGGCATGGGTGCAAACTGAAAGAAGAGAAATTTGGGTGAGGCAGCATGAAGAAATTCTTTCCTGTGAGCGTTGTGGCACAAGTTGCCCAGGGAGGTTGTGGATGTGCCAACACTGGAAGTGTCCAAGGCCAGGTTGGATAAGACTTTGAGCAGCCTGGTCTAGTGGGAGCTGTCTCTGCCCATGGCAGGGGGGTGGGACTGGATGGGCTTTGAGGTCCACTTGAACCCTTTAGTATTCTGTGATTCCCTGCCCTGCCAGCCCAGGGGCACATCCCAAAGCTGAGCACAGGGGGAACTGCAGCCACAGCTCCTGTGTGGGGTGGGACGATGTGCCCTGTGGGAGTCCCTGACAAACCCAGAGGCAGCCAGTTTTGTGAAAGAGGGAGCAGGCTGGAGCACCAGGGCTGGGCTTCACTCTTGGAACTTGCCTTTGGGAGAAGGGCAGTGAACCAGCACAGCTGGGGGGAGGCAAGGATGGGCTCAGTCAGAGAGTGCCAAACTGACACAGCTTTGCTGCTGCTGCGCCTCTGGCACTCCCAGGAGCTCTGTGAGGGCTCAGCCCCCCCAAACTGGCCAGCCCAGGTTTCATCCCCCCTGCAGGGAAAGGGCCCCAACCATGTTCCTGAGCCCTGGGAGTCTTTTCAGCCAAAGCACAGAATCGCAGAATCATCAAGGTTGGAAGAGACTTTGGAGATCATCCAGTCCCACCATCCACCCTGCACTACCACTGTAAACACTAAAACATCACCCAGTGCCAGATCCAAAGCCTCTCTTGAACCCCTCCATGACAGAGGCTCTAACCCCTCCCTGTGCAGCCCCGTCCAATGCAGTGAAGAAATTCTTCCTAGTATCTAATCTGAGTCTCCCCTGTTTCAGTTCAAGGCCATTTCACAGAATCCCAGACTGGGTCAGGTTCAGGGCACCAGACTGGGTCAGCTGGTGCTGCATGCAGGGCCATCCCAGAGCACAGGGCACAGCATCGTGTCCAGAGGGCTCTGGAATATCCCCAGGGAGGAGACTCCCCCCTCTCTGGGCTCTGCTCAGGGCTGGGTCACTGCCCAGCCAAGAAGTTCTCCCTCCCGGGCAGGTGGAACTCGCTGGGCATCAGTTCCTGCCCGTCCCTCTCGTGCCATGGCTGGGCCCCCCGAGCAGAGCCCGGCCCGGGCTCTGCCCCCTCCCTGCAGGCACTGCCCCCCATGGGCAGGGCCCCTCTCAGGGGCTCCTCTGGAGGCTGAACAGCCCCAGCTCCCTCAGCCTTTGCTGCTCCCAGAGCTGCTCCAGCCCTTGGGCATCTCCGCGGGCTGCGCTGGCCCCGCTGCAGGAGCTCCCTGTGCCTGCTGTGCTGGGGAGCCCGGGCTGGGCACGGCCCTGCAGATGTGCCTGCCAGGGCTGGCCAC
>VXBX01001694.1:329733-354404 GCA_013400415.1 Scytalopus superciliaris
GTCCCGGAGGGTCCCGCCTGGGGGTGAGCTTTGCCCCATCCCGCAGGGAGCGGGACACTCCCATGTGGGGCTCGGGGGGCACACCCCCCAGCGCGGATCCCACAGCCGGTGTTGGAGCTCCCTTGGGCTGACCGGGCTCTGAGAAATGGGGTTAATGTTTATCCGGGGCTGCTGCTCGCCGGGGGCTGACGGATCACAGTTGAGCTGCTGGAATGTCTCCTGTCTGGGGACATGTCCGTAGGCTGCTCCACACCAGGGAATAGCCCCTTCTGCTCCTGGTGTGGCCGTAAGCCTTAACATAGTTATAGATTTTAATATAGTTTTATATATTGTGTTTGAAAAATAGCTTATAATCCTCGTACCGAATACTTAAGGTAGATTTTAAACTCTGTGTCACATTTTTGAGGGCTGTTTTTGTGCTGAGGGGGAGATATCGGGCTGTATTCAGACAGCAATTGGAACATGTTGTAGTCAAAATAAAATATTGTTTAGTCGTAGTATAAAGATGGGTGAAGAATACTGGAAGAACTCCAAATAGGAGATGTAATGTGATGAAGATGAGGGTGGGGGGAGGAAGGAGTGGTCTTGGGACCACCGACTCAGTTCAGGGGGGTGGTTTGGAGATAGTTTGTAGGATGGGTTAGTTAGGCATTGGATGTATTTTCTAGGTAGGGAAAGTAAGTAGGGTCGAAAATTTGTAGAATTCTGTGTTCCCGGGGCATGTCATTGTGTGTTAAAAGCTTTTAGCTGAACTTTTAGTAAAGGATTCTTCTCTGCCTTACCCTGCCGTGGAAGTTTTCTTCCTAGGAATTCCAGGCAACACTGGAAGTCCGGACTGTGGCAGATGAATTAGTGCAGTAGTTGGGGGGGGTTTAAGCCAGTTTGAATATTTCTTAAATTCTTCCTTCCTTTGCAGCTAGGGTTTTTAAAGGCAGACATCACAGTGGGACAGTGCAGCTTCAGTCATTGCCCCTGAGAGTCTTGGTTGGAAGACCCCTTGATGTTTTAGTTTAAATGTCCATGTGAATGCCTTTGTTTTGCAGACGTTCTGGAATGGCCTCAGCCAGAATGTCCTCAGGGCAGCCTGCAGCAGAAGATATGCGTAAGTGTCTCGCTGGGCTTTGGCTCCTGGCTGTTTATATTTACTCTGCTCCTGATCCCAGAGCTGATTATTGGAGCCACAGGTGGGGAAACAGCAAAATCAGACCAGAGCCTCTGCATGTAACTTTGATAGGCCTGTTTCCTTACCTCTTGTTTTGCTCCAGGGGAGCTTTGAGAATTGCTCTCCTCCCCTTCTCCCACCACCAGCAGGGCCCCCAAAATGTGGATCATTGAGATTTGTTTGATTAAAATCAGACAAACTGAAAAGTACCCCAAACTTTGATGGGGCAGGTTATTTCACACTGCCAGGGAATGAGTGATGCCTGGCTCCATTTCCCCAGGGACAAAGGTCATTTCAAACAGCTCAGGCATTTGAATTGGGTTTTTTGTGTTGCAAGATAATGGGAGAAGAGGAGCAGTTGGTTTGTGACCGAGTCAGATGTTTGTGGCTGATGCTGATTCAGGACATGGACTGGGAACTCCGTGTTAGGAAAACTGGTTGTGTTTGGTGCAGAGAACCTGAGCAGCTGAACGTTCCAAGATCGCTGCTTTGTTACTGGAACTGGGGTTAGAGACTCGGGAGGGAGAAGGTGATTCTTGGTGGGAAACATGGTCCTGCTCTGCCTGCAGAATGCCTTCTCCATCCCAGAGCATGGCTCAGTTTGTAAGGCAGAGCTGTGATTCAGGGTTCTCTGAGCCTCAAAAGGGGTAACACACTCTTCCTAGAAAGGAAGAAGCTCAAAATGTTTTTAATCCCATTTTTCAGGATTAAATTGACTTGTTGCTCCTCAGGATCAAAAAGGAGGTTTGCTTTGGCTCTGGCTCAGCCAACCCCACATGGGCTGAGCAATTTATTGTTGTGAATTCTTCTCCCCATGCTAAGCAATGACAAATAAACAAATACAATTTGTTAGTAGTATTTTGACTCCAGTGGGTGTTTTCAAACAAGTTGGAGCACTAAGAAGCTGTGGCTGCCCCATCCCTGGGAGTGTCCATCGCCACGCTGGACAGGGCTTGGAGCAGCCTGGGCTGGTGGGAGGTGTCCCTGCCCAGGGGCAGGGGGTGGGATGAGATGAGCTTTAAGGTCCCTTCCAACCCAAACCACTCTGACTGTGATCAAAAGTAACCCAAACCAAGTCCTGTCTGCACAGGGGCAAAATTAGTTATTTTGTTTTATGACAAAATCATAAGGGTTGGTGAGAAAATACATGTATCTAGTAAAGATGTTCTGGTGAAGAGTATTATTTTATGCCTTTATTTTAAAGAACAAGGATTTACCTGTGAGTGATGTGCTTGGGAACAGAGGTACAAGGTTAAACCCAGTGTAAGAGTCAGAGAGTGCCTTAGGTGAGAATTCATCACGGGCTCGCCTCAACAGCAGGTGGAAAATCTCTGTGTGCTGTCCTCGGGGCTGGCACCCTTACTGCTCTCTGGGGCTGTGCCAGTAATTCCCTTTGTCCCACCATGTTGTTGGCAGCTCTGAAGCGATTAAAGGGGCCGTCATTGGCATCGATTTGGGCACCACCAACTCCTGCGTGGCCGTCATGGAGGGGAAGCAGGCAAAGGTGAGTGGCGGCAGCCTGGCGTGCCCAGCAGAGCCCGGGGAGGGGCGGGGGTTCCCTGCTGGCACGCTGCCCCCTGTGCCCCCCAGGTGCTGGAGAACTCGGAGGGCGCCCGGACCACGCCGTCGGTGGTGGCGTTCTCGGCGGACGGCGAGCGCCTGGTGGGCATGCCGGCGAAGCGCCAGGCCGTCACCAACCCACACAACACCTTCTACGCCACCAAGCGCCTCATCGGGCGCCGCTTCGACGACTCGGAGGTGAAGAAGGACATGTGAGTGAGGGGCAGGCAGCACGGGGGGAAAGGGGGCCCTGCTCTGGGGGAGGGTCTGGGTGCTGAGCGCTCCAGGCTCGCAGAGTTGCATAATATTCTGAGTCGGACCCACAGGGACCATCCAGTGCATCTTAAATGAATGGCCCATACAGGGTTGGAACCCACAACACTGGTGTCAGTAGCACTGTGCTCTTGCCAGCTGAGCTCATCTCAGCACTTACTAGTTGCTGATCACCTTAAGGCTTCCAGAGGAGAAGATGCTTCCAGTGAAGAATTTACTCATTGTTGAGGGCGTTCACAATCAAAGCTGAAAGAGCATACCTCGAGCTTATGATTAAGTGATATAGCTGATTAAAAGCAGGAGTAGTATATTGGTACTCCTGGGACTCTGAATCTGCTGCTGGCAAAGGTGGTGTTCTTTGCCTGGAACTTGTATGGTGCTGGAGGAACTGAGTGTGGCCTCCTCTGCTTTGCAGTAAGAACGTTCCGTTTAAGATTGTCCGTGCCTCCAACGGTGATGCCTGGGTGGAGGCCCATGGGAAGCTCTACTCTCCCAGCCAGATCGGTGCCTTTGTTCTGATGAAGATGAAGGAGACTGCAGGTTGGTACAGCTGGGTCTCTCCCTCTGCTGGCTGTGTGCACTGTAAAGGGAGGTGCTGCAGCCAAAAAGGTGGTTTTTCAGTACCAAAGATGGGTGGGCTCTTAGGAAGCCTCAAAACAGATTAGTGCCTACCTCAGTCCTGGATCTTCGGCAAGATATTAGTGCTTTCCCTCAAAGATACTTTTCCCAGAATTGACTCCTGCTCGAGGTGGTCCTCACTGTGACTGAATTCCCACTCACTCAGAAGGGGGAGCTGTGTTTCCTTGGAAGCTCAGCCCCTGTGCCTCCCTGGCTGCAGCTGAGCAGGCTGGGGCAGCCAGGGCTCCCAGTGCCTTTGTTCTTCTTCAGCTGCTGGATACAGAGCACGTAGGGAGACAGGGACTGTTCAAGGGAGCCTGTTGTTGGGCTGAATGAATAGCTAATTAGCCAGTGGTGCCTTTAAATCTTCTCTGGGGGAAAAGAGCTGTTGGCCTGGAGGGGTGTTTTTTTTCGGTTTCAATTCCTAAAAGGTTTTGTGGGGACACTGAATGATACAGAGGGAGAACAGTCACTGGCTGCCTTCTGCACCCTCCTTGGCAAATACTGTGTGTCCTGTGCTAAGTGTGAGGAGGGCAGGACTAAAGCCTCATCCTTAAGTTTTTGTTTGTTCAGTGTTATGTCTGTGATGCTCCTAATGCTCCACCCAAGAGTAAAATAGGAGTATGTGGTATGTGAGCATCTAGAGATGGTAAATCTGACCTTTACTTGGAGGATGGTGTTCCTCTGCCTTAGACATGAAGGTGTTGGCTTTTGCCCTGGGTGCCACATGACTCCAGCTGTGGAAGGAGCTGGCTCTGTAGCAGCAGAGAACAATGCAGTGGATAAGCTCTGTGCTATCTGGGGGGGCATCCTGACTGCATTGTGCCCGTTCTTACTTTTCAGCCTTTGCTGGCGTCCTTCTCTTTTTCTGAGAGCAGTTTATGCCCTTAATTTGGGGTGTAATCAGTTTTTCTGACTTGCTCTCTCAAAAATTAAACGTTTACAAACTTATTAAAATAAGTGTTCTAAAATTATTTTAGTAAGCACTGAACTTGCTAAAAGCTTATAAAGTTAGTGTATGGACATTATTTGTACTGTGTAAGTTACCAACAGCAGGTTCTATAATCAGGATGAAAAAGAGGAAATTTTAAGTGCTTCACGTGTTGACCACTCAAAAAAAAAAGAACAGCTTCAGCCTTGCACACTAAATAGACAAGCTGAGCTCTCGGGTGAATGCACACCAGTGACTGATGGAACTGTGGAGGTGCTGCCAAAATAGTGCTGTGCTATCAAAAGTCTGCGAGTGTGTGTAGTGACAAGACAAGGGGGAGTGGATTCAAACTAAAAGAAAGTGAGTTTAGATCAGACATTAGGAGGAAGTTCTTCCCTGTGAGGATGGGCAGGCCCTGGCACAGGTTGGGCAGAGAAGCTGTGGCTGCCCCATCCCTGGGAGTGTCCAAGGCCAGGTTGGATGGGGCTTGGAGCAACCTGGGCTAGTGGGAGGTGTCCCTGCCATGGCAGGGGGTGGAATGAAATGATCTTTAAGGTCTCTTCCAGCCCAAAACATTCTGTGATCTTGGGATTCTATGAACAATGCCTTGGTGTTCTTACAAGAATAACTTTCTGTTTTGTCTCAATTTTTTTCCCAGAAAACTACCTGGGGCATGCAGCAAAGAATGCTGTGATCACAGTCCCTGCTTACTTCAACGATTCTCAGAGACAGGTATTCATCCAGCTCTAAGATTTTGGGGCTTATAAATTGCATTTAATTCTTCTCAGGAGTCAGCACTGTTCCTCTTCCCTCAGGCTACCAAAGACGCTGGGCAGATCGCTGGCTTGAATGTTTTGAGGGTGATTAATGAACCAACAGCAGCTGCACTTGCCTATGGTCTGGACAAGTCAGAAGACAAGGTGTAAGTGCCTGTGCATGACACCTCCCCTGTCCCAAATGAGCCTGCTGGGGTTTGCTTTGGAAATGCCTCTTGTGCTTTCTGGAGCTGTGGTTGGAGTTCTGCCAAGGTGGACTCACAGCTGTGAGTCAGAGCTGGGTAATGTCACCTCTGCTCCGTGCCAGCCAATCTTCTTAGAGAAGGAGAGTTCATAACTTGCAGCTACAACTTAATTGGCACCAGGTTTGATAATTAAATTATCTTGCCCACTGGTGGCAGTGATGGTGTGGCTGAGGACAGCTGGGTGGCAGCCTGTCACCAGTGGTGCTGGAGGGGAGCACAGGAGGCACCCTGAGCTGTGCTGGGTGTCCATGGCCTGCAGCTTCCCTGGCTGTATTCAGCCTTCTGCTGCTGTCAGGGCTGCTTACACACATGCAGGGCTTTTGGTAGAGATTCTGCATTTCTGATGTAGATGACAGTGCTGTGAGCACCTCACATTTTGTAAAACATGTTTCCTAATAGTTGTGGTGTCCCTGTCTTTGTCATTGGATGTGTGTCTGGTTTTGAAGAGGGAGAAACTGCCGTCCCTGAAATAATGGGCAAGGCTGGGCATTGTGCAGCATTGCCACATGGCATTGCCACACGGCCTCTGGGTGCTCAAGGGATTCACACACTGTGAGATTTGTTTACTGCTGTCTTTAGAGAGGCTTTTCACTTCTGTGGGCAGCAGCGTGAGTTCTGCACACTCCACCTGCTGGGGGGAGTGAGTTCTGAGCCCCACAGCTTGGTGTGGGCAGTCATGGCTTCCTGCCTGTCTCCTTGCAGCATCGCAGTCTACGATCTGGGCGGTGGCACTTTCGATATTTCCGTGCTGGAAATCCAGAAGGGGGTCTTTGAGGTGAAGTCCACCAATGGTGACACTTTCCTAGGTGGAGAAGATTTTGACCAGGCTTTACTACAGCATATCGTGAAAGAGTTCAAGAGAGAGGTAAGGTGCCTGCTCAGAGCAGAATCCCATGTTACGTTGCTTTTCAATCTCGCTTCTGTAGAAGAATGGAAACTTTCTTAAATTATTAGGATTTGTCACTTATGGCAGAGTTGAAATTGAAGAGTATTAGACACACCTGTTAGCCTGGCTTCCAGTTCTTACACTGGTCTTCTTGAGGTGGATTATTCCTCTCCTGTAAGACACAGACTAGCAGGACTTCTGCCTTTTTCCTCCCTCATGTAGCAGGACTGTCCTATACAATCTGCTTGCTTGTAAAAGTAAGTACTGTGGTGCAGCTGAACGTGACAGCACAGATGCCATGCAGGGTTTGCTGGAGGAAAATGCAATGTAATTCCAACTCCTTTGCTAATTCAGTCTTGTCTTTATATTCTGTGATGCAGCAGCTTTTCCAAGCTTTAGTCTGTAATTTACTGTATAATCACTTGCAGAGCAGAGAGGGCTGGCAGATTTGAAATGCTAAATACCTCTGCCAGAAGCAAGAGAGCAGCAGAACTGCACATAGCAGGCTGTGTTCTGGAAGTATCTGTACAGTCAAGAGTGGTGAGAGGGTGAGCTGCAGTGAAGTGACTCCCAAGCAGAAGCTGAGAGTCTGTTAACCCTGTTGTTTGTCACTCAGACGGGTGTTGACCTGACTAAAGACAACATGGCCCTTCAGAGAGTGAGGGAGGCGTCAGAGAAGGCGAAGTGTGAGCTCTCATCATCTGTGCAGGTACGTGCCTGGTCCCGAGCAGTCTGGTACAACAGTTGGTGCACTGTGAGCTCTGCACTGGCTTGTTTACAAAGCTCTCTGACATTGCTGGTCTGTCTTGTGGCAGAACAGGCCTCTGTGTAACCAAAGGGTGTCACTGTCACACCCAGCTGTAGCAGGGTGGGCTGTTCTGGAGCACAGTTACTTGCTGGGAGCTGAGAATAATGCCAGTGGGTGCTGGGTTTTGCCTCTTCCCTGGCAGTGTGTTTTCTGATCTTGCAGGGAATGTGCCCTTGTTCCCAGCTTACTCTGTGTTTCAGAAGTATGATGGGCATCAGGGGATTCAGCTGCAGCCAGTGCTGCTGGGTTACTGGAACCACTTGTGCAAGCTGTTCCAAAACCCAGGAAACCCTGGTGCTCCTCGTTCCACTGAAACAGCTAATCTGTGCAGTAATTTCTGTAAAGAATCTCAACTTCCTTGCCTATGGAGGAGTTGTGCAGACAATGGGCAGCATACACCCCCTTTCCTCTTTCCATCAGCTTTGTGTATTAATGCATTCAAGCGTGGCCTTTATTCACTACTGAATAAGGAGCTGGAGAAGGAGCAAGTTGGGAGTGTAATAGTCCTGGCTAAGTGAAATTAAGGTCAATTATATAGTAATTGAAATGGGGACTCTGCCAATTTCTAGGTTCTGAATAAACATTTTTAATTTTATTTGATGGTGGTCTTTCTGTTGGCCAGTGGGGAGCTCATAGCAAGGAGTTTAGGCCAGTCACAATGGATGCATAGTTCTGCCAGAGACATAGCAGGCTCTGTTTTATGAGCTCAAGAGCTGGCAAATCCAGTTTGTTCATACCAGGAAAAACTGAATTCCTTAACTCTTTAGCAGTGAAGGGAAAACAACTTGCTTTTGGCCTCATTTTCCCCCAGTACTTTTGACCATACTGTTTATAAAGTGATTGCACACCTCTGGTCAGTAACATGGCTTTAGTTCTTTTTGTGTAAACTTAATCTAATGCTTTAATTACTTCCATTCGTAGTGTCTTTTGATGTCAGCATGACTCAGCACTTGAATGATTTCAGGATAAGATTTGCTTTAAAAATCTGGCACATGAATTTGTAAGAGATTCAGAAATAGCCACAGGAAGTGGGGATTATGGTCCTTTGCACTAACCAACTCTGGCTGTTGAACATGAGTTGCTGGCATTTAGAAAACAGCCATGGGTTCTTTCCTTCAAGGAGCTTACCTTATGGTATGGAATGTTAGTTGGCAGAATCTTTGGGAGCTCTGAAGATGGACTTTTTTCTGGGTTGTGCTAATGGAACAGGATTGAGGTTGTCCCATCCAGTGTTTCAGCTCTTACCTCCTGGCTATGACAAATTCATTTGTTATTCTTAACAATGAAAGACCTTGCAAGAACACAGTATTAAAATTGGAGCTTAACAGTTGTAACCATGAGGTGTGGAACAAAATAATTGTCTTATCTCTTCTCTGAAATGCCAAACATGAAAGTGTGCCTGCTGCCCCTTAAAGGCCAGGCTGTGGGGTGAGCAGCCACAGAGTGCAGGCCAAAGAGAACCTGTAATTTGATCCAACTGTGTGGAGAAGCCCTGTTTTCCATTGCTCTGTTGACTCCAAGTCTCTCTGTGCTGCAGACTGACATTAACCTGCCCTACCTGACCATGGATGCCTCTGGACCAAAGCACCTGAACATGAAGCTGAGTCGGGCACAGTTCGAGGGCATCGTGGCTGATCTCATCAAGAGGACAGTGGCCCCGTGCCAGAAGGCCATGCAGGATGCTGAAGTCAGCAAGAGTGACATTGGGGAAGTCATCCTTGTCGGTGGCATGACCAGAATGCCAAAGGTATGAGCTTAAGTCCCTGTCCCAGGCAGAGCTGGCACAGCTGCCCCAGGTTTGCTGTTACGGGGGATCTGCAGCAGGAAGGCTGAGGGTGTGGTGGCTCCAGAGCCCCAGCAGCTCAGGGCCCCCAGATGTGCTAAGGAGTCCCATGGAGGTAGAGCCAAGGGACTCTCATCCTGTTAGTTAGCTCAGCTTGGTCCTGGGGGCTCTAGTTGAGTTGTTCTGTACAAAGTCAGGTGGGAGGTGTCAGGAATTGCATGGTCAGCTGCAGCCTGTAATGTTCTGGTGTGGGCTGGACCCGAGCAGCACTGGGGGGATGTGCAGAGTGTGTTCTCCTGCTGTGAACTCAGTGGGTGATAATGGTACACTGGAATGGCAGTCACCTGTCAGTAATCTTTGCCCTCCAGGGGATTTCCTCCCCGTGTAGAGCACTTAGAGCAGCTGTGAGGAAACTGCAGGGGCAGAACTGCTGATAGCTGCTGGTTGTGTGTGATCAGCTACCAGCTGGAGGCTGGGTGTTGGCAAGGCCCTTTCACTGGCTGTTCCAGACACTCCTTATCTAATGCCTGACCCTTATATTCTGTGGAGATTAGCACCAACAGGTAACTTAAAAGGCTGCTGTGTGACATGCACAGTCTTGCAGATAAGGTGCTGTCTGCAGGTGATTTACTGCTCCTGTTCCCAGCCATTCAGGCTGCTACTCCCCAAAGCCAGAGCTGAACACAGATGTGCACTGCTCTCTCCAAGGGTCAGCATATCCTTTCCTAGAGAGCATCAAAATCTCATTCCAGAGGGATCAGTCAGGCTTGGACTGTTTGTTTGCTGTTAAAATTTGTGATTTGTGGGTCCCGTCTAGAAGGAAGTGTACATGATCCTGCTCGGGATTGATCTGGGGTTTGCTGGGAGGTGGCTGGAGGTGATACTGGTGTGAGCAGAAGGTCACCCAGGCAGGGGAGCCACAGCAACAAGATAAACAGAAGCTCCTGATCTGGCCAAAGCTCAAGCGGAGTATCTCTGCTATATGTTCCCAAAGTCCTTGTTCTTACAGCTGGATACAGGCAAAATGGTGTGAATATTTACATATAAAGTGATGACAAACACTTGTAGAAGTGGGGAAGCCTTTCCTGAAACATTCTATATCCTTTAGGGCTGGAAGGCAGGACTTAAATACTGGATTTTTGGTTTTGGTATTTATTTTTCCTTCCCCCCTCATTTATAACCCCTAGCATCTGTGACCCTGAGCTTTCAGAATGCTTTGCTGAGTGCCTGTAGTTGTAGCTGTGGCTCTGAAGTCAGTGCTGGTGTGTTGTGCACAGCCCAGAACCTTCTCTTCCATATGCTGTTCTGTTCTCTCGCCCTGCTGGAAGCGAGTGTGGCTTCTTTGGAACACTCCCATGGCCAGTACTCCAGGAGAAGGACCGTGGGTGGTTAGAAGTAATGTTGCTGTAAAATATGCCTCCAGAGGGAAAGACTTGCATTTAATTACATGCTCCCACATGAAGAGTGTTCCTGTGGAATGAGCACTCCGGGCAGGTGTCTCCTGGCTGCAGTGCACCGTGGGGTGTTTGCTTCCAGCAGTTTTCCAGGCATACTGTGCTCACCTGTGCTGGGATGTGCCCAACAGCTGCACTCGGAGAGGAGCACAAATCCCACCCCCTCCCCGGCAGGGGAGCTGAGCTCTGAGCTGTGCTCTGGTGCATTCCCATCTGGGTGCCTCAGCAGCAGACCTGTGGGAATCNGAGAGGAGCACAAATCCCACCCCCTCCCCTGCAGGGCAGGGGAGCTGAGCTCTGAGCTGTGCTCTGGTGCATTCCCATCTGGGTGCCTCAGCAGCAGACCTGTGGGAATCTGAGCACAGTCCTCCCGAGCAGTGCAGAGCTAACAGTGCCTCTCAGACTGCTGGCACAGCACATCTGCTCTGCTGAAACAGCCCCCAAAAGAAAGACTTGGAAAATACTGTTCTGCACACAATTCCCTTTATTTCCTTCATTGCACACAAACAGCATGAACTGTGCTTCTGGATATTTTTTTTACCTTCCCTGTCCCTGCCTGCACAACTGTCCTGTCCTTGACAGCTGTGTTGTGCACGAGTTCCCAGGGAGCAGTCCTTGACTCCTAGATAAGCGTGGAGCGATCCCTTCTGAACATGGCTGGGGTGCATAAAAGCACTGATGGAGGTTGACTTGCAGCTGCAAACTTGATGCCAAAAAAGCCTCCAGAGAAGGGTTCTCCAGACTGAAACAAGTGCATTTAATGGTGTGCGTGGAAGGTGGGGAGCAAGGGGAGCAGGCACAGACCTGGAGCTTAGTGGCACATTCCTGGGGCAGTGGTGGCTGCCCCACCCTGAGCCTGTGCTGTGTCTCCCCTCAGGTGCAGCAGACTGTGCAGGAACTGTTTGGCCGTGCCCCCAGCAAGGCGGTGAATCCTGACGAGGCCGTGGCTATTGGGGCAGCCATCCAGGGGGGTGTGTTGGCTGGTGATGTGACTGACGTGCTGCTGCTGGATGTCACTCCCCTCTCCTTGGGGATTGAGACACTGGGAGGTGTCTTCACAAAGCTCATCAACAGGAATACCACCATCCCAACCAAGAAGAGCCAGGTATGAATTGACTCTGGATGGGGTGGCTTCTGTGGTGCTCTCACACACACAGTGAAGGCTTCCCAAGGCATCCCAGCAGATGGCCTTGTCTTCTTATCTGGCAAGGAGAAGCAATGTAGAAATGAGATTTAATATCAGTCAGTGACTCCCTCTGTTGATTACCAGTGTGCCCAGGAGAGGAGGGGAATTGCATTAGTGGGTGCCAAGATAGCCCAGGATGTTTGTGGCCGGTCAGGGTTGTTTGCAGTGTGTGTGCCATGATGTCAACTCTCAACACATCATTCTGAAGAAGAACTGTGTGGAGACCTTCTTGAAACTGAGCACCACGCCCATTGGACACCACCTTTCTTGGGCTGCATGCCTTGGAAGGGATTATCTTTTTTTGCTGTGTTGTAAGGCCCTGGTAGACTTAGGTGTGAGCCTTTCCTTCCCTTGGCCTTGTCTGGGCCTGCACTGTGTGCTCTCACTGATAACAGGGGAGCTGCCTGGGGCGTGGCCTTGGGCTGCAGCCCAGCTGCTTCAGGGGGAGATGTCCTGGGTGGGGGGTGGCGGCTGCCAAGGAACCTGCTGCTGCAGGCGTGGCCAGTTTGTGTCCCCAAGTGCATATAGGACAAGATGCCAGTGAGTTTGGCTGTTGGTGGTCTTGATGCCTTGGAATCAAGAGAGCAACAAACATTTCATGAGTCTTTCTGTTCCACGTAGCTTCCTTTTATTCCTTCAGTCAGCTTGTAACTGCTTGAGTTCATGTGTTCCAATTTATTAGCTATACAGTAACATTGTGTTCCTTTTCCATAGGTGTTTTCTACAGCTGCTGATGGGCAAACACAAGTGGAGATCAAAGTGTGCCAGGGAGAGAGAGAGATGGCTAGTGACAACAAACTCCTTGGCCAGTTCACGTTGGTACGTCGGCTACTCTACTCATGACCTTAGACTTGACCTTCTTTGAGACATTCAGAGCCTTCTCCATTTCAGTTGACCCCTAAAGGCAGTGTTGAGGGGGGAGTCATCTTACAGAAGACATTTGACCCCATTTGTAGTAAAAAAGCAGCCTCCAGAGGCACAGCCTGGCTCTGGGACAGCCTTCCTGTGGCAGGGGAGCAGCCAGCATTTAAGGTGGAGGTCAGAGTTTCTGAGCAGCCTTCTGTGGCACAGGGGCTACTGCAGCCTCAGGGCCTGGTGCTTTCTGGGCATGAGGTACCTGTGCAGTCCCAGGGCTGTGCAGGGGATAAGCTGAATGCTGGCCTTTCCTCTGGTGTAGCAGAGACAGGACTCAGAGCAGGCTCCAGGATACCTGCAGTCCCTGACTGGAGTTAAAGTGAGCCAGGGTACCCCAGGATGTCTGTGGCCTGCCTGGGACTGCAGTGTGTGTGCCATGATGTTACCTGTCAACACATCATTCTGAAGAAGGATTGTGTGGAGACTCTGTGGAACTGAGCACCGTGCCCTGCTGACTGGAGAGCAGATGAGCTCCAGGGGCTGTGTGCAGTGTGTGGCTGCCTGACAAGCTCCCTCCCAGAATGGGTTCAGTCAGGGCTGGAAGAGTCCTGCAGAAAGGAAGGGCTTGGCCTTTCTCCTGTACTTTTGAAGGAGGCTGTGCTGCCTGTCACTGTCCTAAAATGGTTCCTCAGAGGCGATCAGTGAACTGAGGAACCAGACCCATCCTGCCATGGAAGAGGGGCTCGTTTAGCAGTACAGCAGAACCTGTAGCACCTTGAGACCAAACCTGGGGGTTCTCTCCTGTGGGTTCTGTGCACTGTGTCCTGTTACATCTGTCAGGGTACTAATGCAGCACATCAGGCCAACAGGTACTCAGAGGGTTCAGCTCTGAGCGTTGGTCAGGAGCTGATTCAGGGTCAGGTGCCCAGCCCTGGGGCTGCTCCCTGGGCTGGTGTCCCTGTGGGAGCTGATGGCCAGCGTGTCCCCAGGTTGGGATCCCCCCGGCGCCACGCGGAGTGCCCCAGATCGAGGTCACCTTCGACATCGACGCCAACGGCATCGTGCACGTGTCGGCCAAGGATAAGGGCACCGGGCGTGAACAGCAGAGTAAGTGCCCTGGGGTGCTGCCCAGGGGGGAGGAAAGGCCGGGGGGAGTCACCGTGGTGGGCACTGAGGGGAGCTGGGTGACTCCAGAGGGTATGGAGTGCTGCCCTGATGGGCATCCACAGCCCAGCGTGGGGACTGCAGGGGGTGGCTCCAAGAATGAGGATGGCCCAAGCAATCTGTTGTCAGTGCAGCTCAGGTGCACAGTTGAAGTCATCTCAGCCTAAGTGCCTCTGCTGGAAAGGAGGGGCAGCAGTGACACAAGTGCCTGGTGTATCTGTTTTAAGGCAGCAGAGCTCCTGTAAGCACACAGCACGCTGCCCTCTCCAGTGGCCTGCCAGCAGATTCCTGCCAGTGGATGCTCTGCTTTGCACATTAGGCAGAGATGAAGCACCTGACCATGCCAAGGTCAAGGCAGTCCTCACTGGCAGGGAGACTGTGTTACAGTCCTTTCTTAGTGCTACCATCTCCTGGGATCGCTGTGGAAACATTTCAGCAGAGTGGGGCTGTTCCTGTGTTCCCTACACAGCTCAGCTGTGCCTCAGTGCCAAGGTGTTGGGCACACAGGTGTTTGTGGGCCCTGCTCCTGTTGCTTCTCAGGGTGTCCTGTGTCACTGAGATGCTCAGAGCAGTGACATCTGCCCTGTGTTACCCTGAAGGGACAGAAAATGAAGCTTGGCAATGCAGCACCGGTTGTTCTTGAGCTGTGCTGCTGGGCATGCTGTTCTTTGAGAGTGGTCTCTGCTAACACAGGGGTTGCTGTCTGTGAGCCTGTCTGCATGAAGGGGCCAGCTTTCAAGGGGGAAGTCAAGTGAGGAAGGTCTCTGACTCCAAGGTGTGTCATGTGCAGGCCTGGCCAAGACCCCTTTTGTTCGTAATTACTCCATTACAAAGGTCTGGAGAGTCAGTGTTTGTGAGCAGCAGGTGTTCCCTGCGACCGCCTTGTTCATTTCATCCACCTGGGCTGGAAGTCTCCACCTGGCAGGAGGCTCAGGCACTTCAAGCATTTTGCTCTGTGGTGCAGTGGAATGTTAGGCCCGGTGTTCCAGGGTAATTAATGCCACGGTTGGCAGTTTCTAAAGCTCTGTTGTGGCCTCAGAAAATTAATTTGAAGCCTTTACAGATTCCCCTGATAGAAAATAGATCTCTCTTGTTCTTGAGAAGGCTTCTTGGGAAGCCTCTGTACTGCCCTTCGGTTGTTTCTTGGAGACAGCCTTTGGGCGGTGAAATGCACATCCAGCTCAGAAAGTGTCAGCTCTGTACACACAACTCAAAGGTATGTGCTGCTTTAATCACACTCCTGCCTTTTGGGCAGCAATTTGTTATCAAAACCACACTGCTTCTTAGTAGGATTCCCTTGTAGATTTTGGATGTGTGGCAGCCTTTTGCTGCTGAGTAAAAGGCTCCTGATAACAGGCAGTGTTTTTTATCTGCCTTCCTGTATGTAGATGTGGTCCTAATTACAGAGCTGGTTTGCTCATCCCACATCTGTATCCAGAGGACACGTGTGTGTGTCCTTGATCAGGGGTTTGTACCATTGGAAATTTTACATAGAAAACTTATTTCATGTGAGGATCTTACTATACCTGGATATCCTGGATTTTGGGCCTCCCTTTCACAATGAAAATAGCCTTGACTGCAGAAGTTAGTGTAAGTCTAGACTATACTTTTTGACACTAATGAAAGGGGAACAAAAAAGGGACCTTTAAGAGCCTGCTTGTAGAATTGTGCTACATTCCCTTATTAAGGGCAGAGTGAGGAGCTGGGTGGGGAATGTTGTCTTACCCTGCCACCAGCCTGGGCTGCTTTCCAACAGGGAAAAGAATCTTTGGTGAAACAATTCCTTCTCTTCGCATTTTTTTTGTTGGTTGGGTTTTTGCTGGGAGTTTGTTTTTTTCTAGTTCTGTGGTTTTAACCTGGCATGCCCCTGTGGTCTGGGGGCTTTGGTGCTCCCTCACTTTGCAGGAGACCAGCCAGAAGTGACTTGCAGGAAGTGTCTGGCAGAGCTGGGGAGTTTGTAGATCTGAGAGATCAGGCTTTCATCTTGCCACCAGCATCTCTGCCTCTTCAAAGACTGGCTGTCTTTGTGCTGCCCACTAGACCTTCCCAGAGTGCCTGAGCAAGGCTGCAGCCAGTAGGTTTGGGAGATGATCCTTTCCTGGGAGGGGAGGGCCTGCTGTTCATCGGTGCTGCTTCCCCTGCAGTTGTGATCCAGTCCTCGGGCGGCCTCAGCAAAGACGAGATCGAGAACATGGTGAAGAACGCGGAGAAGTATGCGGAGGAGGACAGGAGGAGGAAGGTGAGGGGGCTGCTCTGTGAGCCCTGCTGTGTGCCCCTGGCTGTGCCCACCCCTGAGGGGGCTGGAGGCTCTCCCTGGGGGCCCTCAGCTGTTACCCCAGTGTCTGCTTCCTTCCTTAGAGCCAGTGGCAAGAAGGTGTTTGCAGAGACAGCGGGCTCTTGGCTTTGGGTTGGGTGCCTTGCCCTGTGTGACTGGCATTTTATTTGCTGGGACACAGAGGCAGCAGGAGGCAAACTCACCTGCCTGTTGCTCATGACAAACAGCTTTGCAGCCCTTGTTAGGTTTTTGCCATCACTGCTCTTTGCTGCCCACCTTGGCTGTGCATGGGGAAGCCAGCCCAGGGCTCACAGCAGTGCTCCGCTCAGGTGGAGCCAGTGTGGAGGCACTTATGCTGCTCTGAGTTTATTTTAAAGCTTGATTTATAGAACCTGCCCAACAAAGCTGCACCTCAGCCTCTTCCTTCTTAAGTGGGAAGTCACTTTCCATAGTGGTTGAAGTCTCACTGTGGTGCCTGGAGTGCTGTATCCATGTGAGCACAGTGTTGGCCCTCAGTGCAGGTAAGCCCATCAGGAGGGGTTGGAAATCCCCACTGGCTGTGTCAGGGAAAGACTGACACTTGCCATAGTTGAGTGACTGGACCTGATACACACAGGATTAATGGTTGGAACTAATTGGTTTAATGAGGGTAATACTAATGAATTATGCAACTAAATATAGAGCATTGATTTTTAAGCAGACAGAGCACAGGTTGACTTTGGGATATGGCACCAGCATATGTTCAGTGATTGCTGAAACTGGCACATGGCATTGATCCCCTTTGTACTCTTCCAGTCTGTAGGAAGCTGCCTCAGGTGTTCAGGCAGTGCTGTAAGTCTTGCCCTCAGCAGTGAAGGGATCTGAAGGGGAGAAGGCAGGGAATAAATTCATGGAAAACAGCATTGCCTTGCCTCAGAACCTCCAAAGCCACAAAGCACTGGCTGATGAGGCCTTGGTGTGAAAGTCCCACTGTTGAAATAACCTCATTGTTGCCATGAAGCATAGTGGGACGGCTGGCTTTTAAGAGGCTACACTACAAACATTTTCTTCCTGCCATACTTTGTACCTTAAATTGCTGAGTAAGTTCTTCCCTGTTGTAGTCCTGATGTGTGGGGCTTGTCCCTGTCCAGTGAACTTGCAGAGGAAGGTGATTAGGTTACTTTAATGCTTCTCTTTACCTGACTTGTGGAACTGTAATTGTCAAAATTCCTTCATTACTCTTTCCTTATTGTGGTTTTAGTGCCATGGGAATCTCATGAATGCATAAATGGGAGTTTTTGTAGTAAGGGAACATGGCTAAAACAACCCAGCATTTGAGTTGTCCCTAGTGCCCTTGTTGCTGAAGAAGCTTAAAAATATTTTCCAAAGGCTCTGTGGCTTTCCCAAGGAGCAGTGTGTGCTGTGCTGTCCCTGAAGGTTCTGGCCTTTTCAGTGTGCCAACAGTGATGCTACTTCAGGGAAGTGAGTTTGTGGCAGTGTGAGGGCTCACTGGCCTCTCTGAGCCTCTTGGTGTCAGAGTGCATCTAGAAATGGTTTGCTTGCATTTCCTCTTGCCCCCCTGCCATTAAGAAGGACCCTGGGTCGGAACTAGAACGGAGCGTGGCAGTTTGGGGAAAGAAACGCCATCAGTTGGTGTCCCCAGTGGTGTCACAGCAGCCCCTGACAAGCCCCTGTCTCCCCAGGAACGTGTGGAAGCCGTCAACATGGCCGAGGGCATCATCCATGACACGGAGGCCAAGATGGAGGAGTTCAAGGATCAGCTGCCAGCAGATGAGGTAGGTAGGCCCTGATCCTGTGGGGTAAAGCAGGTAAGGTGCCTCACTGGGTCCTTGCTCGCATTCTCACGTAACTCACAGCTGGCTCTGGCCCCTGGCACCAGCTCTGGGCATGGTTCCATGCTGGGTAAAGGTGGCACATCCTCAGCCTCTGGGTTTGGCAGTTGGGCTGAGTGTGGCTGGTGGGAGGCTGTACCAACAAACACAGAGGAACAGGGTTTGGATAATGGCAAACGCCATTTCAAAGTGTGGGTTCAATGTCACTGAGGATCTGAGAGCCTGGGAAGCTGCTCCTGAAAGGTGTCTGCACAAGCTCTGTCCTTGGCTTGGCCTTGCAGTGGTGTGATAAGGACTGTGCTGGGCCCTTGTGAGAGTTGCTCAAAAGCTGGAGCTCATGGGCAGTGCCTGCCAGTGTGTGAACATAATGGCAAAGGCATGGCTGCTGTGCTGTCCTGGCAGTGCATGCACAGCACCCAGGAGCTTGGGGGCAATGAAAAGTACTGGATCTGCTTAGCTCCAGTTTTTCTCTCTTGGGAGTGAAATGGATATTTTAGTATCAAAGAGTGCTTTTCACACCACTGAGGTGGTGCACTGTGAATTTCAAGAGCCAAGTTCAGAACAGGGTGCCCAGTCTTAATGACTCTGGGAAGCAGAATAAGAGGGTTCCTGGGAGCTCTGAGGTGTTTGGGAGCATATGATTATGGTTTATTGGTAGTAGCCTCTATGCAGTTAAAAGGCTGTTGCTCAGCTAGCAGGTAGTGACAGGACAAGGGGAAATGGTTTTAGATGGACAGAGGGCAGGGTTAGGTGGGATATTGGGAAGGAATCCTTCCCTGGGAGGGTGGGCAGGCCCTGGCACAGGTTGCCCAGAGAAGCTGCCCCATCCCTGGAAGTGTCCAAAGCCAGGTTGGATGGGACCTGGAGCAACCTGCTTGAATGAGCAGCCATGGCAGGGAGTGGACTGAGTTGGTCTTGGAGGTCCCTTCTCCCCCAAACCGTTCTGTGATACTGGCTCTGTGGGATTATGATCACTGGAGTTTTCTCACACAGGAGTACAGAGCCTAAACCCCTGTTCCCTGCAGGGGCTGTTCCCTGTAACCTCTTTGAGGGGGGAGCTCCAAGGGGAGGTGGGCAGCAGTGCTTGGGGCAGCCTGTGCTGCCTGGGGGCTGATGGGATTCCCTTCCCCTGTGCCCGAGCACAGCTGTCCCCAGGAACCCCCTTGCCAGGCCTGCCAGGCTGGCAGGGGAATGCCAGGCCCAGACTGTGCGGGGGGTTTGACAGATGGCTGCAGGGCTGGGATGAGCCCACGCTGCTTTGGTTTGCCTCTCTGCTCCTCCTCCCACGTGCAGAGGGTTTAGACAGGGTGGTGAGCAGCCTTACTCGCTGGCTCTCTGACAGCGCTGTAAATACCGATGCAAACCAGCTTTCCCCTCCCCTTGCCCTGGCTCCGGGGTGGCTGACTCACAGGTGAGGTGTGCCAGGGACAGAGCACGGCCCTGGCGAGCTGTCAGGCTCTGCAGGGCTCTCTGTCCTTGGCACCTCTGCCCAGACAGCAAACAAGGCTCCATTAATGCCAACTGGGACACGGTTAGTGAAGTGGACAGGTGCCCACTGGGAACTGGGCACAGCCATGGTCCCTGCAGACTCAGTTTGAGGCTTAACTTCATCGTTTCTGGCAAGGAAAGGTAGTTTTGCTGTGGCAAACAGGTGGATGAAATGACAGGATGTTGATTCTCAGTGAACCAAGTGCCCCATTTCACTGTGGGTTTTGTGTTTTATTTGCAGTGCAACAAATTAAAGGAAGAAATCGCTAAGATGAGGGAACTTCTGGCTCGTAAAGATACTGAAACGGGAGAGAACATCAGGCAGGCAGCAACCAGCCTGCAGCAGGCTTCCCTGAAACTCTTTGAAATGGCATACAAGAAGGTGAGTCCTGGGCATTTCCATCTCGGGGCTCTGGGATGGGCAGGGGGGAGTCAGGACACCAAACTGCAGGGAAGAGCTGGGCTGGGAGGTGGTGCTGAGCCTCTGCAGCTCCCTCTGAGTGGCACTCACTGAAGGGGCAGCTGTGGAAGGTCAGGGAGAGCTGGAGGCCTGAAGGTGTGGCCACACTGCCATAGGTACTCTGCCTCCAGGGCAGGGCTTCCATTACTGTACAGCATTTCATGGAAAGGTGCTGGGAGCTCCTGATAAGGGGCATCAGGAAGAGCACAGAGAGGGCTTTCCCCTCATTTCGTGGAGTGCCTGAAGGAGGAAAGCCCAGCCTGGACTTACTTTAAGGATGATTATAAAACAGGCTTCCTGTTCAGTCTGCCCAAAGCTACAGGAGTAAGGCCATTGGGATTTTCTTCTCCATCTCCCTCCCAGTGAAAGGCCCACCCATTTGCACCCTGGCCAGTGTGTTCTTACCTGCCCTGGGAAGTCTCCCAGGATGGCAGTGGCACACCTTGGTGGTGCTAAGCTGTCCCTGCTGTGGAAAGCTGCTTTCCTGATGGTGAACTGCAAAGGTCCAGAGCTGCAGTGTAAGCTTGTTACATCCCCTGGGAAAAGCAGAAGTAACGGGCAGATCATTCCCTCCCTCTCAGGGCTCTTGCAGAGGTGAGGTGGGTTCTGTTCTCTCTGTTGTGTTGCCCTTTGCACTGAGGGGCTCTCCAGGCTGGAGCAAACCTGAGCACTGAGCAGGGGAAAATGTCCAGGAGCAGTTTGTTGTTACTACAATTGCTAACCCGATGTTTTCACAGATGGCCTCTGAACGAGAGGGTTCTGGAAGTTCAGGCGAACAGAAGGAAGAGAAGGAAGAGAAGCAATAAGAAGTCTCTGTCTTGCCTTGACTCTGGAGCATGAGGAAGAGGTTGATTTTCTTGACGCTTGGGAGAGAAGGGACCTTCCTGAGCAGCAAGGGGCAGAATTCAGACTTACTGTGTTTTTGCAGTATTCTATATATAAAATTCTTTAATGTATAAACTTAGTGATGTGTCTGCTAGATAAATTGTCACTTGATGAAAGTTAATTCATGCCAGACAGAAGTTAGGTGTTGGACCCCAGGGCGTTCACCTGAGGCACCTGGGGCCTCGCTGATCATTTAATACTTGACACAATGGTGTATTAAATCCGAGATCCGAGTTTGGAAACCATGTTACTAAATTGAGGGGTGGAGATGGAAGTCATACTGGAACAGAGAGGAGAGTAACACCTGCATGGACCTTCGTGGTGGATCTGAGGGCCTGTGAGCAGGTAATGAGGCCTGTGAGCAGCAGGGGCAAGGCTGGTGACGTTGGTAGAGACCGTGCAGCCCTGAGCTAGGCTGGTACCCTTGTTCTCAAGGAGAAGGGCAACTTCAAACTCAGCTGTAACATTATTTCTTACAAAAGAGGCTATGTGGAAGTTAAATACTTTACTTGTCTGAGCCTTCTGCTCCATCCTGTGTCTGTTATCTGCTTATGGTAAAACAATTTCCTTGATAATAAAACTGTTACTGGATCCGTTCTGGATTTTTTTAAAATAAAAGCAGAAAAGTGTCCAACATGGAGTTCGTGGTATCGTGGCCTTTGATGGAGAACAGAAGCACGTTACTGCCTGTGAGAGCTCCAGGGGGAACGGGCAGCTTTCTGGAACTTGTGCTTCATTCACAGGCAAAAAGGTCTCTGGTGTCAGGTTGGGGTCAGTCCCTGCTGAGAGTGTCAGTGCTGCACTCATGAGATGCCCGAGGTCCTGTGACTGCAGTAACTGGGACTTCACCCTCAGGCCCTTTGTGCTTGGGCTCAGCCTTATGAAACAGGCTCAGAGCAGCAGTTGCCCACAGTGGCCTCCAGCAGCCCAGCCTTCCAAGGAGGTGGTGCATTCTCCTTGCCACAGAAAAGGTATCTGTGTCTCCTTTTCCCCCTGTCTGTTGCTCTGTGTGTCATCAACTGGAAAGAAAAGGCACATTTTACAGCTGCTTTGTCCTGACAGCTCAAGTATTTAGGAGGGAGGAAAGGACTTTATTTTTTTTCTGGCTCTAGACAGTTTCCTAAGTAAGAGAAGCTGTGGGGGAAAGTTACAAGTGCTGATTCTGTGAGTTACAGACTGCAAGGGGGACCAAGGCTTAAAAACTGAAGAGTAGTGAGTAACCTGTGTAGGGGAGGGAGCTTGAAACCTGTTCTTGTGAGGAAGGGGCAGTGCCCTGGGTGCCCAGCCTGGGGTGCTGGGGGGGGAGGCAGAAGTGCAGGGGCTCTTCACAGCACTTTGGAGTGTTGTGCTGCCTTACTGCAAGGTGGAGTGAGGAGTTCAACCCAAGCTTCAGTGCTTTGCTTCCAGCAGTGGAGTTAGTGGGGCCTGGGGATCCTGGCACTGCTGTGGCTGATTCCAGGGTGGATAGGGGTGTCTCCAGCCTGGCTGTGTGATCACAGATCTCCCACAAGCGGCACAAACTGTGTGTGGGACCAGGTTAATGTTAAGTGGCAGGTCTGTATTTTCCACAGGTGAGTAATGGCAGGCTTGGGTGTACTTGGATCATGGGGCTGGATGCTTCCCTGGAAGTTTTGAGGAAAAAGTGGCTAAGATGTGCATGTCCACAGGAACTGCTGCTCCCAGGAGCAGGTGTGAAGCCTTAGGTGTGCTTTGTCCTGCCACAGCATCACCCTGCCCTAGGTTTGGGCCTGGCAATGACAGGAGCATGTGGCTGTGCATTTCCTGAGAATTATCTTGACAAAGCTTGACTGCAAGTGACTTCTGTCCTGAATTCCCTTCTGCTGCTGCTCCTGTCAAAAGTGATACCCTGGATAAAACCAGTCTGAAAAAGAGAAGGAATTCTGGCAGAGTGAGTTGAGTGTTCCAGGAGCTGAAGGGACATGTCCTTAAGTGAAACAGTTTGCAAACCATCCCCCGTGGAAGCTGTTGCTGCTGCCTCCCCCAGAAGGCAGCCAGCTGTTCCCACAGCAGGGCTGGGGCAGCCCAGGACAGCAGGGCTGCTCTGGGAGCTGCTCACACGCCATTTCCTCTCTGCTGGGCTCCTGGAGCTGCCCACGGATCCTCTGCTGTGCCCCCAGGGTCCTGAATCATTGATTGGGGTTGGCCTTTGCTTCTGCAATGAATTATTTTCCCTGTCACAGTTTAAATACATCTTTCATAGATGTTCTTTATTTATTAATGCACTGTTCTTAGCTCCTCCTTTATAAGCTGAATTATTGAGCCGGGGAAGGAACAGTGAAATGAGGTGATGTGTGTCATGCTGAGAAGAGTTGCTGGGAAAACCTGCCAGGGAGGCAGGAGCTGCAGCTGCTGGGACATTACCACTCCTGTCCCGAGCCACTGAGTGCTGTCATCCCACCACCAGGAAGGCACTGGCAGCACTGGGAGAAAGGCTGTTGGAGGTTCGTTTTCCACGTATTTCAGGAAGCTCCAGCAGTGCTGCAGCCGTGGAATAAATTACTGGTCAGTGTGTGGCAGCAATAAAGGAAAGTTTGGCAAAACTCTGGGGAAAAGGCACCAGAGCTGTGTTTGTGTTGCCTGTTCCCACCTGCCTCCCTCTGTGGCTGTGCCCTCTGTGCTGGGAGCTGGGCAGTGCCAGGCACAGCCCCTCGGGCTCTGTCAGCCTCAAACCCCACCCAGTGCCACAGACAGGACCGAGCAGATCCCAGGCACAGCTCCTGCCTGCCTAGGAGGGGAGGGAAGGCTGAGGGTGCAGCCAGGCACAGGTATCTCCACAGTGAGTATCTCCACTGCCTGCAGTGCTGCCTTTCCCTTCCCTGGGAGCCTTTCCCCCAGCTTGGGACAGCTGCAGTGTGCCCTGCCTGGGGACTGTGCCCTGCCTGGGGACTGTGCCCTGCCTGGGGACTGTGCCAGCTGAGGATGAGGATCTGCTGTGTTGCCCTGCAGGCAGGTGCTTGGTTCCCTTCAGTGCAGCACTGCCCAGGAGGAAGGGGAGAGCAGAGTCCCTGCACTGAGCTGGAAGGGCAGGAGTGCCAGGGAAGCACAGGGTAAATTGTCCCCCTGCCCATTGGTGCACACTGTCCCTGGCACATGGGGCACAGAAACTTCCACCTCAGCAGATCAACTCCCAAAGCCACATGTAATCCACTGTCTCACTGCTCCAGGGAGGATTATAAAGGGCTCTGTGGGACCAGGTGCACGTGGAAAAAATACCTGTGAGAGTTGGAATTGGTACTTTCTCAGCCCCAGAAGAGAAAGAGGACTTTAAATCCGACCAGGTAGTTCAGAAATTCACAACCTCCTCCCGACATGACCCTGATGGTAGAAAAGCTCAGCTTTGGGCTGAGTCTGAGGCCTGGTTCTGCTCGGGTGGCTGGGCTGCCCAGCTGGGCCCAGCTCCTGGCAGGGCTTTGCTGGTGCTTTCCTGGGGTAAGTGCTGGGCTGGGGGGCTGAGACGCCCCACAGGAGGCAGAGGAGGCTGCAGGGGGCTCGGGCTGTGGCAGCACTCGCTGTCCTGGGATGATGGTCCCCCCAAGACACGGCACAGCACCGGTCAGAGCCCAGGGGCAGGCAGGGTGATGACCTGACTGATGGCAAAGGGCAGAGCTGGCACGTCCCAGGGAGGCACTGGGGCTGCAGGGATAGCACAGCCATGAGCCATGAACCCCGTGCTCAGCATCACCTCGGGGGCAGGGGGAAGCAGCCTCTGTGCTACACATAATGCAAGGAACAAGTAAATGGCTGCACTGTTGTTTCATCACCGCGTCCAGGTGGTGCCACTTCAAGGCTGTCCTGGACGCAGAACGGGCAGCTGCTCCCCCCTGGGCCGTGGCATTCCCAAACTCCCTGCCCGGCATCTTTGGGGCCAAACAGGCAGGCTGTGGGTTCGCAAAGCTGGGCGCTGAGGCTGTGGGTGTGCTCGGCCGCAGTTCCCGGGGCTGTGCTCCGACAGGGGCAGTGAGTGGGCTCCCACAGCCCGCTGGCCTCAGCAGCGGTGCCACAGGGGGGG
>VXBX01001697.1:24656-56623 GCA_013400415.1 Scytalopus superciliaris
GGGTTAACTACACATTCAAGCAAAGAGAAGTGACAAACAGGATCATCACTTTTTTTTTTTTTTCCCCCCCAACTCTAAGGTCTGTATCAAGCAGAGAGCTATTTTTTAATCAGCATGAAAAGTATACCTGAGCTCTGTGGTAAATTAGGTTACCTAGTGATAATGAGCAGAAGTGAAAAGGATAATAAATCAAGCAGAGTGCAAGCAACACTCTCTAGATCAGATTGCAGCTTGGGGAGGATAAGAGCAAACTGAATTTTGATGACACACGTTTTGGTAGAGTGCAAGAAGCCTTGCTGGAAATCTTCTTCTAGGATATCACTGAATTCTAACTTCATTAGTAACTGAGAGATAGAAATCCAGACAGCCATTTGTAGGCAACATCCTTAATAAGACATGAAAAGGAGATAAGACAGTAGCATATACTGGGAGATTTATATTACCTGTCCATCCTTTTTGATTACTCATGCACATTCTCAGACTGAAGGAGAAACTTTCATTGCCACCATAAATTGCCAACTCAAAAGAATATATCCTGCCACTTATACACCCTGAGCGACTCTACACCCTTGGAGCAGTTCCCTTCATCTCCTTGAAATGTCTTGTGGAGTTAAGTTTGACCTGGTGCCACTGACAGACACGGGATGAGCAGCACAGTCCTCAGTCAACCTCATTAATGCTCATGTCTCCGTCTGCAGCCTCAAATCCTTCTCATCAGCAGGGATACAGCTACCTGAGGATGCAAGCTTACAAGCACTGCAGAGAACTGTTAATCAGCCTTCTGTAAAGACTATAACAAGGGTTTGCCACTTTCTGAGGTGCAAAACACCAACATTTTCTCTCCTTGCCCCCAGAAAGCACTGAAATTTGAATGCTTTTATTGATCTCTGTTGGAGACCTGACTTCTTTCAGTTCTTGTGTACATAATTCAATTTAAGGCCGTTTTTTTTCCCATCAGCATTACCAATAACCCTCTAAATAACTATCCCTCAGCTGGGAAACAGAATGTGAGATAAAGCGCAGAAAGATTTATTTATTTATGGATGCATTTATTCATTTATTTATTTAGAATGGTGTTTAATTATTTAAATATTTTGGAACATATTTTGCTCAGGAAAGACTGTTTTTTTCCAAATTGCCTACAAGTAAATCAAATATTGAACAACTAGGAAGATCAGCTACACTTTAAATAATGGATAATTTCATTTCTTAATAATTTGCCCCTTTGTAGAAGCCATTGTAAAAATTTGTTACAGTCTGAGGTGCAGATAGTTCAAAAGTAACTGTCTATAAATAACCATGAGAATGCTTGGAACAGCTTTGATTTTACTTTCAGCTGGTTTCCTGCTCTTCCAACTTTGAGAAGAATTTAACTAAATCAATATGGTTTTATAAAAAGTTTTTAAGATTACACAGCTGAAGCAAATTAAGAAGAATGGTTTGTGATTTGACAGAAAATCAAGCTGTGAAAAGGTCCTTAAATGATGGTGTTTATCAACTGCTCTGCAAGAGCAGGCTGCATTTCAGCTCTGCTTCTCCTGAAACCTCAGAGCCTGCTGGAGCCACGAGGTACTTCCAGTGTCTGACCTCACCCAAAAATCATGAATTACTATTACCTTTAGCTCCTGGCAGAGAAGAAAGGATATTATTTAATTTCCTCAAACTCACTAAGGGAGGTTTTCAGGCTTCAAGAAACAGCCCAGTGGCAGAAATCGAGGAAAAGAGACTCCCTCTTGCAATGTGCAACTTCTCTCCACCCCTTGCAGCACTACTCTGAAATCTCAGTCCCAATTTTTCTGACATTGTGTTGGAGTTGAGAAAAGAAAGAGAATAGAAAGGAACTAAAAGTTCATATTAAGTTTGCCACATGAGTACTGTATGCTGGAAACACTAAATTCTCTCTTTCCTGGGTGACTGAACCTTCAGGAGCAGCTGTGCTCATTTGGTTTGTGGTATCAGCCATGACATAGGAAAAGACATCAGAGCATGTGTGTGATCCTCAATGGCCATGGCATCAGGTCATGAAATGGGAAAAATATGTTTTTCCTCTTTCTGCTCTGCTTCTCTCTTGACAACAAGGTTTATACAGAATGCAGGGAAGCATTAGCAATCAGACTGTCTTTCAGGGCTTATAAATTGTGCAACACGTTTCTTGGGGGAAGAAAGCGCTGATATGTTGTATACAGTCTAGCCAGTTATTAGAGACAAAGTGAATAAAAAAATATTTTTAACTTTGTGTGTGTGTGTATTTTTTTCTTCCCCGCTGAACTTCTTTCTGCCTGATTTTGATTTAAGTTCCTGACCCTTGCTCCATGCTTCAGTAAGGAGAGGTATCAATCAAAGTAGATTTAATAGCTCAAAATATGCATTCTTGGCAAAAGGTAACTAAGACTGTAAGGAAAGAATATGTGGTTTGGTTAGAAGTAATTCATTAAGGAAGTAGAACCAACTGCTCCTATGAGAGAATCTGATTATTTACAGCAGGAAAAAATATAGAAAATATAGGCTGTATATTATAGAAAAATAGCTGAGTTTAGATGGAGTTACTTATATTCTACCCAAAATTTTACCGGTTTTACTCAAGTTACTACAATTTATTATTCCAGTATCCACAGATAAAAAGTACTTAGTAGAGTAATGGTAACTTATCTTCTAAATATCCAGACTTTGTATTCTGTCATTCTTCCTCCAGTATGTACATAGCCCTTTCACTTCTTTCCATAAAAATATGAGAAAGAAGCTGAAATCACACACCAATAAAGCAGCTTCTGCTTTTCCAGGGTTGTAATATTTTACTCCATCTGATCCATGTGCTTCCTGTCTGTCTCCCCTCCTAAACAGTGCTGACCTATGGACCTGTGTTATTGAAGTCTCAACCTTTGCAAGACCTTCTGAACTCTGGGTTATTCTTCCCTTATCTCTCTGCTGGTTCCTCGTTCCTGCAAAAAGGTTTCTCTTCCTGACTTTTCCACGTTGAACTTCTTCTTTGAGCTTTTTCTTCAACTTGCTCCCTATTAAGGAAGAGAAATTGGAGGTCACGGAGACTTGTTTATTTGCAGAGGATGAATCTGAGGACAGAATCATCCTAGGCTGTTAATGTTTTTCTAGGTATTTGTTCTAGTCTTGACTGTCAATAAATAAAATATTTTTAACAATGAAGAGTTTTTATATTGAGAGATTTAATGAACCCTCTTTTGTTCAGAATTTAAAAATAATGCCCTAAAACCAGGAGAATGAAACTGGTAGAAAACTAAGTTAGAAATGAAAGCTTAAAACAATTTGCATGTTGATAAGTCTGTTGGTCATGCTCTTAACTCTGAAGGTTTCAGATTTTCTGATTTGAAACCTGTGGAACATCTTAAAAGGAACTAGATTTTCTATTAGTTGCGATTTGTATTTGTTAATGTATATCTCTGAAAAAAAGGTGATTGCCACTTAGACTTCCATAATGTTTTTATTATGCTCTTTGCTTCATTTCTTTAAAAACTTCTCTGGAAATTAAAGAGTTTGATATAGTGTGATATGTTACAATCTGCATGTCCCCTGACAGGCTAAATGACATTTACTTTGTCAAACCTGTTAAACACATGTATTTCAATACATAATACAAGCAAATATTGACAGCTGTTTAAATTCATTAGTCAGTACTGTCTACCAGAACAGTCATGAGCAGAAAACAAGCGGAAGCACATGTAAGAAACACCAATTTAGTAACAGGTTTTGCCGCAAAATAATTTGCTATCTACTTTATGAGATTATAGTCATGTCTTGTGAGAAGTTTTTTGCATTTTTAGTACTCTTGTATGAATTACTTGAAAAGCAACATCTTATTTTTGAAGAATAAAATTTGAGGTTTTTTTTAAGGAAGAATGCTGAATATTAGAGCACGACCTTATAGTACTTCAAGCTTAATAATAAGAACAGGCTATTAGATCACAGTTCTTCTGGTTAACCTGTAGTTTAAATTCAAATATTTTACAGGATATAACTATTAACAACCCGATAATTAGGAGTGTGACTCTGGACAGACGTGAGATAATTTTGTTACCCAAAATATTCAAAAATTTGTCCAAAAAAGGCCCATTTCCTCAAGGTTAGCAGTTGTTTTCAAGAGAGTCCCGGGCAAGAACTTCAGGTAAGCACATGAACAAGTTTCCCAACCGTTCACCTTCAGACTGGAAATATACCGGGTGGACTGCAAGTGAATTATCTGGCCATCCATCCTTGTTCTCTTGCATGCAGCTCTATACTTTGCAAGCTCTCTGCAGCCAACAACACGAGGTGTCCCATTAACACCAATTTAATTGGGATAATTAATGATGTATAGTGTTTTTCACACCCTGGAATCGTGGCTGGGTGACTAGGTGTTGGTGCAGAAAATTTTCTTCAAAGCAGGTGTGAAATGGGTGTGCTGGTTCCCAGCTGAGACAGCTTGATAGGGGTTTATTTCACAATCCCTTTGCAAGGGTCTTCCTTTCACCCTGGGGAGCAGGAGAAAGCAATGAAGAAAGCAAAAGGAATCAGGAAAAAAAAAACAGACAATGACAATTACACAAAGACTTGCATATTATTTTATGCATTCTGGTATTTCCTTTCATTCCCCTAATCACTTCGTTTTGCACCTTGGTCCATCCCCAACTCCAGTTTTATTCCATCATAGACCTCTATGTCTTCCTTCTCTGTGGTTAAACTTTTCTGCTTCTTGGGATAATACCCCACGAGTCTCTTATATGACCTGTTTTATCACATCTATTTTCATTTCAGGAAGGTATTTCCAGAGGATTGATTGTAATTTGCCCTTTGATGGCAGTAACAGATTTATGGCAGTAGTGATTGTGAGGGATTAAAGCACACTCTGCTGAGAAAGACTTAAAAAAAATAAACTCCTAAACACTACAAAGTTTGTGCCGAGTATTTACAAGCTGGTTTTTAATTTATTTAATTTTTCAAAACTTTTACTGGACTGACAGAACACATTTGAATAACAAGAGTCTCAGCAACAGAAAATTCCTTTGAAACACAAGATTCCTTCTAATCAAACATAACACTCTGAAGCCAAGGGATTTAAACTGTAGCACAAATCAAGTGTGAGTCTCTGAGATGATCTGTAGATGAAAACAAGTGTATGATATTATGATGGCAGATACAAAGACAGGCAAATTTCCAACTCAAGCATTTACACTTAAAAGCTTACAAACCACTGGTAAAAAGGTCTGAAACAGAGCTACTGAAAGATTTAAAAAAAAAAAAAAAAAAGAATCTTTGTACCTAATAAACATGACAAAATCTAATTATTTACTAAAAATAAAAACAAAACCACCAATGCCCTGAAATTTGGAAAACGATCTACTTTCAAATCTTGAAACCTGGAGCAATTCTTCGTGTTGCATAAAATTACTTTTTGAGATATTATCAAGCTAAAGACCACTATTGCCATCTTATTTATCAAAAACTGTCTCAAAGTACGACAGCTTGAAATGTTCAGTTGAAAAGTGTCTTTTCACCAAAAATTAAATTATTGGGAATGTGTGTGAAAAATTTTCAATTGTCAAAACAAATAAAAGTAACACATACTGAAACTGTGAAAACATTTTGTTACAACTTTTGTGACCTTGATTTTCTTTTTATTTGTTAGAAGATATGCTGGTTTGGGGCATATTTTACATCATAAATTCCTATACATTTTAGTAAAGCATGTTTACTTTGATCCAGAAGACACATCTAGATCCAGATTCTGACAGACATAGTTGCCTCACTGAACATTTTAATTTTGGATTGAAAATAAATTACTGAAATTTAGGCATTTTCAAAAGAGCTGGACTTCTTCCTTAAGCCCTGCTCTCCCTAAAAGTCCCAGGAAATTAGCTTTCATTGTGGTTTATATGTCAAGTGCATGATCTCTTAAACAACATGATCATACACAATACAAGACACCATGGATGACATCTCTGCTTAATATATGCATGTTAAATTATGCAAATATATTGTAGGGGAATATTCTGGGCCTTAATAAAGTAGGAAAGGTACTTTGCAAGAGAGGCCCTTGAGGAATCCAACTAGTCATGGATGTGTCTGGGGCAGTGAAAACCACTGAACTGCAATAATATTCAGGTTGGAGAGTTTTCCTCTCCATGGAGGTCTGTAAAGGTTCCTCTTCTGCCCATTAAGCGCACAGAAACAAGAGCACTAATTTCACACAGGCTGCTTCATTCCCTACATAAAAGTAAATGGACTTTGGATACCAAGATTAGACGCTCTGGATCGTGTTATGCCTTTAGTATTTCCGTATGACTTGCAGCTACAAACCTACTACTTTTTTTACAGACTGTGGGTTTATGTCACTAATGTAGAAAGGAGATGATGTAGAGGATAAAAGTTAACAAGTTGCAGTTTCTTTATCTTTTTGGTTTTTTCTTTTGCACAATCAAATTGGTGATTTTGGGAAGCACGTTTTTGTTTATAGCAAAGTATATACCAGTCATGAAAATCATCCTTCCCTGTGTAATCCCTGCCTTCCCTATCCCACTACTCCCAGCACAGGGAAAGGCACAGCAAGATGACTGTGTATCCTAGTGTTGTTCTTCAGACAGGCAAACTGTTGAAAAGATATAGCTCATTTTTGTCTAAATTAATTTTGTAATAGGTCCCTGAAATGAAGGGCAAAGCCTGTTTTCCTAATGGGACTTCCTAAATAATGGCACTGCAGATGGGCTAACACACACAGAGGATATAACTACCACTAAAAGTGTGTAAAGTAGTGTGGAGGCTGACTGATACTCCTTGTACTCGTTCACAAGATGAATTGGTGAATTAAAATCTCATTACCTGTGTTACATTGTGTAGCCTTGTTATGTGCAATTATTAAACTCAATTTGCTGCTGTAACTTGATGACCAGATCTAAGGAGAGCTTCTTCAAAACAGGAATTCTTAACATCGTGAGATTTCAGATTGCAAACCAAATGTAATTCTCCAGTGTTGTCATGATATTGTTTTCAAATGTTTGTCCTTTCTTATACTGGTGTGTAGCCATAAGTCAAAACTTGCCTTCACAGAATTGAAGGCAGAGCAGGAGATTAATCTTTGCATTTGTGTGTTAGCTCCAAGTCTCCTTTAAGACACTTAATTCAGTAAGTGAGTGAGTCAACATTAAACAACGGGAAACAGAAGTCATACTTGAAATCTGAGGGCCCTTATGAATACTAGGAGGAATTACACTGCCTTTCATAAAACTGTCACTTGAACTTTTTCTTTAAACTGTAGAACATCTATGTTGGTGTGAGAATAGTCTCAGGTCTGAATTCAGAAGAGAGAAAAGAGTACTTTTGCACCATTGTAACTGGCTTCTGAACACAAGGTTTGTAGAATGAAATGTGTTATTATGATCAGAAGTGCATGAATTGAGGGGAACGTCTTATCCTAACTCAATACCCTTCAGAATAATAACCTTTAGAATTCCCTTTAATCTAAAAAGAGTGATATTTCCAGAATTATTATAGCAAATGCTAGAAATTTTACAAAGCACATCCTCATATATTTTTCACGAAAGCGTTTTGTGCCTTTTACTTTATTTATTTATTTATTTTATCATAATCATCAAGAAGCTGTTAGAGTTTAGGAAAAGTTTTATATTCAGGTATAAAACAGGGCTCCAAGGGAATCAGAGGCAATTTTTACAAGGACATGGAGTGACAGAAAAGGAGAGGATGGTTTCACACTGCCAGAGGGCAGGGTTAGGTGGGATATTAAATAAAAAACTTTTCCCTGTGAGGGTGGACAGGCCCTGGCACAGGGTGGCCAGAAAAGCTGTGGCTGCTGCCCCATTGATGGGAGTGTCCAAGGCTGGACAGGGCTTGGAGCAACATGGACTTGTGGATGGGGTTGAAACAAGATGGTCCTTAGGGTGCTGTCCAACCCAAACCACTGTGATTCTAAATAGTAGTAAAGGGACTTGTTTGCTCTTGCAAGGTCAGCACTGTTCCTTTCTTGACAGCTGGAGAAACCAGCGGGTAGGTGAGGCAATCTGTAATGAGTATGTATCTGACTGGGACCGGCTGGTTTGGGTATAAAGGGTGCACTGTTTGCTTTTAGAGAAGTCATGTTGTCAGTGTTGCATTCATTACTTTTTAAAGGGTTTTGTGAAAGTTTGACTGTGAAAGGTAAATGTGTAAAAGGTTCCCTTTTATTTTTTCCTGCTACACCTTCATTAGGAATTACTGAAGCACAAAGAAGGAGAGTAAGACTGACACTGATAACTATCCTTGTTAAAAGTTACTGGAGATAATTATCTTGTCTTTGTCACTCCAGTCTGTAGTTTAATTTGCAGTGCAGAAGATGGAGACAAATTCATGGGCTGTAGTAACTATTTAAGTATTAAATTCTTCAGCTTTCCTTATGAATAAAGACTGCTTTACTCTTCAGACATATTACCACAGCTTTCTTTAGCGCTACTGGGTTTTGCTCACCAAACTAACAAAACTTGTGGTGAAAGTGGGTTTTCTAAGGAAGAGTGGAATTCTCTTGTGGAATTTGTGGTATTGTGCAAACACACTTCTTCCAGTGTTTTCCACAGTGGTATGACAGATGGGTGCAGTCTCATAGACAAAGATGGGTCCGAAAGTTCTCAGAGAAGACAAAAGACAGGAAAGAACCTTTCTGTTTCCTACCAGAGGTGGTAGGAAAGAGGGTCAACATCCCCTTGGGAAGAGGCAACTGGCCCACTGGTGTGCACAGGCATGGTGGACACCACACCTGCAGCTGCAAACAGACTGAATCCAGCTGCCCCTTGCTGAGTGGGAATTTCACAACATTTTTAGATCGAGAGTTAAGATTTTTGTGTAGTGGATGGAAAATAGGTGTATGGGAGAAAAGAAATTTCTGTTGGTAAACAGGCCTTCAATTACAGTCCTTATTCACCTCACTCTTTTGGAAGGGGGGGCCTGACTTTGCTATTTCTGTTGATGGTGCACAATCACAGTTAATGTGACTTTGTAATGTGATATCCCAAGTGCTCATACAATCCACATCAAAATATGAAGCTACAAAACCTCAGCACAGTGGTCTATCTTTTGCACCTATTCCGTCTGCTGTTCTTCTGAAAACCAGTCAATCTCTGCATTTGCTTCAAAAATCAGTGTAATTTTGAAAATCAATTTCTACCAGATGGTTTTAGGAAATTATTTCAAGTTCTGATTTAGGATGGGAATAAGACATGTGTATGTGCCACTAAGTAGTCAGCAACTGTGTCTTGCCACGTTAGAAACAAAGCAAGATCTATTAAACCTAGATAAAAGCAGTAACTCTTTGCAAAAAGCCCACTGAAATCATGTGTATCATCCAGAAAGGCAACCAGCGCTTCTACAACTGCCACTTGAATTTTTAGGTTCAAATTATTCATTCTTTAAGTATTTTATGGTCTTTGTGACAGTAGCACAAAGTTATCATTTCAACTTGTGCCTGTAATTAAACTGTTTATGGACATATTGACATAACATATTATTATTACCTGCAGTTTTCAGTTAAAATGAGTATGACTTTATTTTAGTCATTTAGCACATACAGGCTGTACTTTTTCCAGAGGAGACAAATGTGAAATGTTTTGCAATGAATTTATTAACAATGATTGCAAGAATAGCTGTACTAATATTGAATTACAACACTTACATTTTACATCATTAACCAGTCTTTTCTACTGCAAAATTGAGGTAGAAGAATGATGCGATGCAATTTCAGCAATATCCTTTTATTGTAACCAGACTACCTGGTACTGCATTGTTTATGAAGTGATGAGCCTTGCATTGAAAGGAAATTTACACACAATAAAACATCCCAGGAACTGCTTCTTGCATAGTGAGAACAAAGTGATAGAGGAATAAAAGGAAAAGCTTTCACTGATGTTTCACATAGACACTGTTGTTGCAGGAATATACCCTCATTACTTTCACTGGAATTCATAATTTAATTCAGATCGAGTGAGATGCAAAATAGACCTTTTTTTTTTTTTCCCTGTGAGGTAAGTGTGTCTCAGGAGTCATTTGCTTTGAGGTATTTAGAGAGAGACCTCACATTTCTCCCAAAGCATGAGGTTTGCAGGCATTTCCTCTGGTAGCCAGGTGATTGGCCAAAGATTAAACAAAAATTTGGCCTTGCTTTTGTATTTGTCAACAGATAAATGCAGTATTGAATTACATATAGATGTAAGTGTAGCCCTGCAGAGGGTCAGGGCAATTTTTGATGGATACCACCTCCACCCAGAGGTTGTGCAATTGCCTGGATTTGGGCATCCAGTGCCAACAGTGGAAGAGCCCAGTGGTTCAAGCTGTTGAGCACATCTGATGGCCCATGATTTGTGAGAGATGACCTTCTATTTTAACCCCTGTGATCCATTTCTTCCCTGCAGTTCTGCTTTGTCCTAAATATTTCAGGTTTTTTTCTCAAGTGCTTCTGTCACCTTGCACATAGTTGCCAGATACCAAAGCCTTAGAGATATTCATACAATGAACAGAAAATAGGTGTATAATATTGAGGGTAAATTAGATTACATTTGAAATACACTCCTGTAAGATGTGATTTCAGTGCTCATACCACCAGACTGCTCTGACGTAAATTGAGTGTGACTCATAAATCGACCTGGGCTCCCCAAAACAGTTTTGTGAAAACAATATGTCTATTGTATTCCATCAGTTCCTCTATAATAAAAGGTGAAACAGATTTGATTGTTTAAAATAACAATGGAACCAGTGTGTCAGTTCTATTACTGTCTGCATCTCTAGTTGACATAAAGATACACAGTAAATTCTGAATAGCCAATGTTAACCTACCAGATAAAAGTCGAAGCTTAAGTGGTGACATTCAATTTGTAATATGCCACTGCAGAAGTATCCCTCAAAGTTGTTACTGGAGCTGTCATCCAACTTTTCCTTCTGATGCTCTGACTGATCACTTCTCTCCAAAAGATGCTTTATAAAGCACCATCATTTAGATTCCCTGTGCTAGCTTATTTTATCACTTTATGAATGTGCATGTATGTATAATAATAATAATACACAGAAGCCTCAAAACAGCATTTTGATAATTATGAATTCAAAGGGTTCCTAGTTCTTCTAGTTCAGCAGTTAAATCTCTTACATGAATACCAAGTAACAACAAATAAGGCACTGCTGTGACTGCAGATGTGGCTGACTGAAAGCCTAACTACATTTTATAATTAAGATTAGAATTTTTACCATATAGTTTCATATCTCTTTTGTGCTTGTCTAGAGCACAGTATTGTTCTGATGACACTGATATTACTCCTTGTTAGATAATTATTCCATTATTCCACTATGCACAGCATAATGGCTCAAACTGTATACAAAGAGAATGAACTAGGTTCTGCTTTACATTCCTATTAATGGGAACTTGCTCTTCTGAACATAAAAGTTTCAAGCAATTTGTCTTTGTTCATTCACTCTGTATTAGTAACCACTGAAATGCAGACTTCAAATATTCAAACCGAGTGAAGCACTGCTACACATCTCATTTTCTTTTGGTGCTCATTTTGCAAGGATGGTGATGAGTTAATTTGATGTCGACGGTGGAAAACCCTGCTGAGATTTGTTTCAGTATAATTCCTGACAGGGCTTCTTCTATGTGCCGTTGCCAAAATAATAACTGCAGCTGATTCCCAAATGTGCTCATCCAGAGTGAACTTGCAGATTTTCAATGGTGCATGGAAAATTGAATTTTCTTGTCCCAAAGGTAAGAGTTTGGCCTGGCTGAAGTCAAGTTTCTGCTGTATGGGAAAGGGAAGTTGATGTGGGAATGGAAAGGGGAGCCAGAGTCCCTGGCTGGGACTGTTTGTTTCTGGTGCTTCCAGCAGAGCAGCAGGGCTGACTGATAGGGCAACAACAATAAAGCGATTATGAAATAAAATAATATCAAAATAAACCACAACATTAATAATAGTGATGATAGCAATTATGACAATAACAATGATAACAATAATAATAAAATCAATCCTGTTTTCATGTACCGTGTGTGGTCAGTGTTGAGGAGCTGTGTCTGCTGGAACAAACATCCAAAGAGCATTATGAACTGACCATCACTTCAGTGCCTGAGCCCAAAAGTGTGGATACACAGCAGCAGAAAAATGTTGCATCCCCGGGAAGGGGAGAGTATATTTTCTGTGACTATTTCAAGAACTAGGGCAATTTTTCAACTCTTAATTTTTAGGTGTTTATGAATGGTTTTGATTTAAATTTTAGACCCACAAGAAAAAAACAAGCAAAAGGAAGCCAAAGAGATACTGCACAAGACCTCCAACCTCCCCCCCCAAAAAAACCCACCAAAACAAACAGCTACTAACAAAACAAATCCCAAAGTTCTGCCTGAAACTTGATTCACATATCATATATATTCATGATATTCACATATCATATTCACATATCATTTATACATTAAGCCCTGGTTTATTCTTCGTGTGTGTATGTGTGTGAGGTGTGTTACTAGGACTATGTAGAGTGTGGAAAATAGAATTAAATTTTCTTACCGGTCCCTTCCCCATAGTGCAAAACTAAATAATTGCACAGATTAAATGTCTCATATGTTTTTCAATAACAACCTGAAACACCAACAAAACTTGTTCTGTTGGACATTTAGTCCTGGAAAATAGGATGAGGAAAAGTCTTGCAATAGGAGACATGCATGGCAATATTTTATTATGGACAGAGACTTTTTTTGTTATCATAGGGAAAAAAGAAACATACTAACCTACAGAAATTAATAGTGTATTCTGTTAAAGAGTCAGCAATTTTTCTAGTTTTCTTCCCTTCTTGTTTTCTTGTTTTCTATTTGTTTTCTTGTGTTTGCTTGGGGTTTTTGTTTGTTTGGTTTTGGTTTTTTATGATTATTATTTCTGTCATAAGGAAGCAAAAATGAGCTATATATTAGTCCTATAGATGGTCAGTTTTTTATCTGCACAATCTTTTCAGAGTTAAGCACAGTAACTTAAGTCAAACAAAGCACTGTAGCCCAAACTCCAAAAGATGCCAAAATGTAAGGAATTGAATAAACAATCTTTTATTTAAAGGTTAGAACTAAATTCCAAATAAGTGCATTCCTACAATGAAACAAACTAAACCACTATATGGCACTGAGCAATTTTAAATTACTTTAGAGGCAAGGGCCAGCTAAACCACAAACATGACAGGTAAACCACAAAAGAAATCTCAAATAGTACCTTTAGTAATAAATGATATGCAGCACATTTAACATTTTCCCCCTCCTTCAGCATGTTTCAATAAGACATTTATAAGATCTTCAGAGCTGTGGCTGTTTAGCAGAGACTAGGTAACATAGGCTTTGGTGTTTTTATGGCTTGGCTTTTGTCCTAATACAGGAGATTTAAAAGGGCCCAATGTAGCCTTAAAAGAGTCACCTTCAAGGCTGACAGACAGAAACATTAACTTTCCCAGGAAACAACCTGTTGTTTGGGTTTGTGGTTTTTTTTTTTAAACCTTGCAAGTATGACATGCTGATGCCTTTTTTTTTTTTTTTTTTTAAAGCAGCATTTGTTGTTCTCAAAAGAACATTCTGTTTGATGGGGGGGTGAAAGGCTTGGCAGAGTCACTGGGATTAAGCCCTAGGTCAGCAAGGAAAGCTTCTTGTTTTTAATGGGAGGTGGGTGGAGTGTGGGGCCTGTTAACCACAGCAAATGATGCAGAAAATAAAACTGCTTCAGCACAGCCAGAAACTGTTCTTAAAGTAGTTTAAAGACCTTTGCAGTGTCCCTGTGCAGTCCAGTTACTGCACTTGTTCAGGAGGAAAGGTGAACCTTGAAGGGCTCGTTTCATATCAGATCCCAAGACTGTATATGGAAAACCCTGTTTGTTTTCCACAGTTACAGTGCAAAATGTTCAGCTTATAAATGTGCTTGGCTACATGGCAGAGCTTCAGTGGGAAACCCACTGTTGTGTCTCCTCTTGTCCCTCTTGCAATGTTTTGTGCTTACAGATGTACTAGTTTCTAAATCCATACCATACTCACACATGCAGCTGGCATCTACTCTTATCTATTCCTCTCCCTAAGCTTTATATTTATTTCAAAAACAGGTTCTAAACCCTGTTGTGATGGCCAGAAAATCTGGTGTATGGTGCTTCCCTGAAGGCTCAGGCCAGGAGAGCAAGAATCCACATTGGTCCAGTACAGGTATGTGACAAAGATTGTAGTTTGTCTTGGGTTTTTCACCCTCAGAAATAATCAGTTGGGTACATAAAGTGTTATGTTTAGTAACACTACTGGGCTGAGGGTAGTACATAAGAGAGCAATAAAACACAGTAGTTTGGTTAAATATGTCTTTTTATGCACAGCTGGCACAGGACCCATGCTGTAATTGTGGTGTCAATATGTAAGGCCTCATTCCAATTTTCTGGTGACTGTGCAAGACTAATTGAGTTGCTCTGTGCTGGTGACTGATAGGAGTTTCTCTGTACCTGTTTCAGACCTGAGACTCTCTGGCATCCAGGTGCTACATAAATGTACCTGTGGTTATTCTCTTCTTTGGGCAATCCTCCATGATCTGTGGGTATGAAATAAATATCAGAATTTTGGGCCACATGTCTGCTACTCTTATGCATATTGTGCACAAAATCAAAAAGAACAGAAAATCCCCCCTTTTTTTCTGATCTCAGTGAGGGCTAAGATGTTCTCATCCCTTTCACACAATTCAAATGCAGCTGAAAACAGACACAGAAGGCATTGTGAGAATTGATAGAGAATAAGGCAAACCTTTTTCTTTAAGCTAAATGCAAAATTTAATGATAGATGTATTCTGCCTAAACAGCAACTGTGTTTCTTCCAAACAAACAAACAAAAGAAGATGGGGAGAGAAAAGAGGATGGGGATGGAAGATGAAGAGGAGGAAAAAGCTGGTTGGGGGTTGAGAATTGGAGCTGGTTCATCTGGGTGACTGAAATCTTTAAGCCATCCTACACATCTGACATGGCACACACACCTTCCCAGCCAGCCAAGGATTAGAAATCTCCTAATCCACCAGGCTGTGCTGGTTTAAATGTAAACCGGCAGGAGAAATGAACCCAACTCACAAAAGACTGCAATTCAGAACTACAATTTATTAAAAGATCACAATAAGTACAAGAGTACAGAGGAAAAAGCCCGTTTGACCCACAGAAACGGGTGTGTAACCCAGCACCCTGGGGCACAAACAGAATGGAGCTCGCCAGCCCCTGTGCTGAGCACCACCCAGCCCCCTTGAGTACACAGTAAAAGGAAAAAAGGAAAACCTGTTCCTGAGGATGATGGTCCCGGTCTGGTCAAGAGTGGCAGTCACAGTCCTGCTGAGGCTCTGGTCCTCCTCTGGATCCGGCGAGGGGGTGAGTTCAGTCCCAAACCCCCCAGTTTATATATGCTTAGGTTCAGGTGGGAGTGCCCAGTACCTCCCCCAGGGTGGGGAGTTTCACAATGGGTGAGTTACTGTGTAGGGTGAGTCATGGCATATTTTTGGAAACCCTGCTGGCCCATGAGCAGACATGACCCCTCAGGCTGGGTGTGGAGGTGCTCACAGCTCTCCAGAGGGGCTTTGCCACACCCGAGTCATTGGTGTGAAGACAGGACACCTTTCTTATCTCACAGAAGTTCCCCAGCACCCACCCTGTAGCCTGAGGGGTCAGGTGTGCCCCAGGAAGCTGCTGCAAATGATCCATTGTTAACAGTTCATGAGAAATTACATAGAGGGTGTAGAATACACAGTCTTAGCCACACCCACACAGTGACAAACTGGTCCTGGTCACTATAACCAGGACACAGGCTCAACTCCACAAAGATCACTGACCTTTGAAAGGACACGGATAAGTCAACAGACAGGCAAGTATACAATTTTTGTCTGAGGTTATATATATGGGAGTCAAGGATTCGGTGAGGAGAAATAGGAAGAGCACTTGGCTGTTCTGTGTTTCTGAGAGAGGGCAGTAAAGCAGGAAAAACTTGAGTGCAGAAGTAAGTGTGAGAAAAACCAGTCATATCTCAAGCTTTGTTCCTGTACAGGGAGAGTTGAGGACATCTCTTAGTTCATCAAAGCTTTCAGCAAGGCACCTGGCCAAATAAGAAAACAATACGGTTAAGACAAAATGAGTTGTCTGCTCCTCCGATACCCATTTGCAATCCGGTCTGCAGCTTCTATATTTTTCATTATGAAGATCTGGAGTGATTTACAGGCCATTGGTAGATGTTTGAAGGATGAAGAACAAGTTTGAATAACTCCTTTGTCTCTCATTGAGAATATGGAAGGATGAGCCAAACTTGTAGTCAACACATGCATACCCATAATAAGGGGGAAAAAAATTAGGCAATAACCAATGTACCAAAGAACTAAATTACTGGAATGAAATTTTAATTCAAGTATTTACAAGACTGTCTCAAGCTCTCTGCTTTAGCAAATGGGTTCTATAGTGGAGTCAAGGCATAATCAGATGAATTTTTTGTAGCAGCCTCATCCTGTTCCTGACCATTTCTCACTTCAGTGCGCTATTTCTGTAGGGGAAAGCGTTAAGAAAGCAGTGGAGAATACTTCATAATATTCTGTGTGACTCTCACTTGTGTCTCACAGCTTCCTCTTCTGACACCAGAGATATCTGGCACCCAGCCACTATGCTGTGGGCGTGTTACTGTCTGTGAAATTTTGATCTTCATGTCATCACTCAGGCAACACTCACCTCATGTGATGCAGAAATCTGAGAACAAGTACAAGTGTATGCAGTGTATACATCCCACGTCTCATTAGTTTGAGTGTAAAGGCAGATCTTCGAGCAGTTTTTGTGTTGTCCAAACCAATTGATACAAGCTGCAGTTGTTTCAGTGCATACTCAGGAACTGTTTCTGCACATAATGATTGCTACAGTGCAATCATGCATGGGATATGCAGCACTATGGTATTCACACTGCACATTTGGAAGAATTAGACGACTTTAAATTCTAATACAGAGCACAGAATTAGGAAAATGAGGTATTAAACCTTTACTCAAAAATAGACACCTTGCTTGATGGCATTCAATTCAAAACATAAATAGAAAACACCGCATTTCCCAACAAAGGTATTTTATCATGATCACTTCTAAGGTAATTATGCTAAATACCTTAATTGCTCTCTGAGTTTTCTAAATCTTTTAATTTGCACCAAAATCTATTTTAAGTAAGGTGTGATTCTTCTATTTTGTGCTAAGCCTGTTAAGAGTTTATACATCTGGAAACATTCAGGACAACAAAACTACATCTGCTGTCACTAATCACAGTATCAGCTTGTTTGGAAACAATCAAGCAGCCACAGTTTGCAGTTTGTGCAGTGCTTCTTAACAAATATTGTTCATCACAAACTACAGCAATGAAAGGTGCCATTAGGCAAATGAACAGAAGTTGGTAAATTTATGCAAGATGCGACAGAGCCTTCAGATGGCAACAGTAAGAGCAGTCATGGTGTGAAAAAGAAGCACCATTGCTAAGCCATTGAACTAATTTGGGGTCAAGAGGGACCTTAAATGTGATTAAATATGTTACTCCATTTAAAAGAAATTACTTGACCTAAGATTTCAGTAATTGTACTGTTTTTTGGTTTACGGGTTTTTTTTTCCTAATTACTATTTTGTCTTACCAGAAGACACAAAAGTAAACATTGCAGTGCAGTGCCATTGCAGTGGCTGTTAGGTTTGGAATAAGACACACAAGCAGGACTATCACAGTCTCCCACTTGGAATGCTACAAGTGAGAAATTGCATTGTGTTGGGTTTACTTGGCAAAGCCTAGGTAATGGGGAAGCTGCAAACCCCATTCCCAGTCCCCCCGTGGGGGGAAGGCAGAGCAGGTGGGAGGGAAGCTGAACCTGGGAAGATAATAATTAGTAAGGATGTCCCTGTTCTTACCTCAGCTCGTGAGGTTTTAATCAGTTTTTCTTCCCTCTTTCACCAAGAAGGGGAACTGATAAGGCAGCTTGGTGGGTACCTGGCAGCAAGCCAAGGTCAAACCATCATGTGTATTTATGCTTAATTACTTAGGGACAGGATGGACAATCTCTCAGTAGTTCTGGTTCCCTTTATCATAGGAAGCTTCATACTCTGCATCCTGCTGCAGTTCACATAACCTCATCTTACTTCTGACAGTTCGACTGTAACTCAGGTCCTGATCTGGGGGAAGCCCACACGAATTATAAGTTTATCTTTAAACACAAGGAACCCACAGGGAATATAAAGAACAAAAAGGATTAGTGTTATGTAGATTAAGCCAATCTGCACCACAAAGGATTGAGGACCACTAGGGAAACTTGGAGTTTCAGGACTTGATTTATTTCACTGAACAGTCTGGTAGAAGAGCACAGGGTGATAAATGATTGCTCATGCTCACACGTCTGACAATTTTGCTATAAGTCCTGTATTACAAGATATGACATTTCTATCAAAAGGCTGCAGAATTCAGGACAAATCCTGGTTAAATTCTCATGAGACTTTGCATATATTTTTTTGTTTTGTTTTGTTTTGTTTTGCCAGTTTATTATGTGTCGTGAGATGATGATGATGCACAGAGGACATGGGCAAACCCTGTGATATTCACACTGATACAGAAAGATACTGCCAGGGCAACATCTAAGTCCTATGGCAATTTCAGAGCAAGAGCTCTTATCCCATTAAGGGGGAAAAAATATTTGAAGAAACAGATGATTCTCTTCCATCTCTCCACTTCTAAGGGGATGTTCTTCGTCTTTACATCTAAGAAACATTAAAACCTAGAAAATGCAGAAATAAGAAACTAAAAATTGGAGACACAAACTATGAGTTGCTGGTTCTTAAGAGTAGCAAATTATATACCAGTCAACATGGACTTGTCAGGAAGAAATGATGTCTCACTGTTCCCGTTCTCATCTTTATGTCCATGACCAGCCTGCAGACTTTATAAATTGGGATGAAACAGCAACTGCAACTTCAATGAGGCTTTTGACTCCCTGGTGTGACATTTACAAGGAAACTTGGGAAATTTGATCTGTAGAAATAGCCATAATCAGGGTACAAAACTTCTTCTAGAATTGTATTTTTATAGTAATTATCAATGGTTCAACATCAACAAAGATGTTCCAGATCTGTTTTGATCAAGGTGCTATCTGCTATTTTCAGGATTATTGAGTTAAGCATTATAAATGAAGGGAACTTTCATACTGCACTTGAAGATCTAAAGTAACCTTCAAATATTGGAAAATCATCCAATGAGGGAGTGAAACTAAAGACTAGCAAGGAGCTGTACTCTTAGGAAAAGGAGGATAATATCTACAGATAGGATGAGAATCAATTGCTGGAGTGTTTGTAAGAACTTTACCAGAACCCTCCCCCCATCCCAAAACCCAACAACAAAAACCCCAAACACCTCACACAATAAAACAACCAAACAAAAACCCAAAAAAGGCCCTGCTTAGTCTGTACAAATTAGGATGAAGGTGCAACACAATGTAGACCCCAAAACATTCAAAATACCCCTGCAAAGCAGAAGGACATGCAACAGGTAACTTGCCAGTAGGAAGATTTAGGTTAAACACTGCAAAGACTGAAAATAATCATAAAGACAATGGAAGAGAACTCTTTAAGGAGAACTGCAAATCTCCACAATAGGATATTTTTAATTACAGGTCAGACAAAATTTTCTTAAAAGTGACTTGAAAACAGCTGGTGTTATGATGTAAAAGAATGGACCAGAGAACCTTCTTGGATCCTTTCTAATAATTCAATAACTGTACGATTTCATGGTGGGAAAAAAAAAAAGGAGAAATTTCTATAACAAGAAGCTCAATTCTCATCTGGTTAATCCTTAGCACCATTGGAAGTACTCCAGGAATTATCATTCATAGCTTACAAAAGATAATATATTTATTTAATTATACAACCTGAATATCTGTATAATGGTAATTCTATATATGAGCACATTGGAGATGAAAAAGCTGTTCATATAGGAAATACATTTTAAAATGCTTCATTCTGAATTACTGGGACATTTTCCCACTTCGATGATAAATGTTAGCTGTTCTTTGCATAAACTTAGAGAAAAAAGCAATAAATCCGTCAAGTAATTGGGGAAAAAGTAAGAAAATTGGCTGCATGTTTAGAAATAATAAAATGGTTCCTGATCACAGAATCAGAGGGGCATCAGTTCCTTTTTTCTTTTTAGTGCTAGAGTGCTAGGTGTCATTTTGTAATAGCAAGTGGATTTTTGTTTTATTTGGTTTTGATAGTTTTGGTATTTTGTTTTTTGTTTTTGTTGTTTTTTTGTTTGTTTGTTTGTTTGTTTTGGTTTTAGTTTTTTGTTTGGTTTTTTTTGTGGGGATTTTTTGTATCTTTGATGGAGGGTTATGCAAGACTGAAAACTGGGATTTCTGAATTAATATATGCATGTTCAGTTAAAACTTTTATACCAGATACCCCAAATTTTATATACAATAGGGAGGTTGGACATTTTGATCATCTGAATAAATGTCAACATCCTAAATGCAATGTTTAATGATGTCCTAATCAACAGCAAGTAACTATAACAGAGTGGTGTGAACACTGAAAAAAAATAAATAAATTGTTGAACAGGTTAAATCTGTTCAGAGATGAAAATCCACTGAAAATACTAAAAAGAGACCATTTCAAACAATATTCAGGTCCTTGTAAGGGCAGTTTCATGAGACAGGCAGTTTAATCTTCCCATCGTCCTCAGAAGTATTGAGGTATTCATAATGCTTTAGCTATTTCTGTAGCATCTCTTTTACTTAAAAAAAGCTATAGAAAGCCAATATCACTGTCCTCACAGCCCAGGTACTCAAACTAACATGAAATCTTTTGAAAAAAATCCCATTCTTATTCCAAGAAGTCCTACAGCTGAGGCGTAATTCCTTCTCTTCACACATCGAGAGCTTGAGTCTTACTTTTAGCTACTTCTGTGTATTTGTAACCATTTATGGATTTTTGTTGGCTGAGCTGTTCAAAAGGACATTCACTCTGGGAGACAGTAACAATAAAGACCTTAGAAATGAAGAAGGACTGGGGAGAAGTCGGGAATGTGTGAAAAGAGGAGCTGTGGTATAAAGCTGAAGCAGGAGAGTTCAGACTGGCTCATGTGGCTTCCAAGGACTAGTGTGCCATGGGAAGAAAAGGATAAAAATGCTCCAAATGGAGATTGCTCCCTGCCTACACAGTTACAGGTAAACTACTCTGCACCTCTGAAATCCCTGGTTTTAAAAACCTTTTATCTTTTTTAAAAGTGAGATGACTTATACCAAGGAAAAGACGACAACGGTTATCTACAGCATGAAGAAACTCTGGTTAATTCAAAACAGAGGAAAGCATATTTACACCCAGGGTTTTTATTCATATATTTCTTTGTATAGGAGGCATATGCAGGCTGAGGTTTCAGGGGAACATCCCTCCTGCTGGAGCCAACAGGAATTTGTCCTTCGACTTAGTGAGCCCGGTCACTTTGAAGGAAATGTTCAGATCAGCAGTTTTGACCTGGCAGAAGGATATGAGACTGAAAGAAAATAGATGGGAAAACAGCTTTTAATTAACAAACATGAGTTGTCCAGAAGAATATGCTGACTGTGTATTTTCTTTTTTCTTCCCCCTCTCACTTTGTGGAATGCAGAAGTCAAACTAAAGCTGCCCTCATCTTGACCTTACAGTATGTCCAGCTATTAATTGTGCTCAGCACAAAGATGGGATCCCATGAAGCAGCAGTCTGAGCCTGACAGCTTAGTGCTCCATCTTCTTGTGCCTCAGCTTTCTTCGTTTTGCTGAGTATTTAATCCTGTGGCCTGGATCTATTTTTTATTATTTTTCTTCTCTCTCTTTTTTTTTTTTTTTAATTTTTCTTTCCCCCCAAGAGTCCAATTTTTAAAAAATTCTTCTGCTCCTGGTCTTGCCCTAAAGCCAAGCTACAGTTCCAAGATCACCTATGACAGCATAGGTTTAAAACAAAAAATCAGATAGGATGTAACAAGATTTGAGGAGGACTATTGAAATAAAAAGTGCTTGGGGCAGTGGGGTGTGACTACTAGAACTCAGATGGCTAAAAAGGAAATGAAGACAAAGAATTTTCCTAGGGAAATAAAAAGAGTCAGTGTATAACCTAGCAGAATAATATCTTTGAGTAAAAAGTAAACATAAAAAGGGGGAAAAGTCAGTAGAAAAGATGAGTACTAACAAGTACTAATAAAAGCAATGATGTTATATCATTTCCAAACACTACCTAAAGAAACGACCTCTGTCACATCAGGGATTTCATTTTCCTGTTACTCTGAGTTCCCCAGAAAGAGACAGTCTCAGATGACACAGCAACATGAAACATGATATGTGATAAAAGGAAAGGGAGTTAATTATGTTTTATAATGCACTACATGCAGTAAACTGGAACTTAACTGAGTTGCTCTCTGAAACACCCATGGCAGAGAATTTATAGTGAGTGTTCATCCAAACTGAAGGAACTGATTTCCTTCCAAGGAACGATGTTTGCTGTAGCGCTGACAACCTGTGTGAGATGATCCTCTTGGGTGTTTATGGTTATGGCTGTTGCCTCAGGACTGTGATGTGAACAACGCTTGGCACCCTTACAGCAGCTAAAAAGGCACTCTGACCTCCCTTATTGTGAGGGAATTCTTATATTTGGACAAATATTGATTTCAATGTAAAGCAAGACATGACTATAATTGGTAAATCCTTTTGATTGTCACCAAATGCAAATTGTAAACAGTGTTTTCCATGCGGAAGAATATGATACTTTGTCCATCAGGTAGGATGTCTTTTACACCTGGAATGTTTTTAATTCATGGTGCATTGTTGCAAGCACAGGTTAATGGTTGTGCACTTGCTATAAAATAAGTATGTACGACATCTTGAATAATGCTACCAATTACATGCTGTCAGTTGCCATAGGGTGACAGAGATGAGAAATATCCTCCATGTCACTGGAATTCTTTTTTATGTTTTGCAGACTGTTTATGCTAGTCAATTACCTGAAAGAGAGCTTTTAAATACTGAACCTTGTGGTTTCAAATTTAGCTCCCTCTGTGTCCTGCGGACGCTACTTCAATAAGCTGGGAATGAAAGCTTGCCTCAGTTGAAATCAATTGCAAAGCTCCAATAGGTTGCAATGGTTGCAGAATTCCAGCCATTGTGATTGTAAGCAACATCCAGCATATTTCTTTTTTGTTAATTTAAGGGTTACCAAAGTGGTATGTGTAGGCTAAATAAAAATAGCAGGAAAGACACAGCGGCTACTGTGGCAGTAAGTGCCTGGGAAGAATGGAGAACAAGAGAGGAAAAAAACCAGAAGGTGTCAGAAAACAAGAGTATTGAATGCCTTGGAGTGCAATGCCATGAGTAGTATTTGTATAACACCAGACATGTACAAATAAGTAGCATTAGGACAACAGTACAAAGATGTGTAGATTACCAGGATTTTATGTCTCCACACTTTCTTAATCTCCATTTACCTCTTAGAAACTGATATTTCAGGTGTACTGTGCTCTGTCTCTGTCAGTGAGATCCATCTCAGAGATCCAATACTTTAAAAATAGGTTTTGGGAGATATTGAATGATGGTCACCATCTCCCTTATTGCTGTGGGCTGACCTAATAAATATTTCTGAACTGATGGAGACATATCTGAATGTTCAGCTAGTGAACTAGATTCCAAAGATGAAATTCCATTTCTTTGTAGACCACAAAAATATAGGGACAACTAATGCAAAGTGACAAATGGATTGCATCTACAAAATAATTTTTAAAAAAGTGATTCAAAGACTGTATTCCTGGTTTCCTNCTTTCAACATAAGATTTTTGCAGAAAAAAAGTTAACTAATAGTGTGGCTAAGAAATGAAATGAACTTTTCTTTGATCTGATTTTACAATAAACTGTGGACACCTTTGTCTTTCTGCAGTTTCCATTTTTCTGCTTTATCTAGAAGTCCCTGAACCTTTCTGATTTCTTTTGTATACAGTGGATTCACCTGCTGTTTAAGAAGTTCAGAGGACTGTTGAGCATTTTGAGGATCCTTGAGGAGATTGAACCAGTAAGAAGACCGGGACCTACAGTCTTAGTGTAGGTATTTTCAGATGTCATTTTGATTCTATAGTTCTGTACTCTTATTAGATCATCCCTACTAGTCAATGCAGACAAAAGTCTCCACACAACAAATTCATCTGTCAAGTTTCTGCAATGAAACTGGTGAAATAGGACTCCAGAGCATGTTGTTCCAGTGTTCTAATATGGACTTGTATTATTGAAACAGAACCTTGAAATTATTTAATGTAACAGGGGGGGAAAAAGCATAATCAGTTATTTTCATCATCTGAACCAATCTGCATGCTCTTTTTCTGTATATATTTTGTCATATATTTTNCAAAGATGAAATTCCATTTCTTTGTAGACCACAAAAATATAGGGACAACTAATGCAAAGTGACAAATGGATTGCATCTACAAAATAATTTTTAAAAAAGTGATTCAAAGACTGTATTCCTGGTTTCCTGTACATCATTTTTACAGAAAAGACTTCCATAGAAATAGTTGCTGATATTTTATTTTAGCCAGGTGAAAGTAGAGAATTTTTACCTGGTTGGGAATGGGGTACACTTTAAAACCTTTTGGAATTGTCAAGATTTTTAGACATGTGAATAAATAACACAAGTANAAAAGCTTCAGGAAAAGTCAGCAAGCATAATCTGAAATTCATGTTGGCAATTTTAAGAGATACTGCTCTTCCTGAGTTGGAAATGAATCTTATTTGCTTCATTTCCTTTCAATAGATGAATATATTTAGCAGAAACACTCTTTTACTCATGGTTTATCAAAAACAAATAAAAGAGATAGGATGTATGACGAGAATGAAATGAACCAGAAAAATGTTTAACTAATTACAAATCTGTGCCATCATCTCTAAGAAAATATTCTCAGCTTCAGTGTTTTTAACTGCAGCATCACCATGGTTTTACTAGAAGTCCATGGCATTGCAGATTTGGTAGGGTTTTCTTATGTAGGAAAATATTTCAAAGGATGCAGTTGTATGATGAAAACACAGGTTTTCCATTGTTAATTACTCACTCTTATTATGGACATTAAATCAGCCTGTAAAAGTTCCTATAACAGTCAAGATGTATGACAGTCTCTGGGAGATCTATGTGGAGCCTGAAGGTCACAGCATGAATATCCAGAAAAGGATGCATGTTATTGTGTGAAGGATATAAACTGCAAAATCTGAAATTCTCCAACCTACAAAGAATTGAAAAGAATATCTAAAATTCAAGGAAAGGCCTAATGTTCTAAAATCGTGATGGATTTTGTCAAATCTGTTAATTCTTTGCCTGTCAATTAAAATTAAGTACTCCCTGTCCTTCTTAACTCATGGCTTTTACTGTTGTTACTCTTTTGAACTAAATCAACAGGTTCCCTCTTATTAATTCACTCACCAGTAAAGGGGTGTGTGCGTACCTTTTTCCTTACCACTAAGAGCAATTAATAATCATATCATAATATTACCTGCATAACTTAGGCATCAGTTCAATATTTAACCATGTGTAACCAGAAAAGCAAAAATAAAACTTTGGCCTCACCAGGCTCAAAATACTTAAGAATGGAGCTCACTGAGCAAAATTAACACTTCACACTCTTCATTAGGATATTTGGGTATTCCAGACTGCTGTGACCTGATTTTTGGTATTCAAGTATTTCGTGGAAGATTAGGGATTGAGTCAGGAGTTAATTGAAACCACTGAGTCTGCACTGCCTTCCTGTGTCTGCCTGCCCAGGGAAAAACAGTGCAAGGACAGCACGTGGCCAACCTTTCCTTGGTATTTCATTTCACAGTGCTGATCTTCTTCAGTGCATCTGCACACAAATGCTTGGAGACCATCTCAAAAGTACTAAACGATCCTTTTTTTTTTTTTTTTTTTTTTTTTTTTTGTGAATTGAAAAAGAAGTCAGACTGAAAAATAAAATAAAATAAAAATGAAGCTTTTGTTAGTAGCAGTGATAGAAAACGTGCATCTCCCTGGCACTTCCTTACCTTCATACTGGGTTGCCAGAATAGTTATTTGGATGACTAGTTTGTGAAACTGAAGGCAAGAATTATAGAACCATAGAATGGTTTGTGTCAGAAGGGACATCCCATTCCACCCCCTGCCATTGGGAGGGACATCTTCCACTAGCCCAGGTTGCTTCAAGCCCCGTCCAACCTGGGATGGACACTCCCAGGGATGGGGCAGACACAGCTTATCTGGGCAACCTATGCCATTACCTGCCCAAACTCACAACCAAGAACTTTGTTCTGATATTCAATCTAAACCTTCTCTTTGTCAGTGTGAAACCATTCCCTTGTGTCCTGTCACTCCAGGCCCTTGTCAATAGTCTCTCCTATTTTTTGTGGGTCCTTCAGGTCCTGTAAAGCCACAATTAGATCACCTCAAAGCTTCTCTTCTCCAGGCTGAACAGTCCCAGGTCTCCCAGCCTTCCCTCCCAGCAGAGCTGCTCCATCCCCTGATCATCCTGGTGCCTCCTCTGGACTTGCTCCAACAGCTCCATGTCCTTGTGCTGTTGGACCCCAGAGCTGGAGGCAGCTCTGCAGGGGGGTCTCACCTGGGGGGGCAGAGGGGCAGAATCCCCCCCCAACCTGCTTCCCACACTGTGGGACCAGCCCAGGGCATGGGGGGTTCAGGGCTGGGCCATGTCCAGCCTCTCGCCCACCAGCACCCCCAGGTCCTTCTCCCAGGGATGCTGCTCTAAGGGTCTCTTTTGTTCCACTGCAGTCTGGACTTAGTTGGACTTTGTGATCTCAGAGGCCTTTTCCAACCTTAATGATGTGATGATTCTAATGATTCTATCCTTGCATCATACTACTTGACTGTGCTGGCAGAATTGCTGCTCTACTGGATCAATGTCCTTTCTAGGTCCTCCCTCAATCTGTGCAGAAGGTAGATACTGGATCTGTTGTGGGAATGGGCAGAACTCTAGAGGTGCCTGAAGAAATTCTCTCTCGAGAAGGCTGTGCACAGCACTTGCAAAGGCTAAAGATGTGGGTGGCTGTGCTGCAGGATTTTCCCTTTATCCTACTTGTGTTTCATACTGCAAGTTACTGCCTTTTCCCAGATTTCTGTAAAAATGCTGAGTCCCAGTTTGTGGTGTGGTTTTATGCTATTTTGTACATGTGAATTTACAGGGCTGCCACTGCTGCATAGTAACCGTGTGCAAGCTGTAAATCCCTTGTTGTAAATGCAAAATAACTGGCTCACTTTTTACTGGGGATTGATATAATTTTTATTTCTCTTGTGTAGACCATAAATGTGGAGAGTTGCCAAGAAATAACTGGAATTTAGTAAGCCTGTGCCCTGGTTTATATTGCAGTAGGTATTTCATTGCAACTGTATCTTGAGTCATATTTGGATAGAGGTGCCTCCTTCTCTCCACTGTTTCCAAGTGAAAATGCTTCAGAGTGAAGAGTTTTGTGTTCAATTTGTAGCACTCACTGCATCACAGTCTATTACGAGGGTTCAGTTTGAACCTAAAGACCTCCTAGTCCACATCAAGGGTATTGTCCACCTCATTCCAAAAACAGGCTAACAGGAATGGGAACTTTGCTCAGGCTCAGGTTATTGCCTTACACCGTCACACCCTATTTATTAGAAAACTTAGCCAGTCTAAATTCTGCTGTCAGTATTTAGATACTTCAAGACAGGTCATAAAAGTGAAGAGTAGATATTTTGGTCCATTTCCTGAACATGTTACACTTCACCTTCCTTCAGGTTCCTGATGCTGGTCTTGAGTTCTTCTCTGAGTCACTGAGCAGCTCCCAGTCACACACTTCAGAAATACGGCAATTGTCTTCCACTTTATTGTAATGGAGTACCATTTATGTAAAACAAATAGCTGGTTATACATACTCCTTTTGTTTTCTTTCTCTTTTTTTTTGGCTTTTATTTTTTTTTCCCCCCTGATTACAACCGAAGTAGTAATTGGATTTTTCCTTCAGTTCACTTCTAACTATTCTCAATTTGGATTTTTATTACTAAGGAAGGAGAAGGTATGATTTAGAATTTACAGTGTGAAAAGCTGATTGATGCCAAAAGCATGTTCAGCATTGCTTCTCTTTCATAAAATGCAGCAAAAGAGAATTTCAGATTGCTTTGCAATTTGTTACTTCAAGCTGGACACCGCAATTGGGTCAGTAGGGAAATTCACCTATATAGTTCTGACACTGTAGCATCACTTCAATAGGTGCACTCTGGGATTAGTCTAATTTTATTTCAGTTTATTCTTCATAATTTCATCTCCATAGACTTACAATGACATTGTTTTGTCTTGACTTTATAACATAATCTGCATATATTTGCATAACATAATCAGACACTGGTTCAGAGTCTCAGGCAGCAATTGTGCGTGCTCTGAAATGGTATCTCAGATCAAAATGTGTACGAAATTTACTTCAAGTGTAATTTAAAATCTCTGGACCTTTAACTGGCGTCTCCTGGGATCAAAGACTTCAGAAGTTAAACTGAAATTTTTAAAATGTGTGTTTTCTGCCATCTATGCAATCTTTACAGAAGTTATTAACTGTTATCAGTTATAATCCCTACTTGTCCCTGCAGAGCAATTAAACCATATATGTCTCTGAATCTATTTATTCCAACTGATAACTGAAATAAGAGCTGCTAGCATATCTGAACCCAAATTTTCTTCTTCACTTTGGCTGTTTCCAGAATTTTTGTCAGGAACAAGAGCTCATGTATTTTACCTCCTGGTTAGAGTTTTCTCTGCCTGCCCCAATAATATTTCACTGAGTCTTTATTGAGACATCATTGACCAGGACAGCAGATTATGCTGAGTCTTCAGGGAAAAAAAACAATCCCCCTAAAACAAACTAACCAACCAACCAAAACGATGGAAAAAACCAATCAAACAACAAAACAAAGAAACCATTAACAACAACAAAGCAGGCTTTTTTTTATGGAATATTAATCCTATATATTAGGATATAGGTTGAGCCATGAACATGTTGAATTGAAATAAAAATTATTATGTCTTGTTCTATAGTTATTTAGTCTGTATGGTATATTCCACAATTTTATATTTAAAATGCTGTGATAAAAATAAGATCTGATGACCTAAATGAGCAGTACCACAAAATTGAGAGCTCTGTCATCATCCCATTAAACTGCTACTTCAATAGAGACGAGTGGATATTTTGGTTCCTTTACTAACTTGGGTTGTTGTGGTTTGAGAAGTGAAAAATTAGCCACAAATAACATCACAAAAAAATTGATTATCATAGCTGATCTCTCATCTTGGACATTTGAATTATCAGTATTAAAGTAAAGTAAGGCTTTTGGAGGACTGTAAAGACTAATTATTTAAGTTCACATCTCTTAATGAAGTCAGGGCCTACAGGTTTCTATCTGTTTCTCACTGCTTCTTCTTATTTATAAACATTTAAGAAATATGAAATCAATGTAGCTATATGCACATGTCACAGTATCACTTATCTTCTTCTAGCTTTTTGGTCAGTATATGAAGTTAGGGTACTGTTTCCATGTTGGATACTTGGCTGTACCATGAACATTCAACTCCTTTGCAACCTGAGATTTATTATTTTTGTGTAAGAAAGCGACCTGACACTGACATGTCTTCTTCCTGGCTGTCACATCATAATGAAGACTATTGCCCTGAAGTCTCTTTGTAAGAAGACAGAGGACATGGAAACAGCTAAAAGTCTGGGAAAAAGGAACATTTTAAGCAGTGAAGAATCCTCACATAAAACACAGGAAAATTCTGTCATTTTTGTGTCCTAGAAAACTTTGCTTTTCATCTACCTCACTGTGGCCTTAAATTGTCTTCAAAGAAAGGCTTTAAGAAACATCAGCCCAGGTCACCTTCCTTTACTCCCTCCTGCTGTAATTCAGAATTTTTACAGACGTTACATTAAACAAGTAGAAGGTGAAATTCAGTGAAGAAATGCAGAATTGGGATGGAAAGCTGGAAGGATGTGTCCGTACTGGTGTGACCTCCCAGCCCAAATATCTGTTTGTAGGAAAGGTAAAAATGAAAATTATGATAGAAGCAACTCACCACATCCGAAGGAGGCTTAAAGTTTATAACTAATTATTTTCACCATTACCTGAGCAATTTCAGAAAAGAGGAAAGTCTTCATGGCAAAACAAGTTGTTTGAAGCATCTAATACTGATTTCTTTCTTTGGTATTCTTCCAGGAATGTTATCCTTGTCCATATTCATATTCTGAGACCTTGAGCTGTACTAGATTTAGGGTTGAGTGCCCCCATATTGATCTGTATCTGTACAATATCTAGCACAGAACAGATGCCACACTATGGTTAGTGCTTCTAGGTATCAGAAATATAAATAATACTACAATGCTGCACAAAGAAAGAACAGCTCTTTGCTTTATTATTATTTTCTCCTTGAGCATATTTGGTTGGCTCACTGGTTGTTATTTTTACTGTGATTTAAGCAAAGTCTCTAAAAGGCCTGAAGCCACACTTGGGTTATGATGTTCCTGCAAGTTGTCCAGCCAAAGACTGAAGTGCATTGTTTGCAAGCATGAACCCTTTCATACTCAGGCAGGTAACACTGTAGTTGGAAGTGGACTGATTATTGTTTTTTTCCCCCAGATTTTCAATAGGCAATGGCAAGTACAGAATTAATTCAGGCTTCTGGTACAGGATTTTACTGAGTGAGCTGTTTTGGGGGAGTCACACACTGCCTATATTTGGTGTTTGGTGCTGGATGTCTAAGTCATCCTGAGGCAGGATTTTAGTCTTTGATCATTACTCATAAACACCCAGGAGATGGTTAATTTAAGAATGTAATTTTTATTTCAAGCTAAAGCTGTGATTGTCTGTTGTCTGTATGAGCCTTTATCTATTTAAACATCTGCTGGTGGTTTTGAGGTGGGCTTGTTTTTTATAGTATTTCTCCAAGACAAACTCATGTGGAGATCCAACCCACTATTTTCAGGTTAGTTAATGCACTACACCTTTGAAAATAGCTTTTCCAAGTATGTGCTGTAAGAAGAGAAAGACTGAAACTAAAACCAAACTCTTCTCCTGTGCAAGGTTGTAGAATACAAATACAGAGTACAAAGTAACAACAACAACAATAATGACAACAACGTTATAAATTATGTATGCATTTTATAGATATTATTATTATTATCTTTATCTTATCTTTATTTTTTTATTTATTCATGATATTTTTTTCCTAACTTTAGTCAGGGTAGCAACATATACATATTGGATCTTCCTCCCCAGCGCAAAGAACAAATTTGCACAAGAGTTCACAAGGTTGCAAAACTTTTTAAACACAAGTATGGGTGTTTTATTCTTTGTTTTTACTAACACTCCCAAAATTAAACAATATAGCAGTTAATATGTCCAAACTATGCTACACAGATCTTATTAAGCACTCAAAATGAAACATATAAAAAATGTATATATTTATTCATGTTATGCATTCCTCATCACAAATGTCCAGGAAACAAGACTTGAACATTTCCAGTTTACCTTTCAGTTTGAGAGAGATGTGTTTTAAGCTCCCAGATTGCCTATTGCTTCAAAGTAATCAACTCTTACAGATAAGGGAGATTTTTATCGTTCCACAGTTAATTTTATTTAAGCAGTCATTGNCAGTATAATGAGTTTATTAAATATAATAATATTTTGAGTAACTTCACTTCCAAGCTTCAGTCTTTAAAGCCTGGCCATGTTGTCTGGCTCATCAGATTGTCCTTACCAGGCTCAGACTCGCTTATCCTGGGTGAATAATCTGATTTTGAAAGAACTGTTAAAAAAACCCAACAGAACAAAGCCAAACAACCCTGTCAAAATCAAAGCAGAACCAGAAGCTGTAATTAGATAGGAGCTAATTGTTTTAATCAGATGTTTGCCTTTGTGGTCCAGCATCATG
>VXBX01001697.1:64848-77189 GCA_013400415.1 Scytalopus superciliaris
ATCTTTCAATTTAGCACAACAGTGACAACAAAAGATTAAAGCAATTACCTAGTAAGATGTTTATCATGCACATCTGTAGACATTCATAAGTACAAATAAAGTTCTCAAAACTTTCATCTGGTGGTCCTAATTAATGATATGTCATCATATTCAAATTCACATATAATTTGAATTAATTAATTAAATTATTTTTAAAAATTTCTTTATTTTTGGTGATCTTTATATGTTCTTTGGATGAAAACAGCATGTTGAAACAGCATATTTAGGCTTTGTCTTGTAAAACCATATTTATTGAATTATTAAGTTAAGATTCTCCATCTAAATAATAGATAATGTGAGTAATTTGAATTAGAAAGGAAGATTGGTCTAAAAGAACTGAAGAGTTTTCCATACTTTTAGGAATTGTTAAATAAAGGCATGTGGGAGGCTCCAGTTGTTGATAATATGATTTAAGCAACACATTTATGGCTCTCTACTTTTCTCTAAAGACCTTACTTCTCCAAGATTAATATTGTTGTTTTTTTAAAAGCATAATGCCAATTTATTCTGTGTCCCATAACGTGGAATCCTGAATTGCTTTTTTTTCTTTTCCTTTAAACTTAAAAGGACAAATGTAACCAAGAAAACATTCCAAAAACACCTTCCATTGGAAGCAGCTCATTCACTTCCAGGGATCAGACATAGGAATACTAAGTAGGATGCCCTTAACATTTTCCTAAAGGAGGACAGAATCTGAATGATCCAGTGAGCTCCTTCCAAAAAGTGGAGAGATAATTGGGTAATGCTGTGAGTGGGTTATGCAACGTCTCTTCCCCTGATATGATCACTTTCCTTTGAAATAGCAATTATCNCTGCAAAAAATGGAAAATTTTCTTGACACATAATTTCTCACTAAGACTGCTGACACATCAAAAAAAAATGAAAGGTTTCATAAAAAAATTTAATTTTATTACAGTTTATCCTGAAACAAAATAATGACAAAGGAATCATATAGTCTCCCTCCCTATTTTTTTTCCTGTTTATTTTGAAAATATTCTTAGTTATTATTTAATTCAAGTAAATATCTAAATAAAAAATAAATCTTAAGTTTTTTATCTTAACTCAGTATAATGTNATTGAATTATTAAGTTAAGATTCTCCATCTAAATAATAGATAATGTGAGTAATTTGAATTAGAAAGGAAGATTGGTCTAAAAGAACTGAAGAGTTTTCCATACTTTTAGGAATTGTTAAATAAAGGCATGTGGGAGGCTCCAGTTGTTGATAATATGATTTAAGCAACACATTTATGGCTCTCTACTTTTCTCTAAAGACCTTACTTCTCCAAGATTAATATTGTTGTTTTTTTAAAAGCATAATGCCAATTTATTCTGTGTCCCATAACGTGGAATCCTGAATTGCTTTTTTTTCTTTTCCTTTAAACTTAAAAGGACAAATGTAACCAAGAAAACATTCCAAAAACACCTTCCATTGGAAGCAGCTCATTCACTTCCAGGGATCAGACATAGGAATACTAAGTAGGATGCCCTTAACATTTTCCTAAAGGAGGACAGAATCTGAATGATCCAGTGAGCTCCTTCCAAAAAGTGGAGAGATAATTGGGTAATGCTGTGAGTGGGTTATGCAACGTCTCTTCCCCTGATATGATCACTTTCCTTTGAAATAGCAATTATCGTGCTCTGCTGTTGCTAAGAAAAGGCTGATGAGGGCTGGGGTTGCTTTTCCTCCCCTTCTCCAGCTGCCAATGAGCATCCACAGCCCCGACTTGCAGACAACCAGACTCTCCAGTGGCATCACTTAGTTAATGGAGACAAAGTTAAATTACAAATAGGGCCCCACTTGAAAGAGTTTGACCCATAAACTGGTAATGGAAATTAATCATTAGTGGGAATGATGAGATCCTTCATCAAAGACTGGAAAAAACTCTGGATGTTATTCTTTGTGTTAAGTTTCCCTGTGCTATTTAGAAGGCAAAAATAATGATGCTGATATGCAAAATATCTGTAATCAGACATAATTTTTAAAGACTACAATATTATTTACAATACCAGCATAAGAACTGTTGTATTTCCATGTCTTCTTGGTATCTCCAAAAATACTTACCTTTGAGAGCACAGTTCTTTTTCTCTGCCATTATTTAATAGTGCATGTAGTTATGCAGTTTGTCTCTTAGTCTTTCCTATTGAACTCACCCTTCCAGAACAGAGAAAAAAATATGTGATTGATGACACATACACACATCAAAGGAAAACCCCAGAGCCAAACCAACAACTAACCAAAAAAAACCACCAAAACAAAAAAAACCCAAAAAACTAAAAAACACAAACAAAAAGAACCCCACAAACAAAAGCAAAAAACAAAACCAAACAAAACAAAACAAAAAAAAGGAGTAAAAGAGCTAATTAATAGTGAAAAGAAATACCACTTCAGTGATCAATTGTCTATAAAAATCTTGCCCACTTCACGGACTAGCTGCCAATATTTGTGCTTGCAGTGAGTTATAGGTAAAATATAGGGCTGCTCACATCAATAAACACATTTACAGCCTGAGGTGTTAGCAGTCTGTAACATACAATAATAAAAGCAGTTTGTTTGAATTTCCAATAGTTTGTTACATTACTTTTTTAATTTTTTTTTTTTAATGGACAAAAAAATTGTACATGGAGAGGCAAAAATTCATTATGATTCTACCTGGAATCTTAACAGCTTCCTTAATTATTAGCCTGTTCAAAAGCACGCTAACACTTCTATAGTTCAGGATAGAGCCATTTGAAAGGACAGATATAGAACTTTTCACTTCTCCTCCAAGCTGTGAACAGTCTTCAACAGTCTTCCAAACATTCAGACTAAGCATAGTGGTAAAAGCTATTCAATTGCTGGTACAAGCAAGCAACATGAGCCCAGAAACTCGCTGATTATCTCAAAACAAAGCTTGTGGCCTCCTGGAGAAATTGGTAATGCCTAATTTTCTGGGCTATAAGGCCATAGAGACGAGTAGTTGCTTTAGTGATCAAGAGGTCAGAATAGTCAGAATACACTTGGGGTCTGCATAAGCAGGATCAGGGTAAGGTTTATTTCTGCATATGACTTCTGAGTGCTCATTCTTTTCCCTTCTCTTCCTAGACCCACTTGTGTGCTAAACTAAGTGGGAGAAATGAAAGACATCAGTGAAGGAGCCACTTTAGAGTGTTGCAAGGTTAAGTCAGATACCTCTACCTTGTTTTGAAGGGTGGATTTGGGAGATAAAAAGAATGTTCAGCAGCCATTTTATGGAATTAAAAATAACAAACCCAAAATTAAAACAAAAACGGAAACCACCTCCTCAAACTAACCACAATAAAATAGAACAAACAGAGGAGATGCGACCCTGGACACAGAGGAAAGAATTATAACACAATCCATGGTAGAAAGTGACTAGAATAGCTACAGCTACAGGTTCTGGTATCTTGGAGACAATTACATGAAATATGTTTTTCCATCTTCACAGCCCCAAAATATGAATGTTTCTTCTGAGGAGTCCTCCCTAACCTGTGGGAGAAGGTTGTTACGACCCACCCCTGAAGGAGAGGGTAACTGAGGTTCTTGTTAATAGATCCCTTGGGGCAGATTAGAGTGGAACGGCACTGAACGACTGGTGTGTGAAAAGAAAGAAAGAAAACATAAGAATGAATAGTGGAGAGGAAAGATTTCACCCCCTGTGGATCCTTCCATGATGCAAATCATTATTCCACCTAGAAGGATTTGGTCCTTATCAGCCTTCTCCATGCTCTGGCTCAAAACCCAGCTTGTTGCCAAACAAAGGTTGATTTGTCATGGCCATCCTCTCATGCTCTGCGCCTGAGATGTTCCTATGAATATCATACAAGGTGATCTTAAGTGTGTTCATGTACTTTTCCCTCTGAACAGGGAACAAACTTGTTTTCATTTTCAAACATTTCAAAGCCCTTTGCAAACATAGAATAATAAATGTATGTCATACTAATACAGATAAATTAAATATAAAAGTCTTGATCTTCTAATTCATAGTCCTGGGAGGTTTCAGAAGTTTTGCTTGAGTTTTGCATACAGTGGTCCAGCCAGTTCATACTTACTATCCAGCCTTCTTTATCAACCCCCCTTCCCTCCTCCCCACATCTTTTAGTAGTGGGGAATGGTGTTGCTTTTACTGCACTCAGTAAACAGACTGATACCGAATTGGCAACACGTGAGGTTTTCTGCATAAAGATCCTGTTTGGATGTAATTAAATATGACAAAACCATCTACCTAATGGAAAAAGTTGTGATTTTTCCCTGAGAAGTGGGAATAAACTTTAACTTTACTTGCAAGGGAAGAAGCTGGTAGGAATAAAACACCTCTCCTTTCACCATAGTCAGGGCTAATTTACCAAAGTGATGGGAACAAGCCATTGCAAGAGGGTTTCTGCAAAGTGTATTTGCTTCTTTGTCCTTGCATAAGCTTTTTGCAGTTTGTGCAAACACCACAAAATTTTATTTCACTTAAGGATCAGGAGCAATTTTTTAAAGGCTAATTTGAGTTTCTACCACTTTGCCTGATCTGAACATACCCAAAAACCAGTTTATTGAGAATTTCTCCTTTCCTCTTCAGAAGGTCAAAGTAATTTTCCTTAAGGACTGCAGTGGGCATACCTGGGTAGGCTGTCAACAGGATGTTAAAGGGCACTCAGAAATAAATTATTAAAGGAACAGGAAAGGAATAATGATAATAATAATGCCCATAAACTCCTTCTCACTCAGGGGTCTGCAATTCCTGCTCATTCTATGTACAGATTTTAGTTAGAAGAAGTCATCCAAAGTTATTTTTTTGAAACAGTTTCTCCATTTTATGTTCACAGGATATAAAATTTGCTGAGGTATGTACACAACTGTGCTCTATTTAAACAAATTATTTCCATAAACAGTTTTCCAGACTTTGATTATCATTCTCTGATTAGTGTAGGCTATTATAATGTCAGCCTTTTCCAGAAAATGCCAAAAAATAACCCTTTTTAGAATGTGCTGGAGCAAATATATTTTCTGTCTGTTAAGCTAAAAAGTTCTTTCAGAAAAGTCTAGATGAAGAGAAAATGCACCTGTAAAATTAATACCTTCTGGTAAAGAAAGAATATAGACAGCAAACTTTTATAGAGATGCTTAGATAATGTTGCTATCAGTCTTAAAGCTGATACCAGAATTCAGTTTACTGCTCTAAAAGCAAATGAAATGAGTAGCTGTGACTTCAGTGGTGTGTAAATTCACAGCACATTTTCTGCTCTTTCTTTTGTGGTCACTTTTCCTCGCTGTGTCTGCGTGACAGCAGCGCCAAGAATCTCAGCTCAGATAGAAAACAGGTGGATTTGGGCTGGTAAATCATAATGCAAGTTGTTGATGAACCTGCCAGTGATAATCCTGAATTTAGTGGAATTTTAGCTTGAAAAGAGTTTTTAAGTTACCTATTGAAAAATCTTTTGTTGAGTCCAAAATAAAAAAAACCTTTAGGAGCCCCGTGATTTTATTTATTTTTATTTTGTGCTTTTATTTAGACTCGTCGTTCTGTGCCTTCCTTATTTTGTGGGTCTATCCCTCAATAAATAACATTGAATCTTTGTCACATTTGAACACACACCTACAGGCCTTAATTGCTTTTCTTTTTGTAACTCATTCATTAACACTGGAGGAAGTTATGAAATAGAATAATATGTAAAATTGGTATCGCAATGCATCACATGCTGTTTAGTGTCAGGGACCTACAAATAGCTGTGAAAAAAAGTAATTACAAGAAACTGAATTTTAGCAGAACAAGAATTACAACTTACAAAATTATTTTGACGTGAGAATATTTGAAGATCGATGTGCTAATCCTTTATAGCTTTTAAGGTAAGAACAGTATTTTTTTCTTTTCTAAACAGTTCATTTTAATAATAGTGCAGAGTGCAGAAACTTATTTTCCTTTAGAAATAAAATAATAAATATAATTGAAAGTAATTTTCTTTGGAAAAATGAGCAAAGGAAAAAAAAAACTATCTCCTTATACCTAAGGGAAATTTGACCTGAGAAATCAGCCCTGCCTGTCATGTCAGATTGATCATACTTTAAGATAAATACTGTTATGTTATTTTCAACGTTTAAGATGGAGAGTAGTTTATAATAGTCACTTGTACAGCAATGCATGAAATACCTCATGTGTATTTTACCAGCATCTATATTTTTTGAAAAAAAATGAGTATTTTGTTTTGGTAGCTATTACAGAACTAACTACTCTAAATCCACTTATACACCTCTTAAAACCACTGTGTATCCATTCTGACTCAAGGAAGTGTCCTACAGTCCACTCCAAACATTGTGGATGGTTATCAGTTTCTTCAGATCATGGGGCAAGAGAGCTATTTTGCTGTTCAGGTCATACCAGAGAGCTTTCCAATTTTCCCAAGTTGTTGATACTTTTGAGAAGGGAGTAGCTACAGAATTCAGTGAAAATCTGTAAAACTCTGGGGAAAAAAATAAATTGATAATAAATAAAAATATGAATTAAACTTGCCTTTAGCTGGTTAATCTTGCAGGTGAAAACAATCCCAGAATTACAGGGCTGTTATTTTGCCACTTGGTTTCAGTGATATAATAAGATTTTTAAACTGCATATGTAGTCAATGAAAAAAAGTGTCAGTGTTGTACAATACCATTATAATTATTGGTAAATTCTATACACCTGCTGATCAGTTTGCACCTGTACAGAGACAATAAAGCTCAAATAGTGTATAGTCTGTGGAGAGGTGAAAGAAAACCTAATGTTTTTATTGCCCAGATAATTATTGAACTCTCTTTAAATATTAATATTTCTTGTCTTGTCCTATAATGCTATCCAAAAACTTTGACAGTCAAGCAAAAGCAAAAAAGAAAGAAAGAAACGAACAAACAAACAAAAATAGATCTATACTATGCTAAACTAAAGGAGTAAGACAAGACAGTGTGTGACATCAGCTAATTTGCTGAATCTTGTGGGTTTTTTGGAGGAAGTAAAAGAATAAAACATGACCAAAGTAGCTTTTATATCTTTATTATTCATTACTTGACAACATGCTGTGAGTACCTATTATTGCAGGGGGTTTCCAGTACCTGCAAATACACAGCTGGTGATTAGTATTGCCTAAAAGTGATTTTATCCCATGGATATGTTATTTACTTATTATTGGCAATGCACATCGAGAACATCCCTTGTGCATGGGGCTGACTGCTGTTCAGTGCTCATGCATGTACAATTAAAGCTGAACATTCTCCATTACAGGCCCCAGGAATGGAGCAAATATCTTCCAGTGTCTGTGATTTGTCTTCATTTCCCAACACTGCTAAAGTGCCTGTACAGTTAAATATTTAACCACACTATGATTTACAGAAAAGTGCCGTTGAGCAGGACGATAACTCAGGCAAACAGTGAAGGAATATTTCTGTGTGGTCATATTCAAAACTAGCTGCTTTTTATCGCCTGCTTGTCAGCTCTGTCACGTTGCTTATTGGCTATCAGGTTTCACAACTTTGAAGTCACATTACTTATTAGCCTTATAAACTAGATGCTCTGTATGTGGTTGCCTGTGTTGGTGCCACAACTTCTCACTGCCTTTGGTTTTTGCATAATAGACACCTGTCAGAAGGTGCAGCACAGGTGTTTCTGAACCCAACTGCATGTGTGCTCACTGTCTGCTCTAGTGACCCATGATGTGTTGTTTTAGATCTCATTTTGTTATAGCATAGCATCTAAAGAAACATTTCTTCTACACTGTTCACCTTTCCTTAAAGAACAGCCAAAACTTTGCTTATTTTGCAGGATTCCTTCAATCTGGTGGACTGTTTTCACTTGGAGATAATTTCTGGGGTCTCTCGTGTCTTTATTCATTTCTTTTTCAAGTTCTGAAAGAGAGGAACACTATTTCAGAAGTTTACAGTCAACAGATGGCATAGGAATCTGAAACAAGAAGGATGAAATTATCAGAGAAGCAACACAAAACTTATTCTTATAGCAGTTATAACACAACTCACTGTTCTTCAAACAGTAAAAGAGACCCAAAAGCAAGTGTCACAAGCAAACAGACCTTTCCCACCCATAGTCTCTCTGACAGGAATCTCTGGCTGAAAAAAATGTCTTTGAAAAGTGGTGAGTAATCTTTCTGCCTGGGAAAAATTCAGCTGTGACAGTCAGGGGTGCCACAGACACTCCCCACTCCATATTACAGACTTCCTATGCAGAGTTCACTGTGAAGGTGCTGGTTATTCATTATGTACAAAAAGCATTTGAGTCTTTAAGGGGACAAATAATGCATTAATTAGTCATATGAATTAATCGTTTCCTTGGGCAGAGAGAGAATCCAAAGGAAGCACCAGATGTGGTTCTACCATCCAGGTGACATTATGAGACAGCAGGAAATGGAGACTATATCAATTAACAGTCTGCTCAACACCTTTTTATATTATTAGAGAGAGATAAATAGGCCAGCTACTGATGATACATACTGAATTTCCCAACTGTTTTTATGATTTTAATGATTTTTGAAATTCTAGGCATTTTGTGCACAAGGAATATGACCTAAAATGCAGTTTTTGTTTTTAAAGAGAATCCTCATATATAATGAAATCTTTTATCAGAATGTTGTCAAGGCAGTAAGAAGTGGTATTAGATGGCAATGTTTATCAGGCACAAAAACCATCAGAAAGACCCAATGGACAAACAAGAGTGAGTAGAAGAAGGATAATAATAAGCATTATCTCTTTTTAGATGTTAAGAAGAAAACCCATAGTCAGTGATGGGAAGTGAAAGAAGAGAGACAGTATGTGCAGGAAAAGAAAAACATTTTGCTATTTTTCCACCTGCTGCTTTTCTGAGCAAACACTAGTTTCTCTGCATTGTGGTAGCACCAAAAAGGCAGCACAGGGCTGAACACAACTTCAGGGTTTTTTTTGGCTGATAGTTTTTCCACATATGCAGCAATAAATAACAAAGTGAATGGGTTATTGTTGGGAGAATTTGAGCAGTCCAGTTGAGTGGACACAATCTGACAAATATTTCAGCTGAGTGAAAAGTAAGGAAGAATGAGGAGTAGCTTGTGGGGTCTCAGAAATCTCCTGGCAGAGAAGATGGTTTGATACATTGGAAATTTAAAAAAGTAGCGTGGAAAAGGCAATGGAAATGGATTATCAGCCTCAATCAAGGCATGGGAAGAGGTTTTAGCTCAAAAACTGGTGCCCAGTCTGCAGCCATTTGTCATCCCACTTGTTTTTTCTGGTGTGTCCCAGAGGTCTTGTTTCACCTTCTCTAATTTTGCTTTAGCTGAAGTTTCACAATTCATTTAGCTTTTGTGATGTTTAGCTATTTACAGTGCACGAACGAAAAAGGCTAGAAACCAGTGTGGAAACACAACACACAGTGTTTGAGTGGCAGAGCAATTGGAAGGCCATATTACGGCATTTCTTTATAAAGAAATACTCAAATGTCAGCTAAACCCACAGTCTGGCTCATGGCATGCTGGAAACCAGTACAAAATGCCTAAAAATCCTATCTGAAAAATTAAAATGTTACTTCTGCTTTTGGTAACTGCCCAGTAGATAGCCATTGATTATATGTATTTTAACTTTTTCTGGATGCTTGTCAAGAAATTAATTTTGTTTATTTTCAAGCTTTTATCTTGGACAATACTCTTCAGCCAGGGCAATTTTGGTTTCATTTCTCCTTTGTGGAGCACTCACTACTTCTTACACTCTGAACCTTTGATCGTCCTCCCCCTAGCTTCCCCTAATTACTACGCCAGCTAGAACAAACCAATTTGTTTTGTTGCAAGCTCGGTGTGATTATCTTCCATGGGCATGCATGTGAACACAGCCAAGCTACACAAAGGCTGATAAATGAGCCATTTATTTGATACAGTAATAATCAGATTTATCAAAGGCCTGTGCATTGGCTGCATTACAGATATATTAATCAGAGATCTTGAGCTGAACTTGCTCAAGGTGACCACCCCCTAGGTCCTCCTAAAAGCCTATTTTCTTCTGTGCTAGGTATAATACTTTGATAATTATAATCTTTTGTGGTCAACTTTTAAGTGACCTTGAAAAGACCTCAGATCATTATTTTTCAGGCAGCATTCAGGTACTTTTTAGGCTTTTTCCACCTGAGTGTTTTTCTTGAAGTGGATGAAACTTACTGAGTGTCCTTGTCAGAATTTACACTCTTAACTTGTCATTTTAAAGAAGTGTGAGAAATTAACACAGAATTAAAAAGCAGGGGTGTACTTGCATGAACCTTGCTTTGGCAGATTGGGGTTTTTTATACTCATGAAGTGTAAAACCCTTCCCAAGTACTCAGAATTTTAGACAATCAGTCTGGGTGATTCCTTCAATGGGAGACAATGTTTTTCTCCCTTTTCCCCAGTGGGATAGAGAATCCTTTGTATCTCACCCACTGTGCCACTTGGGCCGCCAGGTGTTGGAGGAACTCCTGGAAGGACCCTGAAGGTCCAAATGAGCTCAGCACCTTGTCTGCCTCTCTGGCCATTGGGTTCCTCTTTAATTTTGTGAACCCAGAAAAAATGTGAGTAGAATAACCTTGTCTGTCTCCCCTCCACACACACCCTTCCCCCTATGTAAGGATCAATAAATAAACTGATAATTAAATATATGCATCAATTCAAATGTTGATCTTAATTTTGCCTGCAGTTTTCCTAATGTGGTTATTTTTCTTAAATCTAGTAAGACTGACCTGTAAATACATTATATACTGATTGCCTTGGTGTCTGTATGGGCAAAAATCAAATAGTAATTATTTGGAAAACTTTTCTTTTAAAACTTTTATTTTACATGATCTTTAAACTAGTATGTGATTGATATGGGACCACCATCATATTTTTAAAACAGAAAATAACCTATTTATTTAGTTCTAAGCCTGTAACACCTGCACTTTTTGTCTTTGTGAAAAGTAGCCTGAATTTTCATTCTAGTAATGAGTTTCAAGTACCAACAGTGAATATGGAAATATGACTTTATGTTGCAGTGAGAAAAGAAGTATTAAATTCTTCCTGGTTTTATGGGCTGTGTATCTTGCTGGCTCATTCTGCTGCATAAATTGAAGAGTTGAAGAAAGAGATTTCCTTCTGGAAAAAAGCTCACACTTCATTACTTATATACAGAGCTCTGTAATGTGACACAGCTCTTATTTAGCCTCTCTAATATGATGCATCTAAAGGAAGAATACCTGCAGCTGAATTTATTAGGTGGAATATTGAGTTAAAGGGACAATTTTTACCAGTAAGTATCTTAGGGCTTCTATTTCACAAAGTGACATAATATATTTAAATTCAGGTGTGTGTTTGTCCTTCTCCAGAGACACTAAAATTTGACCAAGAAGAGAGGTTAACTTTAAAACATTCTAACTTTGATATGATTGTGCAATTGGCAATTGCAATATATAATAATTCTCTATCATAACAGGCCATATCATCCAGAAGCTAAGAAAATGAAGGTCCTACTCTTAGAAAATATATAGAATCACAATATAAATTAATAGTCATTAGGACTGTTTCCAAAGGATCAAATGGGGTAGGAGGCATGTCAGCCTAAAATTGTGATCTCAGACCTTCCAAGTCACTCCTTAATCTGTCAGCACTTTGATTAGAAAGTTACTTTGTAAGCCTGGTTTCTGCTTTTACCTGTGTGTAATGATGCCCCTGTTAAAGCTCTGTGTAAGCTCTGGTGAAGTCAGAAGTCAATTGCTCAAATCTGTATGGTCTTGTAGGCACCTGTGTCTTATAGCAGAGCTTACCTTAGTTTTTAACATGGAGATTTTTATCTGATTGATAAAAGCATCTTACATCTTAATCTGTACCTTCCAACCAGATAAACTGAAGCATAGGAAGACAAAATATTATTCAGATCACCCAGAGGAACAGTGGCAGAACATGATGTACAACACTTATTGTTGTCTAGTGTGTTCCTTTACTTAAAAGAACATTTCTGTCCATTGCACACAAACCAGGCGCGGTAATTTGACTGTTCCCACATGGGCTGTCTAGTAGAATGTATTTCTGAGCTCAGATGTGACAAGGGTAGTTCTGAAACTGCAAACTGTAGTTAATGAAACCTGTATTTTCCTCTGCATGGAACCTGTTTAAAGTCAGTATTTTTAATAGTCTGTATGGGTGTATTTGAAGGGCAAAGTCTGTATTTAACTTGGCTCTCAAAATGGTTTGGTAGAAAACAAGTAAGCTGATATACTGGGACCAGTGTGATTGAATATCTTCATTAATGGCACAGGGGAAGGAACTGAGGGCACCTCAGCAGCTCTGCAGGTGACACCGAGCTGGGGG
>VXBX01001697.1:98035-123905 GCA_013400415.1 Scytalopus superciliaris
TTTTTTTTTTTTTTTTTTTTTAAATTGCTGTGATTCCACAAGGTTTGGCCATTGGCACAAGGCGTTCCACAGACAGTGGCTGGAGATCCCGAACTGCTTCAGTTCTGAGAATCTAGGAAAGGTTGGAATCACACCATTGGATCATTTCCTCTGCTGGAGAATCTCAAACCAACTCTTTCAGCTGCAGTGGGTTGTGCTTTTGCCTGAGACAACTCACTGCTAGTCAGTTTACCTAAGGACAATCTCTCACATTTAAAAGACACCTGCATGAAGCAAAGCTGATATTAGAGCTTTCTGGGGTAATACTGAGCATACTGGACTGATCATTACAAGACCAGCAGGAAAACCCTTTTAACTAGGGAAGGGAGGACTAATGCTTCCCTCCATAATTTTCCAGACCCACAGTATCTTATTTAATTTAGGGAACAGCTTTTCCTTCACAAAGATCTTTCCTCCAGCAGGGTTCCAACAAGAAAGAAGACAATGAGAAAGATGCAGAGGTGCTTTTTACAAGAAGTTGGAATGATGGGTCAAGAGGGAATGGCTTCAAACTGACAGTAGGCTTAGGATGGATATTAGGAAGAAATTCTTCCCTGTGAGGGCGACACCCTGGCAGAGGTTGCCCGGAGAAACTGGCTACCCTATCCCTGGAAGTGTCCAAGGCCAGGTTGGACAGGGCTTGGAGCAACCTGGGCTGGTGGGAGGCATTCCTGCCTGTGGCAGGGCATGGGATGGGTTGATCTTTGAGGTCCCTTCCCATCCAAGACTATTCTGGGATTGTACAATTCCAGCAGCCACATCAGCCATAGAAAGACAGTCATAGTTGGAATGGACAGGAATCCACCTGCTTCCCTATTCTGGGTTTCTCTGAACTCACCCAGGCTGACCCAGGTAAAGGTTTTACATGCTCTGTTCCTGTATTTGCTGTGCTTTATTCCACAAAATGTGAGTGAGGGTCTTCACAAGTTTTCTGCTCTGATTGTGTGAAATCTTATGAAATTTATGGTGATGTCAATGCATGCAGCTTATACAGAGTATGCCAATATTAGATGTGGTTCTGTGTTTATGGAAGATATAATTTCTTAGAAAAAGATGACCAGAGGATAATTATCAAATAAAATTTGAAAAAGAAAATGCGGGAGGCCTAATATAAGCACTATGCACCTAAAAAGGTACTCTTAGGAAAAATGAATGAATGAATGAATGAATAAATATACAAATAAAATGCTCACAGGCATCTCTTCCAAACTCAGCTTTTTTTTTTTTTCTTCTAATACAAGTTTAGCATATTAAAACTATTGCTATTTTCCCTGTTTATATTTTTTGAGAGCTACTTCAGATAAGTAGCCTGTAAATCAAGAGTTTCTAGGAGTAAAGAAATAAATGTGCCATCATTTTTTTTATTTATTTTAGCAAGGAAATAGTCTGCAGCAGAAACTTCTCTTTGTATTTCAGTAGTGAGGCCATGGAAGAAATCATTTCACCTAGTAACTTCCATAGCTCAGGAATTAGGAGAGCCAGAAGGTCTGAAATTGAAGTTATGTAAGGCAATGAAAAGTATATTATTATGTTCTGCTTATACTATGATCTTTGAAAAATACCTATTATGGGAGCTAAATATAAATTCAGAAGAGGTTTTAACGGCAGAAATAGATGTGTATGAGCAAATTTTTCAAAGTGCACAAACACTCTAATAACTCTGAAATAAACCTGTGGTGCAGAGAGAGGATTTCAGCAAGAAGCTCTCCTTCTGTAGTCTCATGTTTGCCAGACAATTTGGAATTATGTAAGATTCTCAACTGCCAAGAATAAGTGTAGAAAAATGTTGTCTCGAATTTTCAAAATTGCCTGCATTAATGACTTTATTTTTCAGAAATTTTGGACAGCTCCAGTTTGACAGAACCTAAAACTGGCCTCTCTGGACTCAGTTCAAAAACAATGGTAAAACATTGGTAAAATGGTAAAAGTGGGAACATTTCCTTGTAAACTCAAGTCATTACACATTCAAAGTGTTAGATCAAAACCTCTCTTAGAAGTTTAAATAAGTTCATAGACATAAGCAGCATTGTCCTCCTCAGTTTAATATATTTTCAGTTAAAAGGATAATAAAAGACCAAACCCCAAACAAAATTAATTTTCCTGGCAGTAATTTCCTATTCTTATATAAATCTACTGAGGTATATTTTAAGCTGATTTTGCCAAGAAACTTTCTAAGAGTTCTAAACCTTTATATGTCTAACATTATTAACATGAATCCACCTTGCCCCTCATCCAGCTGCCTGTGACTTTCAAAATGGAGCACTGAAAATTATTTACTTTCTTTTCTACTATTGCTGCTTTCCTCACTCTGATTTTTTAATAAAATTCCATTCTGCACCAGTTTGGACTTTTGAACAATATCCTTATTCTAGCACCATACAGTTTTAGAACAATATCNGAGAAGTAATGCCTGTCTAGTTTTTTGCACTCCATTCTTTATCTCTAAAGGACTTTGATGCATGTATTTTCTGTCCTTTGCAAGTGATTTTCATTAGAGTGTACCAAGGAATACACTTGCTATAAAAAGACACTATCACAGTTAGGTCTCTGTTCCCCCAGCCAGTTTTTGTTTAGCTAACAATGCAATTATTTTCTTTCAGAATAATTAGGATTACATTAAAAATCAAGTGGTGAAGTGATCACACTTCTGTCCTGACTTAGATTCTTGAATTCATGAATGATAAAACAACTAATTTATTCTAATTTTCCTGACAATATTTTTATCTGTAAAACTGTTTTCTTTGGCAAGGAACATAAAGCAACTGTTGTAAAAAAATTATGTTTGAAGATCATCAAACATTTGAAAAACAAAATAAATGTAAGTATTTTATTTCAGTGTAATTTAAATATAACAGAGATTATTTTAGACTCAGATTATCATAGCATAAATTTTTTTGGCATTGTATTCTGAAATGTGCAACAAATAGAACCCTGACTATTCTTTGCTTCCCATTGCTTGCAGGAATTTTGCCTCAGGTTACACTATGTACTCATTAACATAATTCCACTGAGGCAGATATAATAAGCATATTTATGTCACTTTTCAGAGTTATTTTTAGTTTTTTGTTGTTGTTTTTTTAACCTGTTTTCTACAAGTTACTGAAGGTTAGCCCAAAACTCATAAAATTGTAGAATTCCAGAATAGTTTTGTGTTGGAAGGGACATTAAAGACCTTCATCAGACTGCCACTACTTCTCAAGTGTGAGATTCAGGATTCTAAAGACAGTTTTTTGAATGTGGATCCTGTAGATTAGCCATGTTAATAAAGTTCCCTGAGTTACACAAATGAATTAATTTACAGAACTTCTTTAAAATTGTACACCATGGAATATACCCCTTTCTCATTCTCATATTTACATAGGCCTTGCCCCACATAAAACTCTCATTTAGACTGCTTTTCTCTAAATAAAGTAGTAGTTTTTTGCCTACTGCTTCCACAATTTGTTTAGCTTTTTAAAATGTGCAGTATTTTTTTTCTTCCAGAAATTATACTCCCTTCTGTTCAGAAGAACAAATAAAGGCAATATTTGTGTCAAGCCAGCAGAGACAGCTGTTTAATTTACCACAAAAACCTATGAAACTCTTCAGTGAGTGTATCTCATTATTCAAGTTGCAACAGACAGATAACAAGGAAAACAGACAGAATAAAATTTGTGGTAGGAGAAGTTTCTTTTCTAGGGAATATGTAAATCCCTTACACTATTGCATTGCTCTAAGTATGAGCCATTTAGAAGCAAGAAATGACACTAATGTTTGGAGATTCAGGGGAAAAAAAATTGGAAAAAAAGTCCCAAGTAATTAAAACATATAATACCTTTTCCTTGTCACAGTGGAAATCAGTAAAGTAAGGATGTGCTCTACGTTGGTCATTGCACTTTCTGTTACATTATGAATTGAAATTGGAGTTAGAAATGTATAGTATAAAACAGTTGCTGAGACAATGAGTNGTCTTCAGCTGCACAAAACATTCTGGGAGTATTTTCAGTGCACAGTGTCCACATACTCCTTGGGACAACATGGGAAATACAGAATATATGTCAATAAGTCATTATGACTCCCTAGGTAAAATTACTTACCACTAACACTGTGACTGTGCTGCCTCCCGAAGTCTCCCAAAGACTTCTCCCTACTTTGAGGGTTGATTTATTTGGAAATAGAAATGGTGACTTGAATATCTAACTACTTTTGATCACCAGTTCCATTAGGTGCAGGAAACTGCTTTCTTGGAGAAGTAATGCCTGTCTAGTTTTTTGNTAAGGTAAAGACTTTGGAACACAAAATGTTGCGTGCAGAAACAAGAAGAAACAAATTGCAGACTTTTTGAGAAAACAAGAGGTTTGCTTCTGCTGTACACTTACCTCATTCAGCAGGACATAATTATGTCTTCAGGTGTTTCTCTCACAGAAATATTGCCCTTTTTTTTTTTCCTCAGTTAAAAAATAGGCATTTTCAAATAAATCATATTAAAAGAAAGCTGTGCTTAAGAAGAAACACCTTCTACTTACAGAGAATGCTGTTTTGGTTTTGAGGTTTGATTCTTTTTTTTTTTTTTTTTCCCCTTTGTTTGGCTTGCTGTTGTTTTTGTTTGGGAGGTTTTGTTGTTTTTTTTTTTTTCAATAATGTTTTTGCAGAAGAAAACACTCAATGTATCATTAGCTCTTGCAGTGGGGTAGGGAAAGGTTCAGCAATGTTTGCTAACTTAATGTAGTTAGAAAAGACCTTATAAATAACTTAGTGTTAAAAATGGCTTTAATCATCTTTCTTTTACTCCCTGATCATAACAACCATGTTAGATGGTTTTCCCTAATATTTTAATAGCTATTAAAATCCTATCATCTAGGAAAAGGCATAGCAACTATTATTACAAAAACTATAATCAGTTAAAAAGACAATTTTTTCTGCTTTAGCTGCCATGCTAACACAATTTTTTAAACCTTAACAACAGAGTCCTTTGTGGTTTTCCCCCATTTCATTCTGCACCAGGTTGTGAGAAATGTGCGTATATGTACGAGGAAGCACTGTCCTGTTTGTTTACACTTCTAAATAATTGCATATTATCTCACATGCAGCCTGATATTTAAGGGTTGCTTTCTTATTTACAGAGGAGGTTGTCTAACATGAGCAATGTGGTTGCTTTTACTGTACTAATGATTTTTACACAACAAGTTGTTGCTCTTTTTAAACTCCTTTAAGGAAAAGAAACAAAAACCCAAACAAACAACAACAGCCAACCAAACAAACAAGAAAACACCAGCTCTAAAGCCCAGCAAATATTAGAATAACAGTTCTCAGAAGATTTTAAGCTTCTTTATCTACCAATGTCCATACCCTGTATGGAGATGCTTAAAAAATTGTTTATAAACTCTGCTTTCCAGGACAATATATTCTAGGTCATGTATGGTCTTTATAAAACTGCCTGAGGGCAAAGGAAATCAGTGAGTAGTTATAGGAATAGTTGAAGATACACAAATAACCAAATAAGCAAAACCATTCAAGTAAAGTTTGAAAGCTTTAGCAAGTTCTTTGTATCAAATTGGTCTTTCACTGAGTGGAAGATCAAATGCCTAACAGAAAACTGAGTATAAGCACTATTTGCTAGATATACAGGTATACATATTGAGAGTTAGCAGGGCTGAGATTTTTTTTGCCTTTTTTTTTGTTTTGTTTTGCTTTTGTTGTTTTTGTTTTGTTTACTTGGTTTTGTTTTCGGTTTTTGGGTTTTTTGTTTGAGTTTCTTTTTTTTTTTTTTTTGTTTTAANTTTTTGGGTTTTTTTTTGAGTTTTTTTTTTTTTTTTTTTGTGCATTTGGGTTTTGTGTTTTGTTTTGGCTGTTTGATTGCTTTGCGTTTGGGTCTGAGGGTTTTTCAGTTTCAATGTATTAGATATTTTAAGCTGCATTTCTTGTATATGTCTACATTTGCAATTGCCAAGCTTCAAGTCTTCAAGTCTCTCTGACATCTCGACTCCTTTCTCAAGGTGTTCCAAATAGTTTTACATACCTCATACCCAGAAATGAAGGTGTTGTGCTCCAAAAGCTTCTGAATAACAGAGTGAATGAAAGCAGCAATAATGACTCTAGACTAAAGATAATCTTTCCATTCTCTCCTTATTAGATGAACTCAGTTACCTCTTTTTCTTTCTTTTTTCTTTGTTTTGTTTTGTTTTCAAAAACATAACCGATTTGTTACCTTTTCTGTGTTTCCCATACTTACAATTTAATTAATCATCTTCTCCTTCTTCAGCAAAATCCCTTACATGATGTAGTTTCCATGGTCTAAATGAATTCCCAGAAACCCTTCCAGTACCCTTTCTTCATTAAATTTTAAAAAAGGAACACTTTTCCCTTAATAAAGACCCAGGATTTACCGCAACTGTTCACAGGAAAACCCAAGCTGCAGGAGGTTTCTTGAGAAAGGACATAATTTATTAAGATAATTTCCTATTTATTATGTCTCTCACTCACCTGGCACACCTTCATGGAGTCCATCATATTTCCAAAGCTGAAGTTGATGGCACTGTTCAGAAAATATTTCCTGGTGGGTTCAGTCTATCAGCTATGAATTACTGGACCTCACACCTGCATGAAACATTAATTCTGCAGCACTTTTGGCTGTTGCCAGCCACATTTCCTGAGACTGGAAATGATTCAAAGAAATTATAAAACTGCCGTGCAGTGATTCTGATGATGGCTGGAGTCTGAAAACAAACCCCTTGTCACCCTGTTTCCACTGCTTTTGCCCCAGTAATGTAACTAGTATTGCCACCCAAATACTGCCAAATTTGCAAGAGTAAACCACAGGTGTTTCATGACTGGGACAACATGAGCATCCTCTGACCATCATTTCCATTAGTTTCAGCTTACAATCCATTATTTACAGCTACTGTGGTTCTGTGTGGAGATTAACAGGCAGAGACAAAGCTGTTTGGACAGTCAAAAAAATAAAGCAAACACCCCTATGTTAATCATGAGATAAGAAATTATGATATTCACAATAAACTGAAGAAAAGTATTTGTCTGTCTGTCTATCTATCTATCTATCTATCTATCTATCTATCTATCTATCTATCTATCTATCTATCTATCCACATTTATATACTGAGATTTAGTATTACCTTAAATTAAATAATTTCTTTAGGAGGGGGACAGCTTAATTCCACCCCTCCTAGAAACTTCTGTTCTGTGACCTACCTTCACAGTAGAATGATAGTGACAGGTTTTGGTTTATGCTCAAAGACAAAGGATCAGCATAGTGTAGCTTTGTCTAAGCTGAACTTGTCTGAGCAAATGAAGGGATGCTTGTGATATTACAGAATTTATATAACAAAAGGTGATGGGGATTTTAGTTTCAAAGATATATTTCACTGGGAAGTGCACATGACCTCTTTGTTTATCTATTCATTTTTTTATGCTCTGCTTCTCCTCTGCTCTCCCTTCTACCTAAAATATGATCTTTCAATGATCTGAAAATACAGCAAAGAAAAAAGCAGTCATTTTGTTGTTGCTACTGTGTTGAATATGGAGAGGAGCTCAAATGCTATAATGAGCCTGTGTGATTGATATATGTTGACTAGAAAGTACATCTCCATGAGATGAGAGGATACAGTCAGTGCAAACATGATCCTGGTGCTGCCTGGATAGACATTTCAGTAGGAATATAAGGAGCACACCTAAAGCCTCTCAGAATCTCATAATTTTATCCATATCTGTAACTTTCCCCAGGCACTGTCAGCCCCAGAAATATCTTTTTTTAACTACCCAGGGTGGATGTCAACCCTCAGGAATTTGCTGTTTCCCACTTAGTAAACTATCTGTCAGCTTTTGTATTTCTTCAAGAATGAAAGGGAAGGTAAATGAGGTTAATAATGGGAAGATTTTCCACATGAATGCGAACTTTTTCTATTTTTTTTTTCTGTAACTCTTGTAAGAACATGCATAACAAATGCTTTAAAAATATTTAATTAGTAAGAAGAAAAAAGCAAATCCATGTTCCTGATGATATCGCACCAAGATTTTTTATTTATTTTGCTGTTGGAGAAAATAAATAGCATGAAAATAAGGTCCATACTTGCACTGCTATACCCATTTATTCCTGATTCATGTTATCAAAAATGAGATTTCAGTGAGGATTCTTGTGTGACATTTGAATGTCTAAGGTGTACTCAAAGGCCAAGTTTGCTTTGAAAAGTCTGTACTTGTTCTGAAGGTAATTTAGCAGAGCAATTCTTCCCAGACCAGTGATCTGATGTGCTGCTGAAGCAGCCTGTCTTCTCTAAAGCCACGGAGAGTTGTCTGAGTCATGTATACATGCACAGGATGAAAAAACACACTGGAAAATACAGAGTTTATTTAATACATAATTCAGGGCTTTGGTATTTTCTCACCTGTGGTATGTTGAGAAATATTACTGAACATACAGAATCATGTCCAACAGGCTTTGACTTCCAGGCAATAAACAACTATTAGCATTTAAAGTAATAATTTAAAGTACAACACACCTGAGTCTGAAACTACAGTTGTATCACAGCATCAGCTTAAGGCACTGTGAAGCAGCTTGATTATATGGCTTGTCATATACAGGGCAAAAAATCCTGATTGAATTTAGTCCAGAGTGAATGGTGATAAACCTTATACAGCCAATAAAGCCTTACTTGAGAATATTCTAACCCTTGCACAGGCAAGAGTTACGTATCAGCCTCAAGGAATCACAGAATTCCAGGATATTTGGGGTTGAAGCGGACTTCTGGAGCCCACCCAGTCCCTCCCTGCCCAGGCAGGGTCACCCCAGCAGGTGACACAGGGACGTGCCCGGGGGGCTGGAATGTCCCCACACAGGGAGACTCCACACCCTCCCTGGGCAGCTGTTCCAGGCTCTGCCCCCTCCGGGCAAAGGAGTTCTGCCTCCTGTTGGGGGGAGCTTGTTGTGTTTGAGTTCATGGCCATTGCCCCCCGTGCTGTCAGGGGCAGCGCTGCCCAGAGTGTGGGACCCTCCTCTGACAGCCCTGGGGGTGTCTGTGTGGGTTGGGGGGATCCCCTCTCAGGCTGCTCCTCTCCAGACTAACCAGGCCTGGCTCCCGCAGTCTGTGCCCAGCAGGGGGATGCTGCAGACCCCAAATCATCTCTGTGGGCTCTGCTGGGCCCTCTCCAGTATCTCCTGGTTTTGTCCTGAGGAGCCCAAAACAGGACACACTATTCCAGCTGTGGCCCCCCCAGGGCTGAGCAGAGGGGCAGGATCCCCTCCCTGCCCTGCTGGCCCCGCTGTTCCTGGTGCACCCCAGGATCCCCGTGTCCCTCCTGGCCCCCAGGGCACTGCCAGCTCATGGTCAGTGTGTCACCCACCAGGACCCCCAGGTCCTTCTGCACAGAGAAACATGCCTATCCTCTTAGAACAGGGCCCTCAGAAGGGTTGGTCACTGCAAAGTGTGTGTAACCCGAACAGGTTTCACTGGATTTACGAGCAGAGGAACATTGTTTGACATTGCCTTGATTGATGGACATCCATTTCCCATACAACTTCGTACAGGATTAAAATATTTTCCTTTCCTCCAGGGAAAGAGTGAAAAAGGAAGAAAAGTGCCATGCTACACTTCACAGGTTTTATTGAAGTGAACTTTTAAAGCGAAACAATCAAGAAAAGGAGTGAATATTAACCTTTAAGAAAGAAAGAGAGCGTTACATTTTTAGCCTAAACTGAAGCAAGACACTTTTAATTATATATCAATACCAGCAATAGTAACATGAAAAGTGGTCAATAGAAGGTAGCCTGATATTAAAGCACTATTATTTTAGGACAAATATTTTCAGCAAAATTTTCATGAATCATGTAGAAAGTTATTGCAACATAAACTGAATTTCCTTATTTCCACGTGAGGCAGGTTAAATTTTCCTGCATCATTTTGCTTCACACTAAAGGTTAGAGGTATTTAATTAATATTTTAGCTTTCAGATGTGCCTAAAGATTATTATTATTATGTGCATGCAGACACACACCTGTTTTTTTTTCATCTTCAAGATGATAGCATGTATCTACTTTGAATTAAATGTCTCCACAACAGTAAGTTCAACCCATTAAAATTAAAGTGTGACTTTTCTACAGCCATAGTCTTAGATTTATTGCATGCAAATCGGCAATTTTTTAATAATTATATATTTAAAAAAGAAACTTTCTGACCCTTTTGATGAAATATTTGAGAAAATTTTACCAAGTCTTTGGAAAAAACCCTACTATAAGGTGTATGGTTTCATTTAATTCTTGCTCGTCTCATTTAGAGCATCTCTACACTTAAATCACAGTAGTCTGAAGTAGCACAGGGAATTTCTGTTTCCTTAAGTAACCGAGTTGTCATTTACAGCTGGACAAAATCACATTGTACCCCACCAGCATTTGATATAGTTCATCTACCCTAAACCATTAACTCAGAATGTCTGCTAGAGAAATCATAAGATGCAGTTCTTAGTACATCTTTTAATAAACCCATTAAAAAGTGGGCATGGAATATAATTAAGTATAAAAATAGGTACCAAAACCTAACCAAAGCAAAGTAAAAATAAACATATTTAAAGCAGGATCATGATGTGAATAAACACTTCCCCTCTTATAACAAAAAAGCAACTGCCAGTTTATAATACTTTGTTATCAGATTGGTCAAAGAAAGGTTTTTAAAACAGCACTGTTGTTAAACTTTTTTTGATGATATTCACTGAGGACCTAGAGTGGTTCTACCTCCTCTAAACAGCAGCTTTTGCACCCATAGTTCTTTTCACTCTAATTGAATCACATTTTAAATACTCTGCTTTGTCCAGGAAAGGCAGGGGAGCTATTATTTGCAGTAGTCAGATTTTAATTCAGACGAGGAATGATAATCCAAAAACTGATTAAAGAAATTTACCTAGGGGATTTTAAGTGCATAGCTTATCATCTCTGGTAGCATTTAGCAAACTGAAAGGTGTGATTGTAACTAATGCTGTGGAGGAGTACTGCACACATAGCTGGTGTGGGACCACCAAGGAACATGGATCTGCATTTTGGTTTTGTTTCCTTTTGTCAGAAAAAAAAAAATATCTAAAACTTTATTCTGCATACTTACAGGAATCATGGAATACAAAGTGCAAGAAGAAGGCACATTGTTTTAACCCTTAGCAAAATAATAATGGTGTCACAATGACAAATGACTCACAGCTTTCAGTGCTGGTGGTATAATTGGTAATATATAAAATATGGTAAAATATTGCTATATGGTAGTTTATATCCAATGTGTCTGTTGATTTTGTAAGGACAAGGAAGCAAGAAGATATGCCTTTTAATTTAGAATATGTCATACATATCACTCATAAACACGTGTCCTTACTCCTTTCAAGCCTTTTCTTTCATCTGGGCCTTAAATATTTCTGGAAGTCAGTGTTCGCCATCACTGGTTTCCTCTGAATCACAGTGGTCGATTTCTAGTGACAGATTCATCATATCCTACATTTATCATTTTCTAGCTTCATAATTTTCTACAACTCCCTGCCAGGAGGGGGGAGCCGTGGTGGGGCTCGGGTTCTGCTCCCAGGGAACAGGGACAGGAGGGGAGGGAACGGCCTCAACCTGTGCCAGGGCAGGTGCAGGGGGGACATCAGCAGGAATTTCTCCCTGGAAAGGGTGTTCAGGCCTTGGCAGGGGCTGCCCAGGGAGGTTTGGAGTGCCCAGCCCTGGAGGTACCCAAGGCAGGACTGGCCGTGGCACTCAGAGCTCTGGGCTGGGGGACAAGGTGGGCATCGGGCACAGGATGGGCTTGCTCTTAGAGGTCTTTTCTAATCTCGTGATGCCATGACTCAGTGTTTCTAAGATCACACACAATGTTCCTCAGCTGGTGAAAGGCAGACACAAATTTTCATCATCCACTCAAATGGCTTCATATTTATTTTCTGTCTTCATTTTTCTAATTGAAGGTAATTATGCTGGGTTGGTATGTTGGGTATTTCTGTTTTATCTGATGTATTATATGTCATATGTAGGTATAAGACTGAGCAGGGAAATACTTCTTTTTATTACCCTAATCATTTACAGCCCAAGGACAATAAAATCTAAGAACAGAATTTTAGGGAATTCTGTAGAAGTGCAGAGTGGTCACATTGTACTTGGCTGGGGTTGGGGTTAAACCATGCCAATGAAAAACAACAGAACATGTTATGGATTAATTACTACAATAATTTAAACATAAGTTTGAAGAATTTATCATACATAAAATGAAAAAAAAAAAGACCCCAACAGTATAACTAATAAAACTCTGGTGTTTCAAAGATCCATAGCTGTAGGTCTAACTTTTAAAATTCTTGTAGAGTGTATAACAGAATAAGGCTACACTCTGAAGTTATTACTACAAAGTCATTAAGTGAAAACTAATAAATTCAGACTCCTTTTCTTCTTTAGTAAACTGCAATTTAATTTGTTATTTAATTAGAAAGTTGTTATCAAATGGAACCAAGCATAGACATTTTTAAATGAACACAAGAAGGAGATGTTTAAAGTCATACACAATTCATCACTTTGAAACAGTACATTGTGGATGATAAAAGTGAGCAAGGACTGAAAAAGTGACTAGATTCACTTCTGCAAGAAAAATCTAACACCTACATTGTCCAATGTGACCTGAGCCATGTCCTCATCCTGGCATCCCCCAGCAGTCCCTAAGTGAACACTCAGTCCTCGTGGAACGGTGGTTTGGGATATTTCACTAAGGCAGCTGGCCTAACCCAGCACAGAATTCGTCAGCTGAGCCTGGACACACAGTTTATGTGTCTTGGCAGAAACGTTCTGGCAACGTGCTGGTGATAAGCTGTGGAGCAGTTTGTGTTTGGCTATCAGCCCCAACAGTGTTCCTGTTTGTTCCTTTTTTCTCATGCCAGATCAGTCTGTTTTCTCAAGATCACCCACACAGACCAAGTCATGTACAACTTGTATTTTACATCTGCAAGAGACAAGATTAGACTTTTTTAGACAGTAGGTCCTGAGAAGTTTCTACCTAGAGACAAGCAAAACATTCTTGAAATTCATGGAAAATAGATTTAGTGCATTTTATTGTCCTGACTTAGTTAAGAATCTGGATAGATTTATTTAAAAATATGGACAAGGTGGTGGAATACATTTTAAAAAGTGATTGAAATGCCCTTAGAAAGAAGTATTTCTCTGCCTTTTTTTTTTTTTTTCCTTAATTTTTGTTTCACTGTGAAAAAAAAATCAGGACAAAAACATTGTTTTACAACCTCTGTATAAATTTATCTGACATAATAATCCACTACTAGTCATTACTCATGAACATTTCATTTCCAGTCAGAGAACACTTCTTATCTAGATGTGACTTTATCTTGCTAAAAACCGTCTGGATTCTGTTTTTCCCAGATTTTGTAGAAAGCTTTTGGTTTAATATGTGGATTCTTAGAGTCCACAGACCAGATGAAATTCAAAGTAAGAAAATATGATCAAAGTAAGTTAGAATAAAAGAAAAAAGTGAGCTGTGTTTTAATTTGACACTGCAAAACCAGTACTAGATAAAGTGCCATTTCATTCCAGCCTTGTAGACCGAAATCAGAATAAATTAAACCGCCTGAATTACCTTCTTCAGGAGGAGATTAATTTTTCCCTGAAAGTGCTGCTTTCATCACTCCTTTCACTCTTATTATTCATAAAGATAGGTAGCTATATTCTTCACTGTATTTTTCTTTATTTTCTGAAATTTAAAGTTTTATTTTCCTGAATATAATGAAAACAAACAGGAGGTACCCTCTGGAATTGCCAACAGTAGGAGGTGTTTATCCGTCTCACATTGCTGCTCCATTTCACTTGGTCCTGCTGCACATATGCCACACAGTTAATTTATAAGAATTCCATGCTCCAGCATCTCCATCTGGACAGTCAGATGTCCAGAAGTGGTGGGAAAGCTGCCATCAGAATGCAGTGGAATTGGTAAACCCATGTTTCTGTGGAGCAGAGATGTCTGGCTTCGTTTTGGTGAGCTCTGACACCTAGCAATGGTTTTGGCTCTGCCTCCTCTGTGTCTTTCCAGCTCAGAGCTGACCTGCCTGCCTGGCACTGTCTGAGAGAAATAGCCATGAGGGCAGAGAGTGTTTCTATGGTGTGGCCAAAAATCAGCAGCCATGCTGATGGCAAAAGCCAAACCCCGACACATCACAACCATGGCATTGCTGAGAGACTGCGACTCCCTACGCCTTTAACAGTGTTTGTGACTGACTTTGGAGGAAACACTAGTTTAGTAGCACCTGTTGACAGGTTACCAGACCTTAAATTAAAAAGTGAAAAATTAATGAGCAGAAGGAAAACATACAAAGCAGTTAGAACTTCTTCAAAAAATCTGAACTGCAAGTATCGGAATTCTCTTTACAGGCACCATATTAAATGTTTGGGTTCAGAAAGAACAGTCCAAAACCATCTGGACTAAAATAATGGCTGTTTACAATAGCTGGAATATATCAATGTTACAGTGCAGAGGCATGCACAACTAAATCTTTATTTTGCCCCATAAAATTACTGGCCAAACACTGGATTTGAATAACTAAGCAAATACCAACAGATATAATCTTGTTTGTTTGACAGTGTGCTTGATCCAGATGAAAGGTTGCGTTTCTGAAGCCAAGGGTTTTGTTGTATATGATGTATCACCAAGGACCTCAAATGTAGAGAGGCAATTTTGAAGCCAATTTATGATCACACTGGATTTCTGATGAAGCCCCTTAGAAAACAGTATTTTGAGTGGCTTAGTGTAGAGAGCAGGTGTTTTCAAAGTGAGGCTGAAGCACCTGCAGTCCTTTTGAAAGAGAATTGTTTTGGGAGATATTGCACAAATTATTTGGTGTCCACTGCAGAGCAGATGCCTAATACTCATTTCATGAATGTAAATATTCTGTTCCCAGAGGTTCTCCACTGACCTTTCATATTGAATTTTTGCACTTTGCCAGGATTTCGAGATAATATGAACCTTGGAATTTGAAATACAGTGCTACATTTATCCACTTCAAAAGCAATACCAGTCACTTTTAACATATAAAAGTCCTCTTGGGACAAAACCTCTTTGCTTATGGTAAATTTGGTTTTCTCTTCCTATTCTCTTCTTTCATAACAGGAGACACTTAAAATGTTTACTGTTTCTCCACTGGAAATTCAGGTAATAGGAAGGCAGTGATAGCCCTTAACAACAACTGAGAAAAAAAAAAAAAAGGTGTAACAACAATATTGGACATTATCTGCATTCTCCATCCTTTCCTCAGCTGGAGCAGAACATCTGCAGTGCATCAATAAGACAAAGAGAGCAATTCTGGAGAGGTCCGTGGCGGCACTTAGTCTTAATTGGAAACTGATTTTCATTCCTTCTGAAAGCATCATTCTGCAGAATATACTTCTTTATGGGTAGAAATCATAAATGTTATTCTACAAAGTACTTTAAACCACAACAGATAAAAACGTAATATAAAACAGTCTCAGCTTCCTATTGCACCTGATCCAGGCTAAGCAAATAACACCTCAAATGCTTTCCAGCCTTTGTTGTCTTGTTCAACATATTATTTTGTGTATGTAAAAATTTTTCATGGCATTATCTACAAGATAAGGAGCACTATAAAATTTTATAAGCATCTCTGAAAGGGAAAGAAATTTACCTCACAATCATCTAGGCAAATATTTCTTCCTGGGAAGAAATTAAAACATTGATTCTAGCTTTACCACTGCTTCCTAGACAAATTATTTCCAGAAAATATTTGTTATTTAGCAAGGAGATCATGGGGACAATTAGATTTTTCTGTTTTATTGTTGTCTTTTTCTTAGTATTAAACATGAAATAAAATCAGAGAATAGTAACAGATTATTTGTTTGGTGTCTCAGTATTTGCAAACTTCTTCTAATCCATTCCCTTAAGTATCAGATTCTTATGTGAAACATGGATATACAAACTTTGAATACGAAAAAAAAAAATATTTAGAAGTTGATTAACGTGGGAGCTCTATATATATGATGGGGACATGACTCAAAGCATGTGAAAACCAGTAGAAAAAAACTTGTTTAGTGGATCAGACCCTAAATGCAAACTAAGCAACAGACTTCTCTTTACTACAAGTCAGTAAAAATCTGGAAGAATGGCACAAGGCAAAGATTCCCAACTTTCCCTGCATGACACCTGTGAATCCTGAGGAAGAAGAGTGTCATATTTTGCTCCCTTTTACAAACAGAAAAACGAGAAATGGTGCCTTCCTGAGAACAGCAAATCACAGGGTGGGTTTAGCAGAATGATCTTTAGCCTGACACCAGCCTATTTAAAATATTTGGAAATATCTTTGAGATCAGCTCAAACAGGGAAAAAAAAAAAGAAAAGAGATTGTCAAGTTTTGAAAATATAGGTTTCACGTTAAGTGTGTGTGCCATGAAACCCCAGTGATTAAAGAAGGATCATGATTCGAATGCAGTAACAAAAATATTAATGGAAATTTAATTTGATTTTAATATTTGCCATTTCAACATGAAGTGTTCACTTCTACCTTTATTGTGTTGGTTCTGGTTCATTGTTTTTATTTAAACATGTGGTGATATCTCAATTCTAGTATCACAGAGTGTCTGGGTTTGGAAGAGACCTCTGGAGATCATCTTGCCACATCTCTCTGCTCAAGAAGGTTTACCTAGCACAGGTTGTACAGGCTCATGTCCAGGCAGGGTTTGAATATCTCCAGAGAAGGAAACACCACAGACTCTCTGAGCAGCCTGTTCCAGTGCTCTGTCACCTTCACAGTAAAGAAGATTTTCTTCATATCCAGAAGGAACTTCTTGCACATCTGTGATGTCCTTTGCCCCTTGTCCTGTTGCTGGGCACCAAATGCCAGATTTAAAGCCTTTTAAGACCTGGAAAAGCCTCTGTTCTATTGAAATGTACTTAGTACATAATAATATTTTGAAACTACAGCCTAACAAGTTCTCTTTGTGCTAGCTTTTCAAGAGGCATCATAGAATCACACAATCCCAAAATGGTTTGTGTTGGAGTGGACCTTATAGATCATCCAGGGCCTGTCCACCTCACAGCCAAGAATTCCTTCCCAATACCCCATCTAACCTTGCCCTCTTTCAGCTTAAGGCCATTAAGGTTAATGTTGAAGGATTGTATGTATTCTGGTCATTCTTTGAATGGCAAAGCTACAGAAGATCCTGCTGTCATTGCTAAAAAATCCACACTTTCATTATGAAATAATTTATCAGCATTCCCTATTTATAACCAGACCATTGCCTTTTACACTTTATCCTTGGTGTTTTTAATCCATGCCTTGGCCATTTCTGCATGGAAACAGAAGTGTTTTACTGACTCATTGTATGGATTGTAAACCACAATTAGCTTCCAAACTACAAAAATACCCCACAAACAAACAAACAAAACCAAACGAATAACCAAAACCAACAACAAAACACACAAACAGCAAAAGACTGTGGATTGCAACAACACCAGAACTTAATTTTATTACATGAAAAAAAAAAAAACAACTTAAAAATCTTGTGGATATGATAGTAAAATATCCATTATACGAAATGACGATTCATAAAATGGATGCCTAGAAAATATGTAGACAGATGTTTGACATAATGTCTTCCTCAATAAAACTGAGTTTTAGTTCAAAGACATCCTATTTATTTCCAGACTTTGAATACTTCTAGCTCAAGGTCTTTTTTAGGAAAGACGCTGTCTTGACACTACCATCTAAATATTTATAATTTAGGATTGTTTAATGCCTCTAAAATTTATTTATTGGCTATTATGCTTGAAACGGTAATAGGGATTGCAATATACGTACAATCCAAAGTCATAATTTTTGAAGGGTTTTTTGTTTGTTTATTTTTAGCTCTGAAGACTCAAAAATAAAGACAAACAAAGGGGAAATTTCAACACTTTAATTCATGAGATAATGGTATTATAGTGCCCTGACTTGCTGGGTTCCAAAGATCACAGAGGTCACAGATATTAAAACCTGCGGAAATTAAAAAATGAGACAAAGGGAGAAAAAGAACTTTACTCGCTAAGGAACTAATGTAAAAGACAGTACATATTGTCTCTTCCCAACAAGCATATTTCCATTGCTAAACAGTAACAGCTACATTTAAAAAAAAAAAAAAAATTATGGCCTTTTTCTTGTTAATATGTAGAATTCTTGAACACAAAACCCTATTTCCTAGTTTCTAAAGAAAAAATAATTTACTTTGATTCATGGGAAGAAATTACGAGCTGAGATTGTCTACAGCAAGCTGTTTTTATCAGAATCTGTGAATCCTTAGGGATTACCGACTTCTCTGTACTTACCTAGATTTTAAAACTGGACACATAAAGGCATATGATTCAACCAGCTTTGCATTAAAGGTGTTTGAGACCACAGCATAGAGCAAGAAAGCATGGAAATTGCATGTGGGAGGTTGCACTGGGGCGACTGTGGTAAAGTCATCTAAAAGAGACCGATGGACACACATTTAAAGAACACAAGTCCTCTGGTTTCCCTGGATCATCACCTGAAAATAGACTCATTTCCTTGGGAAAAAAAGTCCTCAGTCTGTAGGACTATATTACACCTCTCAGGAGGTGATTGCTAATAACAGACTGCGATTCAATCCTGGGACCATAGAAGATCAATTCCCCTTATTACTTTATGAGCATGGGCATTGAAAGACAATAATTTGTGTTCTGAAGGTACAAGTTCAGTAACATTTGTGCCACATTGATACAGCTGATTTATAACAACGCTATCAGAGTCAATTAATTATGTGGGTGGATCTATGAGGTGAAGAGCAATACCAACACATAAACATTTATGTAGTTAATATATGTAAATATTGACAGAAATAACAAGTGGAAGAGGAACAAGCTAAATTAAGCAAAAATTCCTTTCTACTTTATTACCCTCACTACTAATTTCAGTCATTTTAGCACTGTGTTTCATAGATGAAGCAAAACGTTCTTTTCAAAATTTAGAGGTACTCATTCTTTGGGAAAAAAATAAAGACATTTCCACTTGTATAGAGAAGTACCTCCTGTTTGACACAGGGAACTGAAACTTTAGGTTTTGTTTAGACAAGTCTCTTTGAGGGATGTCAAAGCAGTTTCTCAGGCCAAAGGGTCTTGAATACAGTATTTCTGGTATGGAAAAAAAAAAAATAAATTATTCCTGCTGTTCAACAAGTTACAAGGTCATGTCCTCAACAGGAATTTCCACCCAACCTGGTGGTCAATCATGGACTTGGAATTGCATGAAAATAACCACTTCAGAAGAAATTCCAATTTCTTCTGATGTTAAATTACACTTTATGTTGTAGTAGAACGTTTAGTCCAGTCTATTCAAATTTTAGCTTTAAATGTGCCAAGCAACCAAATGTTCTTCATAAACCACTCCAAAAGTCTTTGTGATTTATTTTTTTTAGAGCAGAACCAGGGAAATAATGTTACAAATTAGCATAAGGATTTAGTCTAAAGATTCATTTACAGGATGAGAGGACTGGATGGCAGAAAAGCTGTAGTCTTTTAAACTGAAATAGAAAAGGTGTTAATAAGCTACATAAATTGTTTCTTAATCACATGTGGAAAACCTGTAAGTGAAATATATGACATTATATCCAACATTTAATTATTATATCCACATCAATTTCACTAGTTTCATGATACCCTTGATTTTCTGTCATCCAATTTCACTTTGTTCATTTGCAGTGAATAACGAAAGCTTTGGGTCATGACAAGCAAAGAAAGGGAAGTGTAATAATTCAAACATGGATGGTGGATTGGCTCTACCTAGACACCAGGCACCCACCACAGCCACTCTGTCACTCCCCTCCTCAGCTAGGCAGGGGAGAGAAAATACAGCAAAAGACTTGTGGGTCAAGATAAGAACAGGGAGATATCACCCAGATGTTACTGTCATTGGCAAAACAGACTCTATTTGGAAAAATTAGTCTGACTTATTACCAATTAAATCAGAATAGGGTAATGAGAAATTAATCCAAGCCTTCGTCCCCATCTCTCCCCTCTTCCTGGGCTCAATTCTACTTATGGCTTCTCCATCTGCTCCACCCACAGCAGGGCAGAGGAACAGGGCATGGTGGGTGCCCATCACACCTTGTCCCTGCTTTTCATTCCTCCTTGGGGAACTCCTCACACCTTCTCCTGCTCCAGTGTGAGGTCCCTCCCATGGGAGTCAATCTTCCACGAACTTCAGCAATGTGGATCTTGTCCGTAGGCTGCAGTTCTTCATGAACTGTTGCTCCAGTTTGGGTCTCTTTCCATGGGGCCAGTCCATCAGGAGCAGACTGGTCCAGCATAGGTCACCTTCAACAGGGTCAGTTCTTCAGGAACTGCTTCACTGCGGATCCTTCCCATAGGGTCAGTCCTTCAAGAACTGCTCAGGGTGGGTCCCTTTCCATGGTGTGCAGTCCTTCAGGCACCGGCTGCTCCAACATGGGTCCCCCACAGGGTCACAAGTCCTACCAGAAAACCTGCTCCAGCATGGGCTTCTCACAAGGTCACATCCCCCTTTTGGGCATCCATCTGTTCCATGGGGGCTCTTCCATGGGCTGCAGGTGCATCTCTGCTCCCCTATTGACCCCCATGGGCTGCAGGGGCACAGCTGCCTCCCCATGGGCTGTACCTTGGGCTGCAGGGAATCTCACTTTGGCACATGGAACAGATCCTGCCCCTCCTTCTTCCCTGGCCAGGGAATCTGCAGAGCTGTTCCCTCACACACTCTTGATCTTATCTCTGCTGCTGTTGTGCCCCACAGGGTTTCTGATCCCTTTTCAAGTTCATTATCCCAGAGTTGTCACCGCTGTGGCTGAGGGGCTCAGCATTGCCGGTGACAGATCCATCTTGGAACCACTGACACTGGCTTCATTGGACAAAGGAAAAGCTTCCAGAAGCTTCCCAGAGAAGCTACACCTGTAGCCATCCCACTATCAAAACCTTGCCATGCAAACCTAACACAAGGTGACTACTCACAGGCATGTGGAAAGTCCCTCTGCCACATCGAGTTATGTTCCCAAAAGCAGGAAGAGTTATTATGGACAACTTACAGGCACAACTATAATAAGAATGCATGAAAATAATGATAACAGTAGTCAAGACTATGGAAATTACATAAATTTTACCACAAAATGGCATGAAAAGCATGAAGCTCTACCCCAAAGAATACTGACAATTCAAATATTCCATAATTACAGGACACTTCAGGGAACATCTGCTTTCCACTCCAGAATTATTTTGTTCTCACTCTTCATGCTGAAAAAGATACTATACAATTTGTGGAGGAAAAGAACATTCTTAGGTATTATTAACCTCATCCTATTTCCATCCATAATGGATGATTGCGTCTTAATTCACACCCTTGCAACTATGCATGAGCAAATTTTTATATCTCCTGCAGTTTTGGGTTTTTTTTAAGAGTTATCCAGAGGAGAAAAATAGAAAAGAAAGTTGAAGCTTATTTTATTTTCCTTTTATATTTTCTATGCTCTATTCTTCATAAGAATGGAAATCTGATATTTTCTTTGGAATCACATAGCTATGAAAGTATTCACACAGCAGGGACCCTATTCAAATCTGTCTTTTAGCTATTTTAAAGGTGGAAAGGGGAAAGAATAAGAATATTTATTTTCAAATCAGCTACCTCAACTGTAAAATGAAATATCTGGAAAATGTCTCACATTAGTCACTGTATACAGCTGGTAAGTACCTCTCCTTTTGTTAAACACATAATTACAGAGTTCTCAGAACTATGAGAGCTATCAAAGAATACGATTAATTACAGACATTCATGGAGGCTGTTCAAAAAATGTGATTTTAGCAGTGTATGGTGAAGATACTGACAGACAAAGCTAAAGACTTCAGGCTTGGTAGGCTTTAACTGCAATAATAAACAGGGCAAGAAGAAGGCTCAAAAATAAATAAATAAAAAATAGTCATTAAAAAACCATCCACCAAGGAGAATCAGCACAGCAATCCAAAGCTACTGGGAAGGTGCTCTAAAAGGACACCAAGGATTCTCCTGATATAAGACAATTTTGTGGTTAGACAGGCCAGTTACAACTCCTACACCTACTGGCTGTGGTTTGAAGGATGCACTTTGGAATGAAGAGAAGTATCCTGGGATTCAGATTTCTTTAGGAAAAAATACTTCCAATTCACTTCCTAATATCTTTTGAAGAGTCCTACATTATGTAGGTGTCTAAAATATTCATATTCCCAAGAACAGGGCAAGGAGAGTAACATATCAACATCTGACACACCTTTCTCAGAGGAGGAAAGCATATCTTGGTGTGAGCCCAGGGCATATTCCGAGATAGAACAGGCTGCCTGGGGAAGCGGCTGAGCCACCATCCCTTGACGTATTTAAAGATATGTAAAAGTAGGTCAGACAGGCCATTGGTTCCCAGGGTTCTCCTTTCTCCTCTTTTTAAGAGTGCGTGTACCATTTCCCTCTCTCCAGTCACCAAGACATCACCTGACTGCCATCACTTCTCAAATGTCCTGCAGAGTGTCTTGGCAGCTGTGTCAGCCATCACCCTCAAGGTTCTGGGATGCATCTTCTCAGGTCTAATGGGTTTGTGTATGTTCAAGTTCCTCAGGTGGTCTCAAATCTGATTTTCTCCTGTCATGGGAGGATTTTTATTCCTCAAGTCTCTGTCTTGATTTTCAGGGATTTGGGCAATGTGGGAAGATAGATTACTATTAAAAAGTGAGGAAAAATATTTGTGAAGCACCTTGATGTTCTCTGTGTTGTTTGTCAAGAAGTTTCCTGCCCTATTTACCAAGAAGGGATACCTTTTTTTTTAATACCAATTTTCTAGCCAACATCCTTATTAAAGGTCTTATTATTCTTCACATCCCTTGCCAAATTTAACTCCAGTTGTTATTTTCTTTCCCTAACCCCATCCCTCCACATCCAGGTAGTGTCCTTATATTCTTCCCAGTATAACATCTCTGATTCCATTGCCTGGGTATTGCCCTCTGACACTTTAGTTTGACCAGGAGATGTTGTTGACCCATTCTGGTCTCCTGCTTCTTTTCCTTATTGGAATTGGAAGCTCTTGCACTTAAGAAAAACGTCCATAAAGCGCTGCTGGATTTGTTTGCCTCCTTTGTCACCGAGGGCAATTTCTCAGGGAATCCCATCCACTAGTCACTTCAATAAAAATAAATTAATTCTTATAAAACTCAGTATCCTGACTCTACTTTTCTCCTGGCCCATGTTCCTCAAGATTGTGAATTACACCAGGCCATAGTCATTGTAGTACAGGCCACCACCAACAGCCCTAGTTAGTTCTACCATGTTGGTGAGGAACAGGTCTAGCAACAACTTCTCCTCTGGTTGGACTGTCTAATGCCTGGATTAAGACAGTATCCCTGACAAGTCCCAGAATCCCTGGACCACTCACATCTTGCTGTTGCACTTTCCCTGCGAGTATGATGCATCCTGAGGTTAAAGTAAGAACATCAAACTGTCCTTTACATAGAGGGCAACCCCTCCTTCCTTGCTTGTCCCTTCTAAACAGTTAATAGACGTTGATTGCATTTTATTTCAGTAAGGCAATTCACTCCAACATGTTTCTGTGACAGCAATTAGATTGTAGCTTTCCATCCACACAACAGCTTCCAGCTGTTCCTGCTTGTTACCCGTGCTGTGGATTGGTTTAGAGGCACTTCAGTTCTGTTATCGACCATGTAACCTTTTTAGAGGAACATCTCCTAATTCCTTGATGTGTTTCATAGTTGTTTTCCTCTTAGTTCCCAGCACATCATCAGCCTCTGACTCTTCTCTGTTGCCAAAACTTCACTCCTTTTCCCACTAATTATTGTTTAAAGATCTCTGTGTGTCTGGCCACCTGGTTATTGAAGACCCTCTTGCCCTGCTTGGTCAGGTGAATTCTATCAGCTTCTCAAATGCAGATCCATGATCATAGGAGGCAAAACCTTGAGTATGGCACTAGCCACACACTCACCTGTTTCTGACTGAAAGGATAGAGAACACCACCAGTGTTCCACATCCTTTCAATATCACTCAAATACAGCCTCTTTGGATGGTTCTAAATTGCCTTGTTGCGGTATTGTTGGATGCTAAGTGGAATATTAGGAGCAGATCTGTAGGAATCATCGAGATCCTGGTAGGTAGAAGACTTCCCTAGAGAAAATTGTCTGGATGACAAATGGGTGTTTTGGTGCCTCCCAGTGAGAAATCTCCAATAACTAATAGTTTGTGCATGTTTTTCTGCTGGTGGGTGGTTGCAGCAGCTTTGCATGGTTGGCTTCTGCTGGATCTTACCCATCAATCTCTTCATTAACTACCCCCAGAACACAGTATCTGTTATGCAGGTGCAATTTAGAGGACAGAGTAAGGTTCTTCCTTCCTTCCAAAGCACAAATGCAGACATTATTTAGGACTTCTCATCCTCTTTCCACACAATAACAAACATATGTATAATTGAATTATCTAAATAATGGCATGAAATAGAGTAGTATAAAAGTATAAAATATATACTGTAGTATGTCCCAATCACATCTAGCTTATAAGGACAAATGCAGAAAGGGTCTTTTTCTTGGTTTTGTTCTGTTTTTCTTATGCAAACAGACCTTCCTTTGATATCCGATTTTGATAATTTTAGTGTCATCGCTACATATTTTCTACAATTTTTCCATGTCTGCTTTTAAAAAGCAAACTGTGTGACAGGGAAATACAGACATGCTAAAATAGTGAGCTGATTTCTTTTGTCTTATAAAGTTATAAAATAATATTTTACTATGCACAATATGGCAATCCAGCATGATTTTAAATATATGCTAATTTAATGAAGATGGAACAAAGATGCACACTCTGTTCCTTTTGGCTTTCTACCCAAAACTGTTAGGAAAACTCAAGGAAGCAGAGAAGGCAGCTGGCTCTTTGTCTGGGGCAGACTCAGCTTTCCTTATGTATCCTGATGACTCCAGTGACAAGAACTGCTCAGCAACTCCGCTTAAGTACTGCCTCAAAATACCTCCACAAAAGGCTTTGTTTCCCTTCCTCAAAGTCAATATCTCTCAGTGCATTCTGAGAATCGATTTTTGATTTACTACTGGGCACTTGCAATGGCAAGATTTACCCTCTCTCCATCATTTCTAAGCTGTGAAGTCTAAATACTTTCAGTCATTACTATGCATTAATTTATTGGTGTCTCATCAGCCTTGCTGGAATCATTTTTTTAATTACATAACACCATGCTTCAGCCCAAATTTAGAGGAGTAGGTCCATTTCTTCTCTCTAGTAACCTCTATTCCTTTTTCTGTCTCAGTATAGGTCCTTTTCACTTTAAAGTTGTGAAAAAGTTTGACTTTTTTTTCTGTGTGCAAAAGTTGTTATATAAGTCTCTTTTTCTGCAGCTCTTCTGCTGGTGATGCCGACCATCCTTTGTTTCTGCAGTCTCTAAGTATAATACCTCTCAGGGGAAATTATAGCTTAAAGTTGATTTGGTGTACATGCCAAAGGATAGACATGCAACCATATAGATGACAAAATTAAAAATGTTAATCTCTCATTTTGTAGATTTTTAACACTTAGGAAAATTTTAGAAGTTTAAAGGTGTAATATATTATATTTTTTCCCAAAACTTTTTAACACAGTGACACACATGTAAGAGACTGAACTCAAGCTCTGTTTTATGGTACACACATTGTTATGTCACCTGTGTTTTATGAGTGTTGTCAACAGCAGACTTCTTCCCTCACATGTCCTCAGAGCAGATTGCTAACACCTCAAAAGCAGAAGGAGTAAAACAGGTACAAATATGGAAACGTTTTTTCCCATT
>VXBX01001697.1:158360-175554 GCA_013400415.1 Scytalopus superciliaris
GAAAAAGACACAACATGTAAAAACCAGTTTTACTCTGGGTTCTCCTGATGTGCTTTTAAGAGACATTCAGAACATCTGTGAAGCATTAAGTGATCTCAGAGGTAGTTTCACAGAATCACAGGCTCATTTAGGTTGGAAAAGACTTTTGAGATCATTGAGTCCAATGTTTGACTGATGACCTTGTCACTCAGACCAAGGCACTACATGTCCACTCATTTTCTGTGCTTTGACTTGGGCTTTCCTGAGTTGTTTCTTCTGTGTTTCTCTGGTCCTGTCACCTTCTAGATTTGGCTCTTCTAGCCCCTTCTTCCTCCATGAATCTTCCTTTCTTTCTTCCTTTTTTGTTACGGAGTGTGTTTTTATTGCCATTTTATCCTCAGGATATTGTAATGCACATGTACTTTATTGCATTTACAAGAGTTGGAGGAAAAAAGGTGTCAACCTGCATGTGGTTTCTTGTGCTTTTTTCAGGAGATGTTGTCCACTGACACTCATGAACTCTTAATTAAATTAAAAAATAGATCAAAAGCACAACTTTGCACACTCCAAATTAGGGTCTCCTTTAGAGCTAATAAGAATTAAAATGAATATAAATTGTGCAATGGTCCCCCAATATTTTAAGTTGTATTCTGCAGTTTCACTGGTTCAAATTACTATGAAAGAAAGGAAAATATAAATATAACATCTGCTGTAAAATTCTAAACATGATTTCTGTCTAATAAGCCAGTCTTTCATCTTTTGCCTTCTGTATTTGCCAGTAACATGAAAAACAAACAAATAACAATATCCAGGTTTACCAACCAATAAAAAAGCTTTGTTAAATGCAGTTTTGAGGTATTTTAAAATTTTAAAATAAACTCTCTTTCTGTGAACTGTATTTCTTTTGCACCATATTTTGAAAGATAGTCTTCACATTTATAACAGTAAAGTGCATTTTTATGCAGTAGTTTGAAACATTTCCTGCATATCATGGATGTGACATGAGTAATTACTATCCAAAAGGAAAATCCAGCTTCTAAAAAATTAATCCAATATAGAAGTTAAACATATAGCAAGAAGTAACCAAGAGAAACAATTCAACTTTCCTTTGAGATTTTAATGCCTTGTGTATTTTTTTCCCCCTGGAAACTGAAATAGTTGGAATGTTTATTTAAGTTTTTCCCATGTGTCATTTAAAAACACCAACTTCTTCATTTTGAAAGGTAGATCTTTTTAGAGCTTGAAGAGCAAGATAGTCAGAGCAGAGGAAGAAGTTTCCCATACGCCCAGGATTCTAAAGAGCAAGGTTTCAGATCTCATCATACCTAGAAAGTCTGTCACTCAAATTATCTTTTTCCTTTGTCAAATTCCTACCCCCTTTTCCTGCCCCTCATCCTTCCCCCCCCAAAAAAAATAAAAAAAAAACAAACCAAAACAAAAATCCACTACCCAAAAATTAGTTTTGGTAATATCTTGATTTTAATGGGTTATGAACCAGTCTACTCTTAAACTCTTGAAAAGATTTCTTTTTCCTTCATGCATACCTAAACCTTTCCTATATGGTAAGTAATAAATTATTTTATTGTTATCATTTTATATGCAATAGTGAGTGATATTAAACTATGCCTTTAGGACTACACTTCATTTTTCTTCTTCTTTTTTTTTTTTTTTTTTAATTGTGGTTACAGCTTTTGAAATATGAAATAGTGTATAATTCCTTGTATATAAGTTCTCAATAAAAATTTTAAATCAGAAAGATTTTATGCACTATAACAAATCTTAAAAGGAAAAAAAAAAAAAAGAAAAGAAAATCAACATACATAGGAAGAACCCCAAAGCTCTTTGCTTTAAATAGAAATTGAACTCTGGATACTGTAGACCATAATCAAAAGCATTCATCTGCAAGACCAATTTGAGCGTTTTAGTTATAATTTACAGGTCATTGGCTTCTTCATTACAGGCAGCCTTTGGCGAAGGTAGTTTCTGATACAAAGGCACCTACAGTAACCAATATGCAATACGTGAGTGCTGCCTCTGACTGCAGGGATGGAATATGCTTTTAATAAACATTTGCATTCCAGCTTGATCTCACTAAAGAAAATTAGCTCCTACTGGGAAAAGAAGCAAAAGGAATAAAACCTGACAACAACTTCAATGCATTTCAAAGAACCATATTTTGCAACATTAAGCTTTAGTGTCACAGGAGACCCGTAGTGCTTTTATGGTCAGAATACTTTTTTAAAGAGTAAATGTATGGAATGGGCGAAGTTTGTCAGCACCGGATTTCTGACAGAGTAAGATAAAGAGTCTACTTCGTGCTCAGTCATTACTCTCGTTGATGTCATTCTTCTCATAGTTTCTCTGAAATTTTCACTGAAAATTCTGAGGGGTTTTTGTATTTTTTTTTTTTTTTCCCCTAGAAAAGTCTTCAGCTTAACGCAGTATTAAATAAAAAAAAAAGTCAAATTAGTGCACATTGGAGAGACAATATTTTATGCAGCCTGAAAACAACTTCACATACATATGTTCTGTTCCTCAGCTTCATTAGGTAACAGATGTGAAAGGCAAGCTAAGCCACAGTCCTGGCAAGGTTACTCTGTGAAAGGAAGGCAGTGCAACATCAACAAAAAACCCCTGTATTATTCAGCATAGTCCAGAGGTCACAGTACTTATGCTTCCACCATAAAGACTAAATTTTAGAACAGACTTTAAATATTTTCATCTCTTATTCCTCATTCTCTATCAATTTTACTCTGTGCATGAGTGTACATGAAGACCCTGAATAACAATTTGTTTGTTTTTTTGTTTTACTACCTTACCCCAGGTCAGGTATATCAGATATTCTATCACATAAAGTTTACAGAACAAGAAGAAAAGTTCTATAGCTCACACAGATCTGCCCAGGATATTTCATGTTTATGGAGCTTCAGATTCAGAGTTGGATGCAAATGATTCCTAGTCTTCATGATTTCAGGATTCTTTTTAATTTTTGAGTGAAATATTAATGTTCACAAATGTCTACTAACACAACACTTTATTGAAATTCTTACTACATAGACAGAAACCACCACTTTGCTTTACATTTAGAAAGAAAACGTGATTAATGTGCAGTACTGGGTGTATTTTTTTTTCCTTTAAGTTAAATAATTTTCTTCTAAAATTCACAAGTTCCACTGAAACTAAAGTAGGAACCAAATTGCCATCAAGTCTTCATTATCTAATGATTAAAGCCTTCAGCTATGAGAGTATTCTTGCATCCCAGACTCAGCTCCAAAAGCGTTAAAGTATAGGTGGGTTGTTAACAATTCCTTTATCCCATGCTCAGTAATACAGATCTAAAAAGTGTGATTCAAGAAACTCACCATCATCTTCACAGCCTGTAAAATTCATATGGGACAGATTCAGAGTTTGTTAAGTAAGGTCATAAACTGAAAGAAGAGTCTTTAATTCTTGAATATGCATTCGTGTCATTTAAATTGCAGGCCGTAAAAATGTAAAGCCTGAGTCAAAGACCTTAAATATTGTTACATTTGTTTCTTGACTTTCCCATTCTTAGGACTAAAAGCATCCTGCTTGTTTTCTGCCTCAGTGTATTCAGTGCATTTCTAGAAGTATCTTTATGTGTTGAGTTCAGACTTTAAATTAAAGTTATTTTCAAGCTTTTACCACTCTATTTCTGTAACTATTACTCCTGTGTCTACTCAACCTTTTGATGCTTTCAAAGTGCAGATAATTAAAGCTTGGGGTTTTTCACTCTTATTATTCTAACATGTATGTATTTGGGAGCAGCGTTTTAAAACCAATAATCTTGTATGAAATCTGGCTTCAGGGGCAGCTTTCTGCTTCAGGGAGGTGACCACCCAAGGTTTGTCTCTCTGCACATTACTCTGTCTTCTGACATACCCTACGAAATGTGTCACTGATAACACAGAATTCATTCTTTCAGGCTCTTTGTACTGAAAAAGGAAAAATAAGAAGTACCAGGCAAGACATAGGTCAAGCATTATGTGATGTAGAGACTGGTAGTTGATGTGGACTAGTTTGAGGAAAATTTTTTAGATAATCAAGACCACCTTGCAGCTTCAGATTTTAGACAATCAAGACCACTTTGCAGGTTCAGATCCTTCAGACCTTCTGTTTTGAGTCAGTGAATTTTCAGAGCTCAAACTGGAAGCTCTGGGCACCCATCCCCACCACACTGGTCAAGCACCTCTCAGGTGGTGAAAAATCTCAAGCTGTACGAGTTTTTCTTCATTCAAGGAGCCAAATAAAAACACGCCACAAATCACAACAAGCATTTCAAATATTAAAAATTGTTATTTTGGGATGAAACATGATTGAGAGCACCGGGTTGGCCAAGGGCAAGTAATGCATTGAGGGCTTGTGGCAGCCTGCCCTGACTGCTTCAGCAGAGATGCCAGGAATTTGTTCATTGCAGAAGAATTCCAGCTTCTCCCATCTGCTTTAGCTGATCCAATTCTTGGTGTAAGCTGGCATGATGCAATAAGGCATTTAGGAAGGTGAGACCTATAGCTAACAAAACAAAGGGTCACTGGCACTCTGACAATGTCATCCCAACCTCTACTGTCTCTGCTGCTTGGTTTTAAGAGGTCACTCTTATGTACGAGGGGTTTTGGAGCAATCTGGGCAATATTCAATTTTTTTTTTTTTTCTTTGAATTTGGGAATTTTTTTACCTTCCTATTCTTTGACCTTAAGGGGGGAAAAAGACCCCACAAAAAAACCCAACAAAAAACAAGCAAACAAACAAACAAATAAACAAAACAACACCCACAAAACAAAACAACAACCAACAAACAAACAAAACCAAAACCAAAACAAAAAACCCCAAACCACAACAAAACAAAAACCCAACCAAACCAAATCAAAACAGCCACAAGAAAAACAAACACACAAGCCAGAAAAGGGAAAAAGAAACCAACCGAACCAAAACCCAGACCAAACCAAACCTAAACTAAACTAAAACAGACAAGAACTCCAGAGCAGATTTCCGGGCAAAGAAGACATTTTTAAGGATGATCTTCAGCTGATTCAGGAGTAAACCTGAGCTGATTGAACCAACTGCACAAGTTTTTGCGTTACAGCTGATACTTTGAACAGCACTTGTCAGTCAACTGCATACTAAACCTCAGGTTTTGTAACTGAACATTAATGCTCATTTTGTTCCTGTAACAACCAGGATAACTTAGTCATAACAGAAATGCCTCTAAACTCCACAGTCTGCAGATGTTTGTGCTACCCAAAGCTTATATTTTCCATGCTTCCAACATGAAAAATAAATGGCACTCACAACAGGATTTCTAATTGATTAGCTCTCCAAAACGTCTCACAGTTTTTCTGGAAGCCTCAGAAACTGACGTACCTGGAGATTAAATCATTAAGTCTGGGTCAGATACCACGTGTTTCTTATGGAAGTTTGTGCAAGTTTGAAAATTAGCGTGCATGAAATGCAGCAGTGGAATGTAATTTTTGTTACACAGACTGGTGTCTGGCAGAGTATGTGTGTGACTCACCCTGGAAAAACAGACTCTGCCCTTGTGCAGGCCCTGGGAAGTTTGAATGCAGGGAAGGGGACAGCCCTGCTCTGCCCAGGGACACTCAGTGGCAGTGACATGGTTCCAACTCAGCCAGCAGCTATAGCTGTACAGTGCTGGAGGCTTTTTTGGGATACTTGACATTATCTATGTGGCATGCAACTGAAAAAAATAAAAGGAAGATAGCAATTGAAAGAGTTACCTGGGCTTGCCTGTAAAACTCAGTCTCTAATCAAACACATTGAGATATTATTGATATTTTACTGGCCCATGTTGTTTCGTCAGTCTTTCCTGAATTTGTTTGCTTTGTCTGTATGTGTTTTCTGTTGGTTTGGGGGTTTTGTTTTCTTTTGGGTTTTATGTTTGTTTGTTTGTTTGGGATTTTTTGTTGTTTGATTAGTTGGTTGGGCAGGTGGCTTTTTTGTTCTTATTTTTTGTTTGTTTGGTTTTTTTTTAGTGCTGGGGTTTGTTTTGTTTTGTTTGTTTATGGGTTTTTGTTTGTCGGGGTTTTTTGGGTTTTCTTTTTTTTNCGGGTTTTTTTTGGTTTTTTTTTTTTTTTTGGGGGGGGGCGGGGTTGTTGGTTTTTTTCCTAATTATTTTCACTTTAATTTAAATTAATGAAGTTTGAAACAAGCCCTTTCATTGTGGTCGCAATTCACCTTCCACACAGCTCAGTTTTAAAAAGTCATGATCTGTTAGATTGTGGCAATTTGAACTTCAAAGTTCTGGTTTAAATAGATTATTACTGATACAGAACTGGAGAACATAGAAAAACCCCTGAGTACAGAACTGGCAACCACTTTCATACATGTAATGGTACTGATTATAGAAAGCCACAAATCGTAGATCAAATACAAGCTTACTACTTTATGTGATTGAAAATAATGTTTTACTGCAGTGAGGAAGAACACAAAATAAATTTACTCTATTCTTGGGAAAATAAATAAAGGGTTTTCCTACTACCATTATAGATTATAGATGGGTGTATGACACAGCAAAAGAAGATTACATTTGGAACAGCTCTGATTCTACAGCATAAAGAAACACTAAAACAAAAAGTGAACCAGAAAATATCCAGTTGAAGACTCTTTGGTGAAAAGATAAACACCAATCAGATGTGAACCTATGTGACTATTGTGCAAAGACCTAATGCTGTCATAATATAATAGAAAAAATCATATTAACACCTTATTAATGCAAATTTATGCAATTCTTTAAGAAATATCTGTGATGTCTGAGCTCTTCCATCAAACACAGCAAATAAAAAAGTTTATAAAATTTTGTTGCCCTTCAATAGAGATTTAGTTCTATACAGTTATTCCTAAGATCAAATAGTCTACTATATCTTCAGTAAAAGTACTGAAAATGTCTTGATATGCTCACCTTGCAACTTGACCTGAGGATTTTGTTTGGATTTAATGACTTGAGCAATTTCAAAAACACAGGATATGAAAACAGAAATCACAAGTAGTGAGAAACACCAAAACACCTGCTGAAGATGTGACAAGTGACAAGCGACAAGGAAGGCTAAAAACAGTCACACTCAACTGTAACACGGCTGCACTGAACCACCAGAGAGGACTGAAATCAAAGTGTAGTTCTCATATAGGTGCAAGAGGGAAATAAACATTTTATTCAGTAGGTAATACAAACACTTATAGGAAATATATTCCAAACATCACTGGCAATGTTGCAGGTGAGAACTTCCACACTTAGGGAATTATAAAGCTGTTGTGTCTCACACAAAAAAACCAAACAAACAAAAAACCTCCAAAATGTGCTGAGCTGGTGTATTCAGAATGAGAACGTGATGATGATGGAAAACGGTGACTTACCAGTTGACATCTGTGAGGAACATTTATTTTCACCCCAGAATAGAGTGTCATGTTAATATTAAATGTCACATTAGGAAACTTTGAGACTATATTACAACTGGATATGTTTTCCATGTAAAAATTTGAATCCTGCTGTGGGTGGTCTTAATGTTCATAATTTACTCTTTGGGGCTCTACAAATTCAGAAGCAGCATAAATATTTCTGAAAATGCCTATCCAGCCTCCCCAGTGACAGTGAAGTTCTGACAGTTCCACTTTTATTGGATCTATTTTGAGGCTGTAGACTTATATAATTATGTATTAAAGAGGGACAGAAGTACATGGAAACACCTGACAGCAATACACAAAGGTACAGGCACAATTTTGGATTGGGGTTTTTTTCACTAACAGAACTATGAACAGAATTAAAAAGTGTGTTTTATGTGTGGAATATAAATTGATGTGCCCTTATGTCCACAAATACTAGGACATAGTGAGCATCACCCAAAACTTTTGGTTTGTGGTGTCCTTTCACAGTTGCTAGTGACACATTGCTTACAGCCTCTGAGACTTACTGTGTGAAGTGAGGTCACTGGAACAAGTAATAAAGCCTAAAGGTCTACATAAAACAGATATACCCAGTTTATTTCATGTACAATAACATTTTTTCTTTATTATCAAGTCCAGAGAAGAGTTTGTTGCTACAAGAGAGTCTTCTTGTATAGGAAAAANGAAAAGTTTGTTTCTACAAAAGAGTCTTCTTGTATAGGAAAAAAAAAAAAAAAAGTATTTAAAAAAATCACTAGTAGTAGACGTAAGAAATTTGTAGATAACATAAAATGGTCTTCCTCTTACCTTGATGGTGTTTTATATGGTTACTGATTACAGATCATAATCAAAACCCAGCAGTTTTGTTTGTGCTTTTGAAAGACCACCATGTAAAAGAACTGAGACAGCTTATAACTGATTNTTCCCAGCAAAAGGAAACACATAGGAAAATGTCTGGTTCCTCCTCTGAAACTTCAGGGTGTTACAAAAGCAAACGCAAGACAAAGGTTTGAAATGACAAGTCAGTTGTGCCAGCCTCTGTTTTGCTGATGCAAGTGAAAACTGCTTACAATGACATTCCAAAATACTTTCGTTATTTAAGTGTGCTGATATTAAGTGTATATGTAACCTGAGCAATTACTGTTCAAGTAATTGAAACTTAGCAAGATCCTGAAGAAATTAAATAGTAACTTGGNTGTAAAAGTTCCTTTTGGTTCCATCTGTCAAGAGCACGTTTGCCATAAAAAAAAAAAAAAAAAAAAGGCAAATCACTGTAAAATCTAAGTTCAAGGAAGAATTAACTTCCACACATGGGTTTTAAGTTGGCTTATGGTTTCATTTCAAGACTGTTCCAATAATATTTTAGGTTTTATACACGCAGAGGTCCAAAATAAATGAAGGAGATGTGAATTCATTTCACTTCAGGGTGGTTAGAATGAAGATATTGCATTCAGTGGAACTATAACATATATATATATATAATATATAGTCGCATGTAATATATGTGTAGTAAATTAATAATGTATTTGTAGATAAGTAGAATATATGTTTCATATGAGCATATCCTTTTAGGTTCAGGTTCTCCTTTCAGAACGTTGCACCATAAATTTATATTGCTAGATCAGCAATTGTTCTGCCATAAATTAACTTTGAGAAATGTCCACAAATAAAAAGAATCTTACTCTGAGAAAGAGAAATGTAGCACTGCCTAAAAACAGATGCTCAGAAAGATGTGAAAGGAAATTTTTCAATGCCTGGCTTGTTCTAAGGTTTGACCACTACATTTAACTGTTTCTAAGGTCATAACCATAAAAAAAAGATCCTAAACTATGCTGCTTCATGAACAATAGAATCTTTAGCAAGTAAATTATAAATCAGTCTAACAAGTTATCTCAAGGAAAAAGATTATTATCTAAACTACCACTGGCTAAGCCTAACCTTTTCCTCATTTAGAATCTCATTGAAAGATATGAAAAAGCAAGTGTGGCTTTATTTATAGGATTTATCATTTACCTCCCCAGGAAGAGGATTTTTTTTTTTTAATTATTTATTTATCGTGCTTTAATTGTATATAATGAAAATTATTTAAAAAAATGGAAGGTAATGAGAACAGCAATAATGAAATGCCATATTCTGGCCTTGCATTATAGATTTAAAGAATTTTCTTTCCTTTGTTCAGGAAAACATCAAGTAAGAATGGATTTCTCTTCTCTACCAAAAAGATGTTTCTTGACTCATCATGCTTATTAAACAGCTGAGTTTTTGCTGTATTGTATTCCTTAGGATTGATATTAATACTGAGGACAAATGTCATGCAATCAGTCAACGAGAGCATGAAATCTGCTTCTCTTTTAAAGTACTTAGAGACACAGATGGTGTAATATGGTAAACCAAGAGACCCAACAGTATATCAGGGTAGATGTCTCTTTGAAAATAAAAGTTGGAATTCCAGTTTAGGGTAATATTGTGCAACAATTTTTGAAATCATTGTGTGTGCTGCCTGTAAAGTCTCAAAAAAAACACTTTTCCCAGAAGCTACAGCTTCACGCTTCTAGGTGAAATAACCCAGTAAATGTGGGAACCACAAATTCATTGAGAACTCAGAACCCATAGACTAATTTATTGATTAGATAGGAATCAGTCTTACAGATTCATCTTGGACTGTTGACTACTAGACCCTGAGTCCCAGCACAAGAAAAGAGAGAAAATAATAATTCCTTTCTGTGCAATACAGGTGAGGAGAGGTCACAAGTATCTGAAGGAGATGAGTCAACAGAAAACCTTGATACCCATGACCATGGCTGGAACAGATTTCCAGGACAGTGATGGAATTGCATTTCTGTGGTCCCTGAGTTCCTTTGCTCTGACAGGAAGGCAGCAGAACTCACAACCCTCTTTTCAGAGTTTTGTAATTATGTCCATCAGGACACTATATAATTGCTCAAATTATATCAATTTCACTTGTTTACCTTTATCAAGGTCATCGTCTGTTCAAGAGAAAATAATTCTGCAGGGGTGTGAAACAGAGCAGAAAGCTCTGAATCGATCATTTTAAGATGAACTCGGATTTTTAAATCATGTTTGAAGTTAAAAAAAAAAAAAAACAAAACTGGGAAATAAATAATGTCATGAAGTTATTGCAGTTAAATAATTAGCAGTTGAATTGAAAAGACTGCCTATACTCCCTTATAATTAACTTGCTGTCACATCTGCTTAACAAGATGTAATTTGCACCCACACATACATTTTACTTCTGGTCTGTGTCTTTTGCTGGACACAATTTGAAAATAAGGGAGTGTGAGATGCTATACTGTGTTCAAGAATGCTTAGGAAAGATACAGAGGGAATGTCACTTGACAAGAGAATGTAAAAATGTGTCTCAAACAAAGATATTCCCTTCTATAGCTTAATCTTGCATCTCTGAGTTACATGACATTTAAATTGCATCACACACAGTTTCTCAATTTATACATTACTTGAATTTATTGTTCTGCTTTTCGTTTGAAGAATTATGAAAGAAGAGGAGAAAGAGAATGACATATATGCATTTAAACTGTTATTTATTTATGATATAATAAATTGGCAATCAAATGTGCTGAGTGCAGTTATTCTGATTTCTTTGTAACGTGATTGGTTCTGTAAAGCCTCAAGAGAATTTGACAGACTATGTTAAAGGACTCTGGGAATCTAAGTATATTGAAAATCCAAGTGATTTTTTGGTTCATAAATCTTNCTGGGAATCTAAGTATATTGAAAATCTAGTGATTTTCTGTGTCATAAATCCTGGACATTATAATGAGAGGTTAAGAGACTTCATTTGGATGGCTTGGCTTATTAAAATATAATTTCTTGAACTTAAGACTTTTTGCTAAACATGCTAATAGCTTCTCATAAGAAAATCTAGCAATACTTTCTGGTGTCAAATTATGAACAGAAACTTTGAAATATAATTAAATTAGACTGGATAAGAGTGTTATAAGATTATTTAAAATAAAAAAAAAATGTCATGTCATCATGACATGAAATGATAACCAGTAATAGAAATATAAAGATATAGGTGTCAGGAGAAAAGCTAAAAAAAAGGTCTATGCTTGATTAAAAATCATAGAAAATTTCATAGCAAAGATAGGTGAGAAGGAAAAAAACTATAAAAGTTGGAAGCAAGAATCCTTGTTCAGTTCTGTCAGGGAGACACTGAGATTATAGGAGTCTCTACTGATTGTGATGGGAATTAAATCAAATTGTTTAAGAGAGGCCTCTTAGCCAAAAGAGGTGAAAGCAATAACCATAAAAGAGTGCTCTGCACCTAAAACAGAGAAACATGGAATAAACAAGAGCACAGCTACAGATGTTATTGATTCATATGGAGATTTCACAGCAGAGGACCTGCAGTAAAAGGTTCCACGAGTCAAAAACAAAATAATAAAGAGGAGATGTAGAATGACACGGGAAAGCAGTGGAGGAGCTATTTATAATAAAAGAAAAAAAGTGGCCAAACTGTTAAAAAACCTGCAAAATGTGTGCAGCTTTCAGTCTGTTCTTCCATTTAGCTCTATCAGAGATATAACATGATAAAATAACTGAGGTTTATCATGGCCCAAAGGCACAATAAAAAAAGTTGCTACCAATAATTTCATCAAGAACTAATACACTGACTAAGGTTGTATCCTTGTTGTTGTGGTGGTAAAAAAAGCAGCAAAGCAGCATATTTACAGCAAGCAAACTAACACACACACACACACACGTTATTGTTTTTCATACACCATTATATACAGTTGCAGTGGTTACTTGTCACTTTTTGATAGGTGCTTTCTCTTATATTTCTCCTAACAGAACTTCTTATTGGTAACTTCTAAGTGTTGTAACTTGCAGCCTATCCCCAGCTATCTCTTCCACATTCTTGTTTACATTCTTTCTCCATCCATGTGCCTTCCTCTTTTAAGGATACACCACAAAGTTGTCAAGCTTAATGTCAGCACTCAGGGAGTCAGCAGACACACTGTCCACCCCCACATATCCTAGCTGTGGAAACTATAATTTTTGCCATTCTTGTTCCTGAGGAGACCTGTTGACCGCACATACATTATTCTGGAGTATTGGTTGTTCTGTTCTGCATAAAAGGAGAGGAAATCCAAATCAGCTGGGGTCTTACCTATAGAACAGGTAATGAGATTTGACTTCGTGTGACTGCTGCAATCACCTATCTGTGCAAAAATGTAGGATGCTCACTCTGTCTTTGCACAGTCTGGAAAACAGAATAAAACCATGTCATAAAATATTGTGGACCTGCACTCAAAGGTGGTTTTCAGGTAGAAAACAGGGATCAAATCTTCAAATCAGTGAGAAGATGGTAACTCCATCTTATCTTTAAATTGACAGAGAGGAGGTTTGGGTGGGATATTGGGAAGAAATTGTTCCCTGTGAGGGTGGGCAGACCCTGGCACAGGGTGCCAAGAGAAGCTGTGGCTGCCCCATCCCTGGGAGTGTCCCAGGCCAGGTTGGACGGGGCTTGGAGCAACCTGGGCTGGTGGGAGGTGTCCCTGCCCGTGGCTGGGGCTGGGATGGGATGGGCTTTAATGTCCTTCCCAACACAAACCATTCATTATTCCATGATTCTCCATTTAAAACAAGATGTGGAAATGTCTAGAAATGCTGACCAGTCCCATTCAAACACTACCTACTCTGAAGGCCTCTTAAAAAAAACCACCACAGAATAAACGTTTTGCGGACATTTTTTCACACAATTTCTGACACTCTCCATATGGTGAGGAAAGGTGAACTCAGGCAGTTGTTTCCATATAAAGACATTTTCCTAACAATGACATTGTTTTTAATTTTGGTTCCTGTTTCACCTTCAAATCCACCTTATTTTATTAACAGTTCTTCAACAGGAAGTATCATGGACATCTTCATGACCCTTATAGAGTCCTGCCTTTGAGTTGTTGAAGTCTGTATGGATGCCACATTATAATTTCCTTTCATTTTATCACACCTTATTTCTCTCATTCAGTGTTGGGAGATTCATCAAAATTACTAATATGAATTACCATTGCTAAACTTTTATGAGTTTTTTTTGATAATAAAATTTAGTGCTCTGTAGACAGACTGGCGAGAATCTGTGTGAGAAATTCAGCAGCTGCTGCCCAAAACTAGCAGTTTAAAATACATAAAGACAATCCAACAATTTTAAATAAGCAGACAACAGAAAAAAAGAAAAAAAAAAAAAAGACACGTCTTATAAGGTTGAGTCAATACTTTTTTAAAAACAGTACTTTGCCATTAATGTCACCAACTCAAAGAAAACAAGGTCACCACATTCAGTCTTCCTATAATTCTGTTAGGGGCAATAGAATCACACCAGACATTAATTTGTCTCATTATTTCCTGCATTGTGATCAGCTCAAATCCCACATTGTAATTGCAATACATAAATTTTAAATAGGGGGTGAGAAAGGAACTATGAGCTTTCTAGGCTACTTTGAGTACTTAAAAAATGAAAAAAATAAATGCTCTTTTCATTTAATTTTTCAGAGTTAGGACAGGGAAAAGAGTGAATCAGTGGTTATGGATAGTCACTGTCAATCTTCCTTTTGTTCTTTTTTTTAATTTAACAAGTTGATATAGAAATTTACTTAACTTCTGAAATGAAAGTGGTTTTTCATATGTTTTATGTTCTTCAGTTTCTTTTTCTTGTCAGCAATGAAAGTTTCCTGTATACAGGCACATGCTGAGTACTACACACAGGGAGGAGAAATTGAAAACACAAATGGGAATGGAGAAGGCAAGAGTTCTGCAGAAAATGTTCCGAAGTTTGGAGTGGATGATCACATTTAAAAAGTCAACAGTGTGGCATTTTGAGTAAGTAAATGTTATGCTGGCGCATCGAAAGGTGATGTTTCATGTGGAACACAGGAGCATTCCTCTCTGCTCCACTCTGGATTTATCTGAGATGGAATGTTTACCTTTGTAAACTCCATTATAAGACAGATGCGCAGAAAGTAAAGATAACCCATAGAACTGCAACAGAAGAGCTAAAAGATTTGACTGTTCAATACGTGGGGGGATGCTGAAGGGTCTGGCCTTTTGCCATCTATAAAAAAGAAACCTGAAGTGGGGGAGAAATATCTCAGTTCTTGCAGCAGCTCTTGATTTATTGTAAGAACAGGATAACCAGCACTTTTTTTTTTTTCTTTTTCATGGGAGACTTTTAAAAATCAGTTAGACATTTCTCCAGAAAACATTTGCATTATTTAGGACTTGTTTCCAAAAATTCACAGTTATTATTTATCTCATCCAAAAGAGAAGATTTCAGCATTATTTTACTTCATACAATTACATTTCTACTGTTAGAACATAATCTGAAATTATAAGATGGAACCTAATTTTTTTATTTTCAAAAACTGGGTTAAGATAAAAAAAAAATATTTAATGGCAATTTCAGAATTCTTTATGGACACATAAAATTTTCTGGAAAGCAGATCTGATGGCCTTTTATATGAAATTATATATGTATGAAAATATCTCTAGGGTTAAGTATTCCATAGCATCTAACTTTAGTTTTCTTCAGAAAGCCATTAGAGGAAAAAAAGCAACCCAAGCCAAACTCAACAAAGCCAACTAAAATCACCCCAGACCTGCGTTATCTGTGAGTAAATCACAGATTCATCAACTGTAATCCCAGAATTATGATAGTGCTGTAGGACTGTGCCTACTGATACCCAGAGTTTTGATCACTCCCTTCCACTGTGATTCCTTAATATATACAGTACCATTGATTTAACTACATAAAAGTTGCAGAAATAGAGATTTTTTTATCCATAAGAACCCTTGGTCCTGCACTGCAAAGTTGGCCTCTATCCAGCTGATGAACTCCATGATGCCTCTGTCAGTCTGTCCCTGCTTCTTAAGTTTAGTCATGATTAAGGGAGGAAATACTTGATCAAATGTCAAATACCAATACAGGGGACTGAAAGAACACACCTTAGGACACTGATACTGGAGTGGGAATTTGAACCTTGTCACTGAGCTATTGTTTTCTTCACTACCCTCTGTTTTATTCCTGCTCAAAATCTTTCTACCTCTCAAGATTTCTCCCTCTGTGCCTATTTTAGTCATATACATATCAGGCAGAACCAATGTCTATTACTTAGGGGACATATTTTAGTGTTATTTTATATTTGTTTCTGCATGTACAGTTTTTTACAGGCCCATACCTTTGAGATTTTGGATCAAAGAATAATATCTGGATCACTGGTGATTTACCACGATCTACTGTGTATAATTTCACTCATAGTAGGTTTGACTCCTTAAGTCTATGTAATGATATGTAAATGCCTTCCTTCCCAGATGATGAATTATCATCTTACTATAAAAACACATGATGCCTGAAATTCAAAGGAGCAGCCAAGACTCTACTTTAATCATACAAGCACAAGGACTTGCCTGGAATAAAAAGCAGACAAGAGTTGACTAAACTCCGAGTTGCAATTTCCTGTCAATCCATCAGCTGGGATTAGTCAGCTCACAGCAGTGTAAAGATTGTCTACAAGGAAACATATTTCTGAGGGATGAGATCCTCTGAGAATGCAGTGGTTGTCAGGAAAAAGAAAGTTTAATTTGTGATGACAGCTTTCTCTGGGACAGGTAACCTTCAAGCCATCAGAGATACTCACCCAAGACACATTTTCTGATTAGAAATCCTGTCTGAACAGTACAGTTCTTTATTTTTATTTTATTTTTTATTAGTTGAAGTATTTACTGCTGTTTTTAAGGGGTCGGCATTGTCAGGATGAACAACATGAAATTCACAAGGAGTGTGTCCATCATAACCATAGCTATTAGTCCAGTTTTGCTTGCATGATCTGTCTGTTATTAGTCAATTGTATTTTAAGAAGTGACAAAATGTGATAAACTGAGTGAGAGGTTAACCTTGTGATTTCTTCAGACTACATAAATATTCCACCAGTTCCTGAAATTCTTCAGGCTCCACACAACATAGGGATATTTTTTTCAATATTCTTATGCTTCTCACATTCTATAGCTGCCCATCTCTACAGAAATTGCTCTGACTTGTGCCAAGTGTTACCCTGTTCCATCATCTGCCCTGCTGCTGCAATAACCTACTGAGTGTTTAAATCAAGGAACAAGTGAAGAACGACGTGGGCATTCCCAGTGTGCCTCTGTCCACTTAGAAGTAGTATATGATAGCAGAGAATTCTCAGAACCCAGCACATTTACAGGTTGTAAATCCAAATATTCCCTAATATATTAAGCAGCACTGTAAATGCCTCCTGAACTGAGGATAGCTGGAAAATTCCATTGGATTTAGTGAATGGAAGATCAAGCCATTAAAGTGCTTTTCACAGACTTTCCACACTGTGTGCTTTTTTAAAATATATATATTTTTNAAGCTAAGCTCTAACAACCTGGAACAATCCCTTTAAAACATCAGTTTGGCCCAGATAACCATTATTCACTCTACCACTATCTTAGTCTTGGGCCTCAGGTGTTACTGCAGACATGGCATTGCTTTGAATTAATAAAGTTACAATTCCATTGGTTTCACTGAGCAATGTGTAATACTTATCCAAGTGCATTTTGTATTCTGATCTGACTTATTCCAGCCTAGGTACACTGAATTTTTTTCTGTTGGGTTGTTGCAACTATGCAGATTTTGAACTATTTGGTCTGCTTTCATCTGATCTAAAAAACCAGCTCAACATTTTTTCATTACTGAGAAGCATCTAAACCTGACAATAAATCTAAGCAGAAAAGGTCATTCTTAACATGTTTCCTGATT
>VXBX01001697.1:191370-201478 GCA_013400415.1 Scytalopus superciliaris
GTTCAAAGTAAATCCACAGCAATTTCAAATTTAAGTTCTCTAAGCAGACCAAAATATAGCATTCAAACTACAATATTTCACGAAGCTATTTATTTTCTCTAAATACAGAATTTGCCTCATCCCTCCAGTACATCATCCATCTTCTGCAAGCTAAAATCAGACAAGCTGAATAAACATAGAAAAGCACCTGTATTCTGAATTTGTTAAAATTTAGCTTTTCTGTAGTTGTTGCTTAGATAAAAGTATTTATTACACTCCATATTTCTGTTGAAATGCTCTTCAAAAGCAAATTTTTTTCTCTGGAAAGGTATGGCAATTTTTACTAGCAATTGTTCCATTACCTTCATGTTTGAATTGCCTTGGCTTTATAGCCCATTTTTACCACTAAGAGACAGCAAACACTGTATCTGGGGCTTGTATATTTTCATCTGTTGCTCTTCGTAGCTCATTTTTACTTTTAATACAAGAATAGATCTGACTCCTAGTCCCACAGTCTGCAAATAGTCTGATAGTTAAACTAGTGAGTTACTGCAATCTGAAGGCACTGAAGCCCAATTACTCTTAATGCACACTTGTTGAACTCATTAGCCTTCTAAACAATTTTCCATTTGTCTTAATGGGATTAGAGTAAAATATTTGTCTGGAGAGAGTGAAAGTTTTTATCAGGAAAAAAAAAAAAAAAACCCACATGGAAAAAGAGCAGAACTAAAAATTTCCTTAAATACAAGAGAGCAAATATTTCTGTGCTGTCGGATGTCTCTGTAGGTGTTGTAAAGACCTTGGAGACTCTGCAGGTGCAAGGATAAGTCTTCTGGGATTCTGCAGCCTGGCTGTGGTCCTGAAAGCACACAAAAGGTGCTGTTGCCCACACAACATCAAGGTGTTCCTAATCTTAAAATAGAAAAGCAGAGGTGTGATATGCCAACCTGATGCGAGGAATTTTGATAAATACCTTCCTCAGAAAGGACTAGGTGAATGTCTGCAGCAAATGCATAGAAGTGTGTTTGAACATCCCCTTCCATGTGCATTTTTGTGTCATTAATTGTACTCACACAATCACAGAATGATTTGTGCTGGAAAACAACTCCAAGGTCATTGAGTCCAACCCGTGGCTGATCCCAGCACTGGTCCCCCAGCCCAGAGCTCTGAGTGCCAGGGCCAGTCCTTCCTTGGGCACCTCCAGGGCTGGGCACTCCAAACCTCCCTGGGCAGCCCCTTCCAGTGTCTGACCACTCCTTCCACGGAGAAATTCCTCCTCATGTCCAACCTGACCCTCCCCTGGCACAGTCTGAGGTTGTTTTCCTCCTGCTGAAGAACACAAGAAATGGAAAGTAACACAAGGCCAAAAAATGTCGTCAACTATTTTTATCACTGCCTAAAGAGGATACTGAACATAAACACAAAGCAAATGTTCAAACCTCATTTCAGACCACACCTGCACGTTTCAGTATTTATATTTTGGTTTGGGTCATTTGGGACAGGGGTTTTTTGTTTGGTTTTTTTGTGGGGTTTTTGTTTTTGTTTTTTTTTTTGTTTGTTTTTTTTTGGTTTTTTGTTTTTGTTTTGTTTTTGTTTTAACATGACAAATGTAATTCTGAAGTTAATTTCTTTTAAATACATGGCCATAGCAATAAGAAATGCTACACAGGAAAAAGGTGTTTGGTTTGGTTTAGTTCAGCTTTGATTTTGTTTTCTTTAAAATTACAGATTGTGTTGTTTCTCAAGCCATTGTCACACTCTCACTTACTGTCCAGGAATTATATACACACATGACAAACACTTGTTTTAAAAAAACAGCAACTACAACTGAAATCTTCTAGATAACCCCTTCCAAAGCTCTTTCCTCTGAAAATACATCTAGTATTTAAAAATTAAAAAATAAATAAATAGATAAAAACTCTCAGTTTGACTTTCAGATCCTAGTATTTGATATATAAAATGGAGATTTATGGCCAGAAGAGAGGAGAAATCCTGTACAATGTACAATTTTGACCCACAGTTGTTTAGAGGCAATAAATGTGAACCCCTACTGTGATGTTTTTATGGAGATGCATCTTTAGAGTAGAGAAAAGCTTTAAGAACCACCTCTGAGCAATATAACTGATCATCATATCATGCTAGATTGAGCTGAATGTAAGTGCCTCACTGGCAGCACTCTGATTGCATTGCCTCTGCTCTTACCTAGCTAACAGATGTCATTTTATGTCAGCAGGAGACTTTTTCACATCCTCTGGCCTATTTACTAGTTCCAATTTACATGTTGCCACTGGGCAAGACAATTCACAAACATTTGATGAGCTTTCATTGAGAGGCTGCTGAAGTTCTGGTTTCTCAGTTGTTAGAGAATCATGTTGATTCAGCTGGGATCTGGTCAGATGTGTAAAAGCACTGAGATGTACAAAAAAACTAATATTCAAAATAAAAGCATTAAAAAGCAGTGAAGAAAGGGGAATTCTGAGTTGCCTCCAAGTTCTTGTTTCCAAATGGATTTACATCATACTGACCAGAAAAATAATAATTATTGCTCTTGCTGTGTACTGGGAATATAAATTTCAGAATGGCTTTAGGAGTCAATATTACTTAAATTTCTTCTATGCTTACAGAAAGTGTTGCCAGGGTGATCTCTCATTTCTCAGGATGTAAATGTGTTTGATCTGTGTCTCCTTCCTGACAGGCTACAGGGTGCAGTAATGCTTCTTGTGGAGATGTTAGGTATCTTCCCATTCAGTTCATCCAATGTCCAGCTGCTCAGCTATTGGTAAAATCTGAACTAAATAGACCCAAATTGCTACAGTATTTCCTCCCTGACTGTCAGTTCATCACAGGATTGATTTTGCCTTCAGGCAACTCTTGTCAGAGGCATTTTGGCACTGAATTACCTGTGTCTGGTTGGGTTCTTCTTTGTAGGGACTGCAAAGTCTGGGGCTACACCATCACACTGAGACACTTCAGCAGGAAACTCTTTGTTCACCGCTAAGGTGATTTCAGTTCATATGACATGAGCCATGGACTGACTTGCTTTAATTGTTGTATATGGATGTCAGACAGACAATCTTTGCCTCCTTTCATGGCAATCTTTGCCATATTCATTAAACTGTCAGCGTTGAAAAAAGTGAAATGAATGAAAAGAACCCTATTCCTTTCCTCTCAAGCACTTGTCTTATTGCTACTTTCCTGGGTTTTTTTTCACTTGCTTCCTAATAGTTGGGTCTTCAGGCACCCTCTTAACCTTTTCATCTGCCATGGCATCCTTTTTTTCTCCTTGACCCATGTGAAGTTCATTCTCTAAGGGCTGTAATCAACGGCTCCATTTTTTTTTACTGTTTTTTTTTTCTTTCTTTTCTATGTGTTTTGTTCCCTTTTAATTTTCTTGGATGCTTTTGCATTGAATACAACTATATATAATGAATTTAAAACTAATTACAGATAATATATGCTTTGAATTTAGTTACACAGGTATTAAGAGGCCTATAAAGTCATGGTTGTTGCAACGTCTCCTCCCTCCTCCACCTCCTTCCGTGGAGCTCTTCAATGTCTGCAGTAGTATAAATTGCAAAAAAGAGTCACTTGAGATGGAAAAGTTGACAAAGCATAGAGTAGAAAAATTTGAGTTTCAGAGTTATTTTTTTTCTTTTTTTCTGCAGGCCCTGACTCAATTTCAGATAATTTGCACCAGCATATGAAGATTGCACAGTTCCTTGGGATAATAATACCTTGAGACAGCAGCCTGATCACCACAGTGAGGAAGGAGAAATATTACTGGAGGAATAAGTGATGCCTAAAATGACCAGTAAAGGGTTTAACTTTTTGTCCTGGTTCAAGTCAGAGTTACAAGCTGCAATGCAAGGAGTTTTCTGCCACCAAGTCATTTCCCTGTGTGTTGATGGAGGGAGGCATAGGCAGGCCTATTTGTATTTATTTATTTTATTTATTTATCCCAAAAGAATCAACCAATGATGGCACAAATTTGCAATTTAACTGGATTCTGTGGTTGCTTCTTACTCCACATTCCATTTGAATGTAAACTGTGGATCTGATCTGTAAGAACTACAGATGCCAGACTTCTGACTTTGAATATCAGCACAAAGCCAGGAACTTCTGTTGGGTTTGAAACCTCAGTTCTCATTTCAGTCTCTATTTTGAGAATTCTCCTATGATTTTCCATGGTCTATCTCCTGACCTGACATATAGCACAACACCATTTTTTCTTGAGGTTTTTATTTGTTTGTTTGTTTACATTGTTTCAGTCGGAGTAATTTTGTCTTAAAGGATATGTTGGAATATGTGTGTGCAAATGTGTGAAGAAACATCTTCCTGACTTTAAAAATTTGAGACTGTCTTTAATAAAACAGAATATGAATCTATTTTCTTATCAGGAAAATGTTGATATATATTTTAATCCATTGTGTAACAAAAAAATAAATAAGCTGTTGATTTTCTTGGAGGAAGTAAAATATCTCCATCAACCCAATATTTTGACCATATCTCTGTTTTCTTACATTCATTATAGAAACATTCAGCTTTGGACTTCCAAGATGAAAATTTGACTGCACTCACATTGAGTTGGTACATGAAAGAGTGTTCAGGCTCTTCACTTCAGAATCTTATCTCACTGTGAGTTGTGTGACAGCACTGTCCCAAACACAAAAAAAAAAAAATAAAATTAATACTTTGAAAGTTTTACAAGAATTCACCATGTTCTCACTTTGCTAATTATAGATTCCTGAATCCTAGTTAGGTTTGTGAGAAGGGTGAGGAAAGGACAAGCTTGTGAAGTCTGTGAGGAAGGGACAAGGACTTTTAAATAAAATGTGAGAAACAAAATGGATGAAAGCTGTTAATATTATTAAAATAAGGTTCTTGATCCATTGGACTTGCAATAAATGATGAACAGCTTTGTTAATTTACAGGCTTGTTTCAAGTTCTAAATCACATGTAGTACAATCAGAAATTGAATTCCTTTCATTAATATTTCATTAAAAATGAAAGGCAATCAAAGCACTTAGACTTTTGGACATTTTTAATGAAATTTTTAAATAAACATTTTAGATTGCTACACTGACGTATCCAAAAAATGAAAGCCTGCTGCCACACACTGCCTGTGTGATTGGAGAAGGGAAAAACTGCACAACCAAGGTTAGAAGCAAATGCGTTTTCCTCTTAGGCCAGCAAATATACTGATTATATTTGCTAACATCATCTCCAATGAAATAGATGTATTATATCCATGTTACATAAATCTGAATATACAGGCTATACCCTAACTGTAGTTATTAACAGTAGGGTTTTATTAATGAATAATTAAACTGTTCCAGTTAAGCAACTGTTAGAATGTACCTGAGATAGCACATCAAATACCGCTACACACTTAATATGAGTATTAATACACATAATATATGACATTATATAACCAATCCAGTTATTTTTTAAACTTTTTGGAATCATTGTATACAGCTGATCACTCACATTTTCTTCTTTGAAACCCTTGAAATATATAATACAAGAATATGTAGCAGTTTATAGTCTAAATTACATTATGTAAATTGTCCATTTATATATTCATATAAATCTGATAATGCATTAGTTAATGAAACAGTGATTTGCACTGGCAGTGACATTTTTAAATGTTAAATTACTCACAGATCCACATTACTTTGTATGGCCAACAACTATTTTTATGTAAATAGTGTATGAATATTTGAGTTTCATTCCATGACAAAGAATTGGAAAAGTCCTAAGAGTTGCCTAAAATCCAAGGAAAAAAGCTTCCAAGGCAGGGTGAAGGCAATAAGTTCCTTTACCAAAGTTCAGCTAAAAGCTTTTAACAATCAAAGTACAATGATGCATGTGCTGCATACAGAATTCTATGAATTTATAAACCTACATAATTATTCTATCTAGGAAACATATCCAATGTTTAATTTGCCCATCCTACAAACCATCCCAAGCCACCACCTTGACATGCCTCTTCTAGAATTGAGTTGGAGGTCTTAAGAACACCCTTTCCTAATTTACCCTCATCTTCTTCACATTACGTCTTCTATTTGAAGTTCTTCCAATACCTCTCACCCCTCTTTATACTACAACTAAACAATATCGTATTTTGACTATGACGTGTTCTAGTAGCTATCTGAATACAACAAAATATCTCTCCCTTAGCACAGAAACAAGCTGCAAAATGACACAGAGGTTAACTCAAGCCTAAGTATTTGGTACAGTGGTTACAAGCATTTTTGAAATGCAAAAAGACTATGAAACTATAAAAATATATTAAAATCTACAACTATATTAAGGCTTGCGTCAACATAAGGAGAACATATAGGTAATTCAGTCAAGTTCCTCCTCATTTAATCTTTTCATACCTGTATGTTGCAGATATGCCATTGCTGAGTCTGCCTGTTGAAGATCAATTTGCAGCAGCGAGCTCCTTGTGGGTTTTCCTCTCTGTATAATCTACAGCACCATTAACCAAAAGTTTAGATTGGATATATCCTTCCCTGTGAGGGTGGGCAGGCCCTGGAACAGGTTGCCCAGAGAAGCTTTGGCTGCCCCATCCCCAGGAGTGTCCAAGGCCAGGTTGGATGGAGCTTGGAGCAACCTGGGCTGGTGGGATGATTTCAAGATCTTTATTAAAGGATCCCAAGTCTGGTAGTTACTTTTCTGTTCCCATATTTCACCTTTAGCGATACTTCGATAATAATACAATTCCTCTTCACAAATGTGGTACAGCTGCTGCATCCTCCACCACTTTCCATGTGTTTGAGACAACTGCCTTCATTTATCAGACAAAAGACACTGCAGCAAGCCTAAATACTCCTGCCAGATAAATGCTTTTCCCCTTTCATTGACAATGAAAATGCACACATGTGTAAGGAGACTTGTAAGATTTACATGTTTAATCATGGAACTGTACTGAATGATTGCTTTTATTTGTCTTAGAGAAATGAAAAATATATATGATGTATAAATACAAAATGTTAATGTTTTCAAATGTAATCTACAGTCCAAAATACTTATTTTGAAATAATTTTGAATACACACATGTAGATATAAGCTTGCACACACACTCACACACAAACACCTCCATACTGGCACAATATAATTTTATTTGAAGCAGTAAGAGGACATTTAGCCTAAGACGTGTTTCTCCAAAATACTGGCAGAGCTATGTGTGACCAGTTTTACATTCTCTATGTAAAAGTACATGATTCTATCAGTTCAGTTTGCAAAATCAAAGATAAAGTACATGAAAAACATGAGTTCCAATATGCTTTTAATTGTCTAGTGAAATATAGGCAGACATGGGGTTCTGGAGGCTAGACACTTTTTTCTGGCTTGTTCAAGCATGCAAATAAATATATGCAAATTAATTTAAAAGAACCCCCAAGATATAATGGAATAAAAAGTTAAGCTGGATGCCCCTTGCCAAAACCATAGCAGACATGGAAGTGGGAGGACACTTTCAAAGCAGCATGCAAGTCTATCCGCACTAAGCATTCCCTTGTCTCAGTCTCCATACACCACTTTGAAAGATTTCCCGGAGGTTTCTGCTTGATATTTTCTTATTCCTATAAAAACACTAAGCTTTCATGGCAGAAATGAAAGAAAAACATAGCAAAGAAAATGGTCTGCAGAAATGAGACAATGAACAAAATATCTCTGGCCGGACATATAGACTCTGGTGTGGGAAAGAGAAAAATTAATATCTGCTGACTTTTCTTCTCTCTCAGAAAATATTTTTCAAATATTAAACTTCAAATTTCCAGAGGCAAAATACACCTTTCAGGGACAAACACTTTGACAGTTGGCTGCAATGGATGGCTATAAATTCCAAAGGGGCAGGTGAGGAAGGAGAGGTAGTTGGTTATCCTGAATGTTAGGGGGTGCTTTAATTACCTAGAACTTAATGACGATGATGGCAGTGATGAGTGTTTCATGGTAAAAATTAGGGGAGAGATCAACAACGCAGATATCTGTTGGAAGTGTGTTCCAGACCACCCACCCAGGACGGAGAGCCAGAAGACATATTCTGCAAGTGGTTGGGAGAATTGTCGTGATCTCTGGCCCTTGTTCACATGGGGCACTTCAACTCACCAAACATCTGCTGAAAACATAATACAGGAACTCATTCTAGATACTGCCTTAAAAGACAATAAAAACAATTACTATAAAGACATTAGCAGCACAAGGAGGGCTCAGAAGGATTCTTACCCTTTTTTGGATGTATGGGAAAATGTCACCAATGATGAGGTAAAGGCTGAGGTACTTAATGACTTCTTTGCCTTGGGATTTAATAGTGAGACCAGCTTTTCTTCTGAGCTAGAAGACAGGCATAGGGAGCAGAACGAAGCCTCTAAAATCCAAGGGAAAGGAGTCAGTGACCTGCTACACCACTTAGACACACACAAGTCCACGGGGCCAGGTGGGATCCACACAGGGATACTGTGGGAGCTGGCTGCAGTGCTCTGAGAGGTACTTTCAGTCATTTACCTGCAGTCCTGCACTCCTGGGCAGGTCCCCATTGACTGGAGGTGAGAAAATGCGATGCTTGTCTACAAGATGTGCTGTCAGGCTGACCTCAGTGCTGAGGGAGGTTATGGAGACCACCTTCTTGAGCGCTATCACACAGCAAGTACAGGATTAGGAGGGGAACAGCACGGGTTTAGGAAAGGCAGGTCCTGCTTGAGTAACCTCATCTCCTTCTATGCCAAGGTGATCCACTTAGTGGATGAGGGAAAGGCTGTAGGTGGTCTGCCTGGACTTCAGAAAAGCCTTTGATACTGTCTCTCATTGTTTTCTCATGGAGGAACTGGCTGCTCATGGCTTGAATAGCTGCACGCTTTGTTGGTCAAAGCACCACCCAGATGGATGATCCCAAAGAGCTGTGATGAAGGAAATTCTATCCAGTTGGTGTTTGGTCACCAGTGATGCTCCCCAGGGCTCATTAATGGGGTCTATTGTGCTAAATATCTTTATTCATGACCTGGACAAGGGTCATGGTCCATAATTAGCTGAAAAAAAGTTGGAGGTAGTCTGTCATTAAAAAGTGTTTCAGAAGTTCCTGTGTTCTATAGATATAGGACAATTTGAATGACTAAAGTGGGATAAGAGGGGTTTTCTTCTCATAACTGCCAAACACAAGCTTTCAAGACACCAGTTCCAAAAGGAATGCAATTTACTCCATTTCTGAAGAGAAGCAAAACTTGGACCGAATGTTGACTGAATCACCATTTACTTTGCTTGCTGCAAAATAAATAAATAATTAAACAAATTAATAAATAGAGCAGGAAACTCCTCAGGTTTAGTTTTGGTGGCAAATAGCTAACTGCAGTATGGTATTTATGGCCTAAATACAGAAAGAGGAGTAAAACTGCAGAATTAATCTGGTCCTGCTTCAATGGGTGAAAACTGTTGCTTTTGCAACTCCACATCATCTTAGATTTAGCCATGAAATAATATTTTTATGCAACAAGCAACAGTTTTACAACTACATTATCCTGTTTCAATTTTTGTCACATTACCCCACTCACAGGTGAAATTCTATGGGACTACTCAAAAAAATTGTATCACAATATGACAGATCCATGACATTAATATGGCTCAGAGATTTATATTCCTTAAGTCTGTGAGATTATTATGAGAATATTCTATATATTTGATTGTCATATAGGAAACTTTACTAAAAAAGAGAAAAATAAAATCAGAATAAAACAAACCCGCTCTGAGTTTTAAACATTTTCTTCTGATCTTGCTTATCTTGATAATTTACATTTTTGTATACTTGAATTATAAGTTCTGAGGATAATTCAGTAATTATTTTTATGAAATCCATTTCAAATTTTATTTCATTGTCTCAATTTCACACATAAGTTCAAACTTCAGTGAAAAGCCATGCAAGCTTGTATTAAAATAATCAAAAATCCCTTTAAGCACTATTTTTAATGTTTTAACACCACAAAAGAGTTGTAAAATGATACATTAATCTCAAACTGCAGTTGTTAAAAGGTAGGTCACCCCTATTTTCCATAGTCTTCATTAGTTAAAAAGGAAATAATAATACCTCGATTCTCTGCAGTGAATATTGGTTTCTGTAAAGTTGTGTCTATCA
>VXBX01001698.1:0-14066 GCA_013400415.1 Scytalopus superciliaris
CTCAAGAAACGTGGGTGAGGAGAAGCTGTTTCTTTTTAAGAAATTGGATTAAAGTGCACTCTGCTTGCCCCAAGTTACTGGAGTCACAATATATATAATTATTATATTTTATTAAAAACAAAGCATTAGTCTAATAGGTAATTTGCTAGAGAGTTTATTCCCAATTTCTGTGAAAAACACAACAGTGTGTTAGAAACATTAGTTTCTATTACTGATTATTAATTAGTAATTGGTGTATTAGTGTAAGATAATTGTACATATGTTAAAATCAGAACAGAAACAACTTCCATGGAAATAAATCCTGGAGCCCTTGGAATAATTACTTTGGAGTGTTTGATTTTACAGACAATTTGCAACGAGATTTGTGGAGCTGTGAAATGAAAAATCATTTTATTGGCTTAGAAAAGTGGGAATGTTGTTGCAGCCCTGGATATTTTAGAGGGTTTTTGTATTCTCCTTAAAATTAAAATATCCCATTGGAATAAGTAGGAAATCTCATTTATTTGGCATTTTTCTTTCACTCAAAGCATTTGTTTTAATTTGGTTTGCTTTCCCAAAAATTAAAATTAATAAATATAATTATTCTGACTTCATTAATTTTTTTATTTGAGACAGTAGCTATTTGAAAGCACAGTAATGGAGAAAAGTAACTACTTGAAAAGGGGGTGTAAAAAGCAGAAAATGGTTTTATCACAGATTTATTTTCTTTTTTAATCAGCCACTGAAAATTGTGTGTCAAATTCTATAGCTCAGAATTTAATATGCCAGAATACTGTCAAGTAATTGTACCAAGTAATTACTACAAGTAGTTGTAGTTTCCTTGCACTGGTGTGCAGGATTGAAGGTGCCAACAGAACTGTAACAAAGGTAAAGCTGCATAAATTTAAATTATCCTGTTGCTGCTTTAATCAATAATTAATGATATTCTAAATGCTGCAATTCAGTGCTAAAATGTGGAATTTAGACCGTCATTAATTATTGATTAACCTGATTTCCTCGTGCCATTTATTTGATAGTTTTATAGTTTTAATTATCAATCTGTTTTATCGTTTTAAGTATCAATCTGTCATTACTGGATTGCTCCTGAAAAATCATCTTTTTATTGTTTATTTGTGGGGTTTTAGGCAGGAATTCCTAATGATTTTTTAATGTTTGTTATTCCCAAAGATTCGCAGCTTTCTGGACCTGCTGGGGCCAAGCCCGGCCAGGGAATTCCTGACCCTCTTTTCACTTTCTGGACACTTTTGCTTCAAAATTATTTTATCCTCCTGCAAATTCACTTCTCACATTCAAATAAGCTGCTTGTGAGAATCTTTATTTTCGCTTTTTGAGGTGTTTTCCTGGGGATTTGGTACATTTTGAGGCTCGGGGGGAAGTTCTGATCACAAAATAAAAGCAGGCAGCACGTTCTGAGCGTGGCTCTGGGGCTGAGCCTTCCTGGCTTTTTAAATATATCAGCTCCAACCTCCTGGAACTGAATGGATTCGACAGGTCTGTTGTGGACAGTGCCTGGAATTGAGATCCTGGCTTTGGGGGAACAGGGCTAAGGAAATAATGGGATTTCTGTGTTCTTGCTGCTGTGAGAAAGTGCCTTTTTAGGGCTGTAAATGGCACTGAGGTTGCTCATTGCCCTGCTTGTTTAAGGAGTCAGGTATGAGCAGCACTGGCATTTCTGAGATATGGGGAAACAAACACTGCAAAAGCAGTTTCCATGGCAGTGTGAGCTCAGTGCCCCTGGCAGAGGTTTGGACAGCCAAACTCCCTGGATGTGGGTGGCCAGATTTCCAGCCTGAGCACTGGGAATGTCCCTCTCTGCCCTGCCAGCCCAGGGTTTCAAACTGGCCTCTTGGCCCTAAAATGCCTCCCAACTCCGAGTGAGGAACCCCCAGAGCCGGGAGGGGATGGGAATCACCTGCATTTGGGATTTGCCTCATGGATTGTTTGTTTTCCTCCCTGCAGGACTTTGCTTCCCGGGCTAAGCTGGCTGTGCAGAACCTGGTGCAGAAGGTCGGATTCTTTGGGATCCTGGCCTGTGCCTCGGTGAGTCCGTGCCAGGAGCAGAGGGGTTTGTGCATGGTTTGCTGTCTCTCTGCCCTCTGTGGTGCTCAGGGAAAGGGGGTCTGTGTGGCACTGCCAGGCACAAGGACACAGGAAAACCCCACTCCTGGATTAGCACCAAACACGGGGGATTCTGCATTAAAGCACAGCTAATTTATTATCCCTGCCTTCCACTGCACCACTGGTTCTCCTTGGAAGGTGAGGAGTTTGGGAGAGTTCTGTTTCCCTTTTAATCCATTAAAAAAAAAAAGGTGCAGCAGTGGTGCCTTATCTCTTTCAAAAGATTAATCCATTAATTCTATAGTTCAGCCTGGAAACCTGGAAAAACAGGTCAGTTCACTGAAGATGCCAAAGGTTTGTCGCAGCAAGGAAAACTTACAAGACATTCTTAAAATTCCAGAAGTTTCTGTGCTCCTGTTTCAGAGCAGGAATGCTCCCCTGTCTGATGCTGAGGCCAGTCTCCCACAGGTGCTCTGTGCCAGTGGAGACCCAGCAGGTCCCATCCTATTCCCACTGACACTTATCCCGTGGGACCTTCCCAGCCCAGGTTCCAGCTGCCAACAGCTGTGGCAGTGCCTGTGGGATCTGCTGGAACCCTGGCAGGGTTTCTTCAGGTGTTTATGTACAAGCTTACAGTGCTTGGCATCCTCAGATCCAGAGGCACACGTGGATTGGAGAGTGGAAAACTACCCGTAGAAATCCTGATTAGGGTGTCCATCCACTGTAATCCTAAACATGCTCCATAAGGACCCAGAGAGGGCAGGAGGAGGAAGCAAATGTCAGTCATGGCTATTGAGCTGCAAAGTGCCTGTGGTTTATTTTCTCTCCAGGGTCTGAGCACCCCAGGGATGGTGTTTCAGTGGGATAGTGCTGTTCTTTCAGAGCAGAGAAATATTGAACCCTTTGAGATTGCCTTGTCCTCCATCCCCCACCCCAGCTGTGGGGTGAGCTTACAGGGCAGGCCCCCCCCTATCCCATTCTTGTGGGATAAGCACAGCTTTAGGGTGAGGTGTTTGTTCCACCCTTGTCCAGCATGTCCCGGTTTCCCAAATGGTGGGATGACACCACCAAGGGCTTGCTCAAATGTGGGCACGCCGTGTTGGCTGGGAGGGATTTAGGGTGGTTGCAGTTGCTGTTCCCTCTTCTTTGGAGATGAATGTTTAGACTGGGGCTGAGGTTACAGCCTGTTCCTGAACCTTCCCAGCCAGGCAGCTCTGAGGCTGCTCCTTCCCTCCCCTGACTCAGTGACCTGTGAGACATCCCTGTGAGCAGCACAGGCTGGCATGGGTTACTGGGGTGGCTGGACAGGGAGTGTGGATAAATGGAGAACATGAGGAAGGAGCTGGTAAACATGAGAGGTGACGTGTAAACACTTTGTAGTTCCTGCTTAGTGATTCTTAAACATTTGTTTAACTTCTTCCCTACTTGCTGCCCAGTCCCTGAGCTGCAGCCGGGCTGGGGGAGGGATGAGGAGCCCTGGATCCACCGGGACACACGTGAGGGTTTGTTAATGTGTTTACAGAGTAACTGCGGAGCAGCTGTGAAAAAGGGAGAGGTGAAATGTGGCAGAGGCAGGGAAGGTGCGGGGATTCCGAGCTGGGCATCTGTGTGGCACCTGAGGGCAGCAAGGCAGGCAGGCAGGCAGCCCCCCACGTGTGCCCCTGCGAGCCTCAAGGTTTCTCTTGCTGCTCCTCTGTGTGCTGGAAGGGGGTGAGTCAATAATTGACCGGCTCCCGTGCCCGGAGCTGCCCCAGGAGCGGGGCCCGGGGAGGTGCAGCCTGGGCAGGTTTCAGGTTTCCCCTCCGCAGGTGCTGCTGTGGCTGCTCCCAAATCTGAGCTGGAACAGCCCAGCCCGGCCCTGCTCAGCTTCTCACACCCCGCAGGTTCCCAGCCGGTCGGGTGCAGAGTTATTGTCCTTTACTCTTTACCAATCTTCACTCTTTATTTCTTTATTCATGTAACCAAACGGCAATCCTGCAGTTTCTTACACGCTGCTCCTGTGATTACACACCCCCTCCTCAGGCACTCTGCCCCTTTTACTGCAGGCTGAGAGTGAAAGGTTGGAATTTGGATACTTTCTTGGTTTCATTTCAAAAATATTTTACAGATAGTATCACAATACCAAAAGTTAAGCCAACAGTTTAATAATAATAAAAAATTCTTTTAATTTCAAATGAAATGCATATGCTTCGTAAAATCTAATCAGGGCTTTTAAACTGGATACATATGACTATAAATGCCAGTTTTTAATGCAGTTTCTCAGCTGGGAGTCACTGGGGATCACTTGGAACACTGGCTTCCAAGAGTGATGTGCTTGTCAGGGAGAAAATTTGATAAATCACTCAAAATGGCTTTGCTGTGGTTTCTGTGCATTTCACATGGAAAACTTTGTTGGCTTTTTTCAGAATCCAGGGGTAAGGAGGGACCATGAGAATGGAATTGTCTGGGACATTGTGGAGCTGAATCCCAGAGACTTATGTGGTGTGACAGTAACGTTTCCGTAGCTGTTGGGACAGGAGAGTTTTGGATCAAACTGGAGAAGGGGGACTGTTCATTTTTCCTTTTCCAGGCCTGTTGTGGTCCTGTCCATCTCAGCATGTGCTGCAATTCCTGACCCTCTTTCCCTTGATCCACAGATCCCAAACCCCCTGTTCGACCTGGCCGGGATAACATGTGGCCACTTCCTCGTGCCCTTCTGGACCTTCTTCGGGGCCACCTTGATAGGCAAAGCCGTCATTAAAATGCACATCCAGGCAAGTACAGCCCCTCCCTCGGCCTGGGAGGGGGGAAGGCTTTATTCTCCTTTCCCTGGGCACTGTGGTTCCTTCCTAAGGAACTGCGGAGTCTCCCTGCCCGACCTGAAGTAATGGAAATTAATTTGGTGCAAAAGGCTTTACAATAAAGGATCTGCTGGGCCGCTTAGGCTCGGCATGAGTAATTTATAGCCCCGGAGTAATGAGCTCTCGCCGGCCCGCCAGGAAATGGGTGGTTGGCCGAGGTCTTTACCTGCGGCTTCCCCCGGCCCGGGGGGCTCTGCTGGGAGGGAACACACTCATTTGGGGAACACACTCATTTGGGGCCGGTGGAGCTTTGAGGTGTCCCCAGTTATCACTCAGGTAACAACCTCACCAAGCTGCTTGAAAACCTTTTCTTTTGCCCCTGCACAGAAGATTTCAATCTTCAGCTTTTTTTTCCTTCCCCCATCGTTTTGCAAATGGCTGTTTTGCTTCGCCCAGTCCTTAAACAGAAAACAATAAATAGATTTGGGATTTCTTTCTGTTTACTGTGACAGAACAGCTTTTTCTCCACACCTATTTTTGTGTTATCAGAATTTTTCTGCTGTTAAATCTGAGTGCTGTTAGAACAGGAAAGTGAAACAGCATCTGATCAATATTCCTTTTATGATTTTAATTGCCCTGTTCAGCTCCCACAGTGTTTGCTGTGTAATTTATGGAGCTCCACACTCGGATCACATGGAAGTGAAAAACCATTTCCCAGTGTCTTGTATTGTACAGTTGGTAAATCATAGAATTTTGTAAGAGGCTCAGCTCTTAGAATTCTCTTTTTCAAGCACACTCTTGTGCAATAGCCTTGATTTTTGGAGTGATCTGGCTGAACTTGGAATTTAGGAAATGTGAGAGTCATGGAAAAGGCCTTTCATGAACTGTTCTCCAGACAGGAAGCAGTGACTGGAGCAGTGGCTGTCCCGGAGCTGCTTTGAACTGGCCCCTTCCTCCTGGCCACGGGATCCTTTGGTTGTAGTCACATCCCCTGTTTCCAGCCTAGCTGGGACAGCTCTCCTTAGGTCAGGCTTGGATTGGTCCAAGGAGACTGTGGGAACTGTGTGTACCCTCATCTACTCACAGTTGGCTCACTCTGATGTCAAACAGGACCAACATGGAAGTAGCAAAGGCTGTTTTAACAACATCCGAATGCTTTGAGGGGAGCAGGGAGTGGTGAAATCACAGGCATTCAGATTTTCTGCAAAATTAGATGTGTTACAGGAGTTTTTTTATTGAAAAGCCTCCATTCCAAATAGTCTGTTTTATCTCAGTGACAATCCCAGAGGTGCCCAAAGGCTCTTACTTTGTTCTTCACTGAGTGTTTTTGGTCGTGTTTCTGTCTGAGCCACACGAACTTGGGGACTAAGATGTATCGTTTTTCACTTCTGTGATCCTCAAGTCCATGTGTTTGTGTAAAGGGGACGTGAATTTTTCCATTAAAACATTGTTGACGGAGTAAAGTGACCTTGAGCTTCTGGGAATGTGGGTTTGGGGAGGACTCGAGTGGTCGGGAACAGGCTGTGAAAACACTGCAAGACATGGACTCTGTGAGGAAACAGAGGGATAAAGGGGCAGCTCTGTGAGGGGAATATTGAACCCGGAGGGGTCTGAAAGCGAGGAGGGAGAGCTGTGGGAGCTGCCTGGGCAGGGACAGGGGGCACTGCCCGTGCTTCCCCCTGTCCTGTGTTTCTCCAACCGTGTTTTCCCTCCCGCAGAAACTCTTCGTTATTATCACCTTCAGCAAACACATCGTGGAGCAGATGGTGGCCCTCATCGGGTGAGTAATTAATACCTCCCTCATTAGGTGGAAAAGTACTGGAGGGCTCAGCCTGTTCCTGCCCCCAAGCCCTTCCAGAAGGACCCAGGGTCGGGGGCTGTTGGAGCCACAGGGAAGCTCCACCCGGGAATAGGAGGCAGCTCTTCCACTCAGACATTCCTGCACCTTTACTGCAAAGGAGCTGCTTTTCAGGGGCTTTCCTCAGGGTTGTAGTGTGATCCTGGGACAAAAAGTGAGACATTCTATAGAAAGCCATATTAATATATTCTATATAGTTCTATAATATTTATAATTTATATAAATATACTGCATTATTGATATACTACCAGTACGTATTACATCTATTATATTAATAGGTAAAATAATAGAATCACAGGATTCTGTATTAAAAGCTTGGCATTTTGTGCAGTGTTCCAGGGTGACAATAAACATCCTCCATAATTTGAACTGTTAGACATTTCCAATATTAAATCCCTCATGAAACATCAGCATGAGAATTGGCTGTGCAGAGGTTGATCTCCACTCTGTTACACTGGGTAGAAATGACACTTTTCAAGGATAAACTGTTTTGATTTTGAGGTTTCTTTTTCTTTCCTGAGTTCTCTGGTGATTGATTACTGATTATTTTTTAAAAGTTGAAAGCTCAGTTTAAAGCAGGAAAACCAAGCAGACCCTCAGGCAGGAACAGTGAGAGGGGCAAACAGGCCAAGGCCTGTGGGCTCCGTGGGGCTGGGTGAGGCTTGGACAGGGATGATGAGCTGCTGGTTTTGCCTCATGTTTACCTTCCAGTCATGGAATTCTGTGCCATTTTATACCATCCCCTGCCTGGTAATCCAGCAAATCACGTCAAACCACGCAGGAGTTTCTGAAACAGCTTGGATGCAAACCAGGGATGCAACTTAATTAATTTAAACGTGGGCACCTGGATCAAATCCTGTGGATTGGATCCAGAATTCCCACTTAGCTGTTCCTGCTGTGCCAGTGCAGAGGTGGATTCCTGTCAGGGGGGCAGGCTGGGAGTTCGAAATGGGAGTCTTTAACACGTAAATAGAAAGTTTGACTGTCCTGGGGTTTGGGGGTTTTGTTGTGCTCTGTGTTTCTTTATAGACTGGAATGAACCCATTCCAATCTAATCCAATCCCATGTGAATCCATAAACTAAATTCTAAGGTGTTTCCACTTTTCCAAAGTTTGTTCCGTGGGACAAACTGACACTTTGCTGCCCAAACTGTAATAACTATTTTCACATAAAATCCAAAAAGCCACACTCCTCAAGAACAGTTTCAGGGGAGGAATGTCTGGAAATAATTCCTTTTAAAATACCTGAACTCCAAGCAGTGATGCTGAACAAGGAAAAGGAGTGTCAGAAGAAACTTGCAGGGAATTTCATTAATCCTGACTTTATTATTCCTGATCTGCTGACCTCTTTTGTACCAAACTTCAATATTAATTTGTTGCTTTGAACATTATTAAAAAGAGAGAGAGAGAGAGAAATGTGGCTCCTTTGAACCATCAGGAGTTTTTCTCAGTATCAATCACACCAGACAGTTTGATCTGCACCAGCTCAGGTATTTCCAAGGATTTACTCTCCTGAGGGTCTTTGAGCCAAAACTGGTAGTTTTTTCCTACTTCATCTGTCTTGGAGATAATTTTGCTCTGAATTACTTCGAGTGCATTCACAAGAGCTCTGCTGGATTTGGGGTTTATTGGAGGGTTGATGTCAGAGTTAAAAAATGTCCCTGGGAGACAGTAAGATTTTTGGAATGTCCCGGTATCCTTGACTTTTCCCAAGCTGTCTGCTAGCATTACCTCATCAATCTGTGTTAGAGGGAATAGAAAACATGTTAAACAATACCTTGCATTAAAAGCCCTGTTATTAAATTAAAATAGAGTTCTAGTTAATGGTCAGTAACTTTATTTTAATCAAATTCCACTTTAGACTTTCTTTGCCTGGGATATTGCCCTTACACAATGGGAAATATCTGAGCACAATACCTGAAAATAATGGACAAATTAATGCATATAAAAAACTCAGACAGAAGACAAGGTTGTGAGATAAAGTCTTAGAATATTTGATTTTATAAGCCAGGGAGAATTTCCTGGTAATTCTCTGATTTTTAGTGAGGAAGCAGAAATGATTCACATGCTCGTGGCTCAGGAGGGTTTGCCTGTCCCTGACAGAACACCAGGCTGGTTTAGGAGCACTCAGGGTAATGTGATCTTACACTTTTGTCTGAGTCTGTTGCAAACAGATCATTAAACACTCCCTAGATTAATTAAATAAAGGAGGGGGAAAGTGGCAGGAAATAAAGAAGCTGCTCACAGAAGATTTTAAATTTCTTGGAATGTTTTGGTGGTTGCTGGAGCACAGAAGAAGGACAGAAGGTGGGTGGTGCCAACAGACCTTGTTGGGGGGCACGAGGGACAGGGGTGGGTTTGGGGGGTGAGGCTGAAAGCAAAGCTGGGCAGGGTGGGAGGTGCTGGGAATTCCCAGCCTGCTGGTTTGGGCTGCAGGGAGAGGATCCTGTTCCCTGCTGTGTTCTGTTCCTGAGCCCTCCTGTAGGTGCAGTTCTGGGTCCTGTCACTGAAGAACAGTTGGCTTTACCCCTCACCCATGTAAAGCACTTGGGTGCTGCTTTCAGGCCAAGCCCAGCCCATTTCAAATATTTAATTATTGTGTGTTGTGGGTTTTGCTTTGGCTCTCCAGTCTTTGCTTTGCTTTTTTTTTTACCTACAGCTGCAGGGCTGGTTGTGCAGTCACACTGAGCAAAGTGCTTTTAGGCACGATGATGTTTTCCTGGAAGTGGCAGCTTTAAATGTGGATTAATAATTCCCAGAAAACTACTAAAGAAATAATTCTCAGCTCAGGGCGCAAACCATCCATTGAACTGTTGCCATCTATTCTGGTTAAATATTCTAATTTTTTTTTTAAATTCAGCCTGCTCAGTTGGTGTTTTGTGAACTCCAGAACTGCAGCAGACACATAAAACCTCCATAACCACGTGCCCTTCTCCTCCAGAGCGTGGGAGTCAGAGGCAAGTGCCATGGCCACGTCCCTCTGGGAGAAATCCCACCTTTTACCTGTGGTAAATCAGAGTCCCAGAGTGGTTTGGGTTGCAGGGACCTTAAAGATGATGTAGTTCCACCCCCTCCCACTATCCCAGGTTGCTCCAAGCCCCGTCCAAGTCCAACCTGGCCTTGGACACTCCCAGGGATGGGGCAGCCACCACCTCTGACTTTAAGCAGAGCAGAAACTCTTCAGTTCATGAGCTGAGCCAATGAACTCATTTGAAGTTTAGGTGCAGTGAAATGCATCTAAGAACTAAATCCACTTCCATGGATTTTGCCCCTCAAAGTGTAACTCAACAAGCTCTGGAGCCCTGCCCAAATGTCCTCGGCAGCCCAGGTCTGCTGGGAATGCTCTCCCTGAGCCAGGCTTGGGCAGCCCAGCTCCTGGGTCTCCCTGAGCCGGGGTCCAGGTCTGGGCAGCCCCAGCTCCAGGGCTGAGTCAGGCTCAGCCCAGTGAGTCACTGCAGGTCCTGCTGGTGGTGCAGCCTCGGGGAAATGGATGGTTTAAATACTGTGAGAATCTTTATCAGCACAGGAAATGACAGCTCATTAAAATACTAACCGTTGAGCCTGTTTAGATCACTGTCTGGAAAAAAATTAACCATTGAGGGCTCAGATAAGCGGGAGGAAAAAAGGTGCTCTGTTCAGACAGTGAGCACGTTATGCAAATGAATGAGCTTTGCTAATTGTCCAGGGGCATAAAGATATTTCCGCTGGGAGCTGCTTTGTCCGTGCTTTGTAAAAGGTCTGACTTGCCCAGAAGTCGATGCCTTCAGTGCCTCTCGACTCCCAGCTTTGTGGCAGGAGAGAATCCCTGCCGGCTGCAGGAGGGCAGAGGCTGTGCAGGGTCTGTGTGCCAACCCACCTGGTTATTATTTCCAGGGGGAAATAAACTCCCCTGATCAAACCCCCATGCACTGGGGCTGGAGTCCAGTGGTTCCGGGGGGTCAGACTCGGGGATGCGCTGAAGTTCTTATTTACATGTTCCATTTCCATCAGAATAAATGGAGTTTCAGAACAGCTCAGAGTTAATCAGCTGCTTCATCATCGCTTGCTGTTCGAGCCTCTTACAAACTTTAATTAGCAGAGAGACCCCCGAGTGAACGTTCCCGAATGTGGGTCTGCAGTGGCAGCTCCTTTGTCTTGAAAATACTGGTGAATTCTAACGTTTGTCTCTGGAAAAGTGGGCAAAAAGTGGGCAAAAAGCCACGAGGGTTTTCACAAGATGGGAACTCTCTATCCGAAATAGGGCTAGTGAGATTTCGGTGCAGTGACAGTGAAATTTTCAGAGACCTGCACTTGAGCATTAGCACAGCTTGGAAATAATTCCCTGAGGGTTCCCAACCTCTCAGGAGCTCAAGAGCAACCTCTACTCCTAAAGATCTTGTCAGATAAAAATTATGCCTTTCAAAAGTGCAAATATCATGATTGAATGGTATTAAATAAGTATTTTTAATATTAGTAAAAATGCATTTGACAGCAATATCAAATAAATTCTTACCTTTTGTTAATCTGGCACAGGGAAAATGCAATTTCTCTCCTCTGGCTTTTGGTGCTCCATCCTGTGAGAAAACTCCCTGGAGTCCCAAAGGTCCTGCTAAAAAGATTTCCCCCCAAATCTTTCCTCCCACTTCCTGACCAGCAACAGTCACTCTTGGAAAAGCAAACGAATAAATTGTCTGATGTATTTTAAACACAGTTTTGCTGTACCTGGAATGGCAGTTTTAGAGTCACGACCATGTACTTGGTGTCAGTCTCTGATGTGGTGCCTCAAATGGATGGGAAGGTTTGGTTTGTTTATTTATTTGGAAAAACAGATTTGGAATTTTTCATTTGGATAGAAATTGTAGCTCTGAATTAGCAACAATAAATTTACTTAATTACAAGTACCAGGTGATTTAATTACAAATCCTGAAAACAGGCTTCAGCATTTTTTCCATGAATCAGAATTCTCAGGGTTGTTTGTATTTAGTATTCCCCCTCCATCCCTGAGAAATGATGGAACTTTAGTAAGGACAAAGCACTCAGTGTTTGGAATTACATTAAATGAAAATTAATTTTTAAGACTTTTAAATCTAAGGTTATGCCTATATTTGGATATCACGTGACACGTATCTGAGTGATTAAATGGTTTAATTTTGTCAAAAGAGCACAAGTAATGAGTAGTGTCCTGCTGGAATGGGATTTCAGGGATTTTATTCCTAGAACTGTGGATTCAGGATTTTCTGGATGTGGCTCTGCTTCACTTTACTCCTTATTTAAATCTATGGACAATTTTTTCAGTATTAAAATTGCAGTCCAATTCAGTACAAGAGCTGCAGAATTTTAGAAGCCGAGGTGTTCACATCCAGGCTCTTGCCCTTCTTCAAAACAGCTTTAATCAAATTAATGTCGTGCTCTTAATTCAGTTATGCTCAGAAAAGGGGGGAAAAGGGGGGAAAAAAAAAAAAAAGATAACTTTGAGTTCTGGTGTTGCTGCACCAGGAGCTGCTCAAGCCTCCGAGCTTGGGCTTCACGGCTTTGCTCTGAGTTTAGAGCTAATTTAGGACTGACTTGGTTCAGTTTTCGGTAAAAGCCGAGTCATTTGAACCCCGTCTGTTAATGATCCACCTCCCATCATTTCAATGCTGAATTGGAAAGTAAAATATTACCTCGCAGTGGCTCTTCAGGCCCCCAGGTCTGGGAAGTTTGGGAAAGAAAAAGAAACCTCAAGATGTGGCTCAGACTGTCCCAGCCGTGACTCGTCCCTGATTCCCCGGGAAAGGCTCCGCCAAGGGCCGCGGGAAACCCTCGGGAACTCGAGGGGGGAAACAGGGAAGGGACTGGCTCTTTCTGCTTTCCCTCAAATGTTACCAGCCCGGGCACAGAATTTCCTCACCCCTTTGGATCATCCTGAGGGTGAATCATGAGGGAAATGGGCCTTTTCTGGGAAATCGGCTCCGAACACTCGCTTGCCCCCGGCCGTGAAGGAAATAGATGGAGTGGGTAGAATGAGGCACGTTGTTTCTTCACTCTGGGCCTTTTCTGAAATTCCTAAAATTAGAAAGATGGTATTTTTTAATTGGGCTTTGGCCTGGAAAGGGGAATATCGTGTCAAATCAGGAGAGTGAGATAAATAACTGGAGAGATGCAGAGATGGTCAGTTGTCAAACTTGTTGGATGCACAAGGGGTGGATCTGGGTGTCTGATCAAAACAAGCACTGAATTCCAGAGCACCTTTTAAATGTAGGAGGCCATACTGATTTCTTTAAAATTAAAAAAAAAAAAAATTAAATCTCCATTCCCTTTGAAATTCAAGTGTGGTGTTTGTCAGTAACGGAGTCAGGAATGGTGGTAGATGTTTGTGGATCCAGCCTTGGGATTCTTTGGATTGTGTGTGTTCTCACACAGCTCAGGCAGTGTCGGTACTGCTGATCATTTACTTGGTGCAATATTTGAGTTTTGTTTTTTTTTTTTTTTTTTTTTTTAAGGGTTGTGACCTTTATTAAAGGTTTTTGGATCTAAATAGCAGGGTGGGTGAATTTAAGGAAAAGCTGCCTTGGGTGGGTTTCATGGAAGCCTGGCCAGTGGAAATGGAGGGGAGGTTGGAGACTGCCCAGCATTCCCACCTTCAGCCCTCGGAGGTGGGAGAGGGTTCCCAGTGCCCACCTTCACCCCGCCGAGGTGGGAGAGGGTTCCCAGCTCCCAGCCGGGATCCCTACACCGTGGGGCAGGACAAGGCGCCCAGCAGGGCCCTGCCGTGCCAGCCCCGTGCCAGCCCCGTGCCATCCGGGCCGGGCCGGGCCGGGGCAGGGTTCGGAGCCCTCTTTGTTCCTTTGTTAATCGCTGCCCGGGGGAGGTGCCGCAGGATTTGCTCACGCGTTCTTTTGGGAAGGGATGACGCACAGATTGTCCTAATAAGGACTTGCTCGGAGAAGGGGGCCGTCTCCTCGCGGGGGAAGGGGCAAGTCATAGGGCGAGCAGTTTCTTTTTTAACCGGGGGATGACACAAGCACAAGTCATTTCCTTATTAATCGGTTCAAACCAGTTCTTACAGGAACTGCTGGTGATAAATGTGGGACTTCTCCGAAGTCATTCATTTGCCTCCCATCTCTGCCCCAGCGCACAGCTCCTTCTCCTGCCTCCAAGGGCATGCCCCAGCTCCCGGCTCCTCGCTCCCTTCCCAGCACTCTGCTGCTCGCAGAGGTTTTTCTTTGGAAGCACTTTTTGAGGACATGGGGAAATAGGTCCCTTCTGAAATATCAGATCAAAAGATGAAATTTACGTTATTTCGTGGTTTTCTCAAGTAGCTTCGAGTTCCCTTCTGAGCTGTAGCTCAGCCTGAACTTTGCTCTGATTAGGTAAAGTGGTAAGTTTAAAAAAAAAAAAATCCAATTTTTT
>VXBX01001698.1:19617-33505 GCA_013400415.1 Scytalopus superciliaris
TTTTTTTTTTTTTTTTTTTTGAAGGGGAAGAAAACACAGTAAGTACTTCACCCAAATTGCAACACTTGTGGGGTGTGGGAGTGGGAGGGAATCCCACTGGGTGGGTGAGGGTGCAGTGCTGGAGTCTGGCTGGGTCACTGGAACCTCGGGAAACAGGGAGTGAAGCAATTGCCTTCCTGTGAAACACCCTCTGATGACTTCAGAGACCCAGGGCAAATATTTGCATATGTTCTTGCAAACTCACTTTGAGAAGGATTATTCTGAAAAACTCCCTGAGCCTGCTGTGACTTTGCTAATTCAAGTGCCTCATTCAGGGCACAAAATGCTGGCATTTATTTATTTCTCTATTTGACTTCCTTACTGAGGCATCCTCTGCCCTCATGAAAGGCAGTAAAACAATGTTTTGGCAGTGGCTGGAAGGGAGAGGCTGGAACAGTCTGGGCCAGTTGTCAGGAGAGCAAAAGGAGCTCAAACTGTCACTGGTGTTTGTCACCTCCCAGGTACAAGCAAACAGCAAGGGCCCAGCAATTTATGGAATATGTCAGGAATTCAAAAAAGGGGTATTTTGGTCAAAAAAGCTCACTATTGCCTGTGCTGACTTTAAAGTGAAGGGGATGTTGTGGTTATTCAGCTCCTTCACTGTCACTGGTGTCCAGGTGTGGTAACACAAAGGTGCAAGTGTAACCTGTGGAATGGGCCAGGCTTGGGGTTAGTTTGCTTTAGCACTGCCCTTTATCGTGCTGAGGGGGTTTTATTATTGTTATTATCCATGGAATGATTCAGAGAGCCTTGACTGCATGAGCACTAAACCAAAGGTCACCTTGCTTTAAGCCCCATTTGAGGAGCTGCTCAGATACGGGTAAGTGTGGGGCTCTTCTGTGTTCCGAGGGAGTCACTCCCAGCTAATTGTTCCTCTGCTTTTCCAAGAAGCTTGGCTAAGCTGCCCTGGCAGCTGGCAATGAGGAAGCTGGCTGCTGTTTCCTGGTGAAAGGCAGGGGGCAGGGCTGGCAGCTCGGGGGATTGTTCCCTGCTGGTAACGGCCCCTGGGGATGGCTCTCCTGGCCCTGGGAAGAGGGGGAGTCTCTGGGGAGGGCTGGGCTGTGCCTGCAGGAGGGGCTGCCCAGGGAAGGGCTCCGAGCTTCACACACATGGGATTTAAGGCACAATTGCCCGGGGTTGGTGCCAGTTCTGGGAGCTACACTGATGTGTTCAGTGTGAGCCTGGTTGAACATGGGATTGTGACCACGCTCACATCAGCCTGTGGGTTGTCACCTCTTCCCTTACTGGGGGACCAGCTGATCTGGTATTTCAGGTGCAGAGCCTTCCCACTGGAAGGTGCCAGCTCTGAGTGGCCCTCCCTGTAAGAAATTCCCAAGAGATCTGATGCATTTCCCAAAGCTTGTTCTATCCACGGGCAGTGACCTCGTGGTACCTTTGTTCTCCTTCCACTGTCAGGAAATAATCTGGCAGTTCTGCTGCAGAAGCTGCTGCTGATTAAAACACATGAATACCTTTGTCAAGGCTCACACTTACGTGTAGGCACTGTGAGTGTTGAGGGACTGTGGTTTTCCTGAGACTGCCCCTTCCAGCTGGGGACTGCAAAAGCAGGTTTGTGTGCTCAGCATTTGTCTGTCTCTGAAAGAAACTGGACCTGCAAACAGAGAAAACACACATTTAGATTTACAACATTATACAAGTCTTGCCACTTTCACAAAACCTCTCTGGTCTGGTTAGCAACCACACAGTGCCTCTTGCTGCAGCTGTTTTCTTGGGAACTGGAAGATTCAGGATATTTTCACAACAACAGATTCCATTTCTCAGATTCCTTGATTTGTAGGTCTCTCCTCAGCCCAGCTGAGCTCTTGTGACATAGTCACATGCATCCCTGTGTGTTGTGTAAGAGTTTAGGTGGGGAGCAACGAGGAAGACACTTTTAAGATGCCTGAAGCTGGTATTTAGTTGAGTTCAAAGTAAAGGATACCAAAAAAACCATTCAAAGCAGTTGTTTCTGCTAGATGTGTGCTAATGCAATTGGTGATTTTAGTGCTGTTGCCTCCCTTAATTTCTGTGCAAACTTGGTTGTGGTGAATCCACTGCAGCCTTTGGGCAGGGACAGAAATCACCTGGGAGGAGGCAGGGGCTGGTGGGAGAGGTGAGACAATCCCTGTCCCTTGGCCACAGATTTCAGCTGGGACTGAGAGATGTTCCAGCAAAGCAAGGAAAGGGGTTAAGTGTTGTCTGGCCGAGCCTGAGAGTCCTTGGTTAGAACTCCCTGGTGTCTCCTCCCCTGGTCCTTCCTGGGGCTCTCTCTGCCCTTGGTATGTAGCGATTTTTGGACAAGTGCAGGCCTGCTGACTGAAGTTTTGTTCAGGTTGCTCAGGACCCCACACGTTCAGGTTTCCTTTCTAATGTCACTGCAGAACGAGCTGTCCTTTCACAGCACACACCGGGGTTGTATCTGTTTTTATCTAAGAATGCTCAGTGAAAATATGGGGTTTATGGAGAAGCCTAATTAAGTCTTTGCAGAGGAAAATAATGTGAAACCCTGAGTTAGTGGCTGGTAGGGAGGGAGTGGAAGCTTTCTTCTTGGGAGAAGCAGATTTGATTGGATGTTTATTCACAGGTTGCCAAATTTATGCTCTTTAACAGTTTAACCAGTTGCATTAGGTCTCTTCCCCAAAATTCGGTGCAGAAAGAAGAAATTTCCACCTTCAAATAATTACATAAATACAATTGCTGGCTTAGATGACTCACAACCAGGTAGTGCTACAGGCTGAGGTTGCCCCAAGTGGGTGGGGAGGAAATTCCCCAGCGTTTTCTTTGCAGGTGGGCAGGAGGGCATGGCAGGGAGCCCTGCCATGGAAGTGTGTTGTGTCCCTGGGCTCAAGGGCTGTTGGGAGCCATGAGGGGGGCAGCAGCTGTGGAGCCATGCCCAGTTCTGGAGCAGTGCCCAGCTCTGCCACCCTCACCGAGAATGTCCCAGGGAGCAGCTCAGGCTGCCCCTGCCAGCCAAGCACACTCAGGATTTTATTCCACCTGCAGCCTGTGGGATGGGGCTGTTTTCCATGTGGCTCCTGGGCAGTGCTGTCCTGACACGCTCCTGTACATGGTCTATGACTTGTTGGAGGCTGCTGGGCCAGAGTTCAAAGTCAGTTGTGGCATCTGACCACAGTGACACCGTTCTCAGGCAGCTCCAGGGTTATTTCTGCAAGCCCTGGATAAAGCTGGCCCTGGGCCTGTAACCAAGCATGTCCAGTGATCAGGTTGGCACAGCACACCCTTTTCAGTGCAAACACACCGTCTGAGATGGCCTTTACTTCTCATCACACACAACCAGTGAGACAAAAGCTCAAGCAGTATTTATTCTACCTTTCTTTTTTTTTGGCTTAACCAGTGGCTTAGTTTAGTTAGTTTCTCTGCTTACTACTCTGATGTTTAAAATAGGAATTTTGGCCCAGAGAGCACCCTCATTTTGCTTTTTTTTTTTTTTCTATTCTATGGTGTAACTTTATGTATGTTAAAAATGTTGTTTTAAAGACCAACAGATTAGAAGATTACTGCCACCTAATTCACACAGATAAGCACAGAGGCCTGTGCCTCTCCTAGAAGTCAGTTCAGAACCTCCCAGGCTTGTATGAACATGGGGTTGAGGTTCAGATTTCTTCCATGATCTTCATTATGGAACAGATTTACTCTAAAAAAAATTGCCTTTACATTTCCTAAGGAGCAGAAGCAGCTTCAGTAATCCCTGAGGCCGTTTGCACCTTGTCCTGTGTGCTCCCCCTCGATGGCAGGGACGTTTGCAGCTGCTGGGAAGGGACTAATGAAGGTTGTGCTGAAGGAAAGGGTGAATGAACAGGCTGGGCCGAGTTTTTTGGAAAGGGTTAATGGACAGGTTGTGCTGATTCAGGCCGCGGGTGGGTGAGTCACCTCCCCACCCGCAGAGGGGAAGTGCCCGTCTGGAGGGACAGGATTCACACAATGGGAGCTCAGAAGGGACCATTGTGAGCTGCAGTTCCACTGAAAGAGCCGGAAAGGCTCCACGGTTAAAATCCAGGATTATCAGCTCCACATCCAGGCCGTTCAAAGCCTGCTGAGGGCCGGGCTGTGCTGCCGAAGCGTGGGCAGAGGTGGGGTAGGAAGCAGAGGCGGGAGGCTGGAGCAGGAGCTGGAAGTGGTACAGCTGTGTCTGGGCTGCCCCGGGGAGCAGCGGGGGAAAGGCAGCGGCTCAGTTCCGTTCGGGAGGGTTTGTGTGGAATCGGATCGGGGAGTCCCTTCCCTGATTACTTGGGTGCAGTTTTTAAAGTGGTGTCCAGCAAAACTCACATTGCTTTAAAGTGCACGTGGTCATCTGAGAGTGTTTCCTCTTGGGTGTTTGGTCTTTCATTTCATAATATTTATCCAGACTAAATTTATTAGCAAATGCAGAAGGAAGTGAATTATTCATTCCATATCTTTTTGTACCTTAATGTTCCCCAGTAGTGGGGGAACTACCTAGAGCTGGTAATTTGTATATAACTTCCTGCTTTCATATTGATAAATTCCTGGTTGTGTGGGAACAACATTTTTTCCCCCCTTATATATTTACCCCAAGTTCCATCCTTCCTGTACTGGTAGTGAGTCTAACCTTAAAAGCACCAATATCTCCAAATAAATTGTATCTATAAATACATTAACTACTGTCACTTGCCAGTTTCTGTGTTTGAAGTATTTTAGGTTATTGTAGATCTTTGTTTCTGGGTCAGAGTTTTTCTGTGAGTTTGGTTTGTTTGGGGTTTTTTGCCAAATAAAAGTTCTCCTATTCATGGAATGCCTTCTGTAGCTGGAGTCCTTGAATCAACTTCCAAGTGGGCTGCACCTGTCCATCCCACAAACAATAGTGAGGTTTGGTGCATTGTTCTGGGTTTATGGACATCCTGTGGGGACTTTGCCTAAAACCAGCAAGGTCAAGGCCACTGATTCTGTTTTTCCTGTCTCTGAGCCCTTGGCTTGTGCTGACCTTTGATCCACCTCATTAACTTTAATTGCTAATGAAATAAAGGCCCTCTTCCAGGCTCTATTTACATGATAAATTTTATCAATAAAATAGAAAATTACTGCTCTACCTTCTAATAGAATTGCAGATGATGAGTATTTGATACCAGCTATTCACTTCCTGCCACTCTGACCCTCTGCACATCCTGGGGAACAAACCAGAGGAATCCCGTCATACACAGAAAAATGAAGGCTGAGTTTGGGAAAGGGTGTGAGAATTTCAGGATTGAGGTCAGCAGTGAAAAACACTCACAGGAAGAAGCCTAGAGCAATTCCTGTCAGCCTCTTCTCCAGAGCAATGAAAGGGATTAGAACAGTTAATACAACACCTACACTTTGTTTTCACCTCCTTTTGTTTAAATAGTTTTGAGGAGTCTGTGTTGATGGTTATGATCTCCTGTTGTTGCTTTGCAAAACTTTCCCCTCTGGAAGTAGGAGTGTTTTCCCTGAATCCTAACTGGGAACAAGTCCTTACAGAAGAGTCCTTGATAAGCAGTGGTGAGCCTGCTGGTCTGGCTGTGTCTGTGAGCTGCAGAATCTTTCCTCTCTCTTTTCATGTAAGTGCAGATGAAATAAGGACATCTTTAATTTTGCTTTGGGGTTGTACATCTCAGCTGTGTGCTGTGTTTCCTGACATGGCACACATTGTGCCATCCAACTTAAACAAACCCCTCAAATAACCTGCCCCATTAGCTGGAAATACCATAGGCCATAAATGATAGATATGGGGCTATGTCATTTGTAGGTGCACTAAGCACCTGCTCTGTTTGCTTCATGCTCGGAATTATAAATGCACAGAGATAACAGGAGGTTATTTCTGCAATAAAGTTACTTATTGATTCAGCAGAACAATAACCCTTTGCTCTCTTCCTTGTTTCTCAGGGAACTTATCTATCCTTAGCTTTTGAAAGATCTCATTTACCTGCTCTGTGGAACAGTGAGGATGAGTGTGCATTCCTGGGAAGTGGCTGCTTTTTCCAGACATGGAGTTACCTATTTCTGATCTGGAAATTCTTACTCTGGGCTCTGTTGAAAACACCAGGGAAAATGCTGTCTGTGTGTGTTGCTGAACATCAAGTGCCTTCTGGAGGAGGGAGGACCTCACCACCATCTCCTTTCCTGACCCTTTGTTCCTTGCAGACTTGAATGGCCTGTGCTGTTTGTCTGAACTTCTGGTGCAATCTGTCCTCCAGTTTCTTCTGTGGAAATACCCAAATTGGAGAATGGTTGAAAAGGATGAAAACACCCCCTGAAATCCCTCTTGACCAGAGCAGTCCCCAGCTCTGAGCTGCCACTTTCAGTTAAAGGCTGGCATGGCCTGGCACTAAAACCTGAAGGGACACTCTGAAACGTGTCCATTTGCTGAGGGAAAAGTCCTTGAGACTGAGCTTTTTAACTCTTCCATTTTTTGGCATGTGGGATTGTTTCCATGGGAGATAAGTGTGCCATGGGGGGAGGAATGGCCAGAATTCCCCAGGCTCTCCCTACCATTAAATGGAAAGCTCACAGAGGCAGAAGGAAGGTCGGTGCTACAACACAGTCCTTCATTCTGGGCTCTTGTATTGTGTCAGCCTTCAGGGAGTGCCTTCCCAAGGGATTCAATCCCTTCCTCCTTCCCGGCCGGTGCAGCTGCAGCTTCCAGGGCACCACCTTGTGGTCGTGGTAAAACTTGTGCTAAAAACAGACAACCCTTAAACTGACTTTTGAAAATTTAAAATATATTAAGTATAATATTGCTATATGCTATTATATTGGAAATCTACCGGCCATCCTACTCCCAAGTATGTTTAAATAAATAACAAATTATATAATAGATATATATAAAGAAAATTTGAAACTGGAGGATTAGGAATGCCTTGCTGTTGCAGTCACACATTAGCTCATGATAGTTTATATTAAAGTGCCAAAAATTAAGTTTAAAGATGTATCTATAGTACATAGAAAATGTATTGAAAAATAGGTATTTATTAGATATATTAAATAAGAATAATACCTGCCCATAAGACCATATTCAGTTCAGATTCAGTTCTTGCTGTTCTAACACACACACTCTGCTTTCAGGACTGGAAAACAGCTCCAGCCCAGTAATCTCCACACTTCAGGAAGCTGGTGGAAGGTTTTCCAGTGCTCTATTTCAGGCCATTTAAAAATAAATAACATCACAGGGTGGTGTAACTGGAGATAACCTGTTCCAGGGTTGTGAAGCTGTCCAGGAAATCTTCCTCTTCAATCCCAAATTTCATGTACTGGTGAATATAAGCTCTGTGTGTTAAGAATGGGTAAGACATTGGAAGTCAGTGAAGACTGCCACATGGAATCTGAGTGGGCATTTACTGTGAGAACCTCAAATCAAGATTGGTTTCCACCCAGTAACTCTGCTGGTTAGTTTTTACTGTGCTCTCTTGAACTCCTTTTGTAATTCCTACTTAACAGTAAGTCCTGACTTGCTTAAAATAGGAAACAGAATTGGAGCTGACAAAATTGGGCTACCTGGGACATGAAGGGGAAGGGATTAATAGCATGGGAGCCTTAATAACCACACAAATCCCCTAAATGCTGCTCCCTGAGCCAGGAAGCTTTTCCCAGGCCTGTGCAGCATGTCTGTACACAATATGGAAACTATACCATCAGTAAAAGAGCCTCTGTGTGTTATTTTTAGAATGGTCAAATTGGAATGCACTAAATTTGGGGAGTTTTGGTACAGAAAAAGTGGTCAGGCTGAGGGCACTGGAATATGTGACCTCACTCAGCCACAGCACTGGCTGTGTTCCTCACTCTGCCAGCATGTTCCACTGCAGTGTGGGAACACCCTTCATGCTCACTCCCCACTCCTGTGCTGAAGGACAGAGCTATGCTTACAATGACTTTTCTCCCACTGAAGATATTGGCAGTTCTTAGTGAAGTCTCAGCAGAACTATTTTCACTTACTTGGAAGCAAACATATTCCAAGCCTTTCCCACAACGCTGTCAAGAGGTTTCAGCAGGAATTGGCTATTGCTGACCAAAGAAGCAGACTTCTCATACTTGTTAAATGCTCTTGGTGTCTTCCAGGCATGGAAAGCATCCTGAGGGTTTAGCCATGATGTATATAGTGAGGGATCCTGGAAACTTCCTGCAGCAGAAATAAGACAGCCCTTTTGATCAATGTAAAGCTACAAACTCCTACATCCTGATCCCTGTAGTCCTGTGTGACCTAATCAAAGCCTGCCAGATCAATTCAGGCCTTGGGGGAAATCTGCAGAGTTGTCAGCCTGTAGAAACCAGAACTTTTACACAGATTCCTTAGATAATCTAGGAGCACACTCTTGTGTCAGTACTTCATCTGGCCAGCTATGCTCATCACTCCAGAAACAGCTAAATGTGTTTTCAGACAATGAAGCCAAGAGTTTCATCAGATATACAGACTTCAGGAAGGCTCTTGCTCCTTCCTGAAGTGGTTTAGGAAGCACAGAAGTCTGCTGTAAATATAGCAGCCCAAAGCAACTGGACAACACGGGCTTGGACAGCAAAATGTTTCTAGGGGGAATACTGACCTTAGCAATCAAACTTGGGCTTGAGCTTGAGCTTTTCTCACTTTCACCAGCTATGGTTGCAGAGAAACCAGTGGGATGTGAAAGCAGAACCCCTGAGGTGCTGGGCCTTCCCTTCTTACCTAAGTCCGTGCTGTGCACATCTTTCCCTCGCAGGATAAGCAGGTTGGCAATGGAAGTGTTGAAGTGCAGGGGCTTCTTTGTGGAATGGCTGGGGATGGAGGAGCCTGGGGGTGGTGGTCGTACTTGCCAGTCAATACCTATGAGGTTTGGGCAAAAAGGATAGAAAAGGAAGTTAGTATTTTGTGAAATATGGAATTGTACTAGGTGGAGAGGCAGATGGGAATGATCACTGTGCCCCATAGTGAGACCATACTGCACATTAATTAGGCAGCAGTTACACAATTCCCAGAGAAAAGCAGTGCTAATCCAGCAGTATTTGCCTGGTGGTCACTTGTCTACCAGAGAAAAGAATACCTGGTTTCTACACTTAGCAAGCTGCCAGCCCATTCCCTGCACAACTGGAAGCTATAACTGAATTCCCCCTGTAAACGATATGGGAGAACTAACATGACTTTTGTGAGTAGAAGGTGTAAAATAAAAAGCAGAACTTGCTAGCCAAAGAATGTTCCAAAAGAATTATGTAAATGAAGTGCACAGCCACAAACTTGGTTGGGGTTTGCCTGTTTTCAATGATAATAATTAACTGAGATGTCTGGAAGGAAAAGCAGGAGTGAGCTGAGGGAATGGTTAGAGGAGCAGCTGGGGGCAAATTCCTGCTGAGGGGAGCAGCTCTTTTTGAACTGAGCGAGGTGAGCTGGACAGGACAGTCACTTTGTTTCACCTGGAGAAACAAAGGCTGCAGGTGAAGGGTACTGGAGGTGGGAGTGCCCCCTACCTTCCTCCATTTTGGCATTGGCAATGAGCATCTGCCTTAAGTGCTTGAGGAGCCCAGGCCAGCTGAAGGTGCTGTAGGCCAGGGAGTTTTCGGGCATCTGAGGGATGTTGCGGAGCGCCAGCAGCTTGAACTCGGGGTGTGGCACCAGCACCTCCATCAAGTCTCCTGAAGGAGGAAAATAACAGCTGCTCATGTTTGACAGAAGCACTGCATGGGGTAGCTCAGACAGGAGGGGACAGGGAGGAATGTGACAAAGATTTAGCTGTTTCAGACAAAGTAAGGCAGACTTGCTGTGTGTTACTGAGCTCTCTTGCAGGCATGGTAGTAGCTCTTAGTTCACAACTGAGACTGGTCTCACTTTATAGTCTGGCTCAAAATCTCAAGGACTCTGTGCACTGCTAAAGACACTGACAAGCCAATGTGAAAGTTTAACTTCACAAGCAGTAGGGGTAACTTTCTCTGATTCCTTAAAGGTACAGAGGCTGCTGCTTGGGGCTCCCAAGTTGTCTGCTTGCCTGTTTTCTGCCTGAGCAAAGAACAAACCTTTGTTTGTTTCAGTTCATGCAAACTTCTCACCCAAAGTGAAATGTACCAAAATATAGTCCTGCACAAATTTCCTCTGCAATGTAATAGGTACAAGGGGGTCTGTAATCACTTGAGAAAGGAGGAACAAGGTTCTGTTGGTAAAGAATGAAACCAGAAGCTGAGGGATTTATTTTTGGACTCTGCTAGAACATTGGAACTGAACTTCTAAATTAGCCTTTTCCTTCACTTTTCCTGTATTAGAACTTGGGATGTATCCAAATAATTGAGTAAGGGGACTGAAGCACTTCAATTCACACATGACCTGAGCACAGGAAGGCGTGTGGATGCACATGGTTTGTACCTAGTGGGTTTCTGCTGTAGTCTGAGTCCCCTCCTGCTGGGTGAGTGGGCTGGAAAACACTCCCCAGCTGATGTGCAATGACTTGGTTTACATCCCTGAAGGAGATCTGTTTGATATTCATCAGCTGAGCACAGATCTTGTGGATGACATCATTTTCATGGACAAGAAGGGCATCTGATGACCGGTACAGATGTGACAGAGTCAAAACAGAGTTGTAGTTTTGAACAATGACCTGGAAACAAACAAAAAAACAGCAACAAATGAGAGTCAAACTTAATCCCTTCCTAGTTTATAATCCTCTGGCTACTGCTGTTTCCTCAGTTGTGATTTAGGAAGTGATTCATTTTCTTTGCCAAAGTGCAGAATGAGGTCAAGAGCTCAGAGCTTTTCCAGGGAAAGAGGGCAAGACCTGTGAAAATCACGTTATCCATCTCTCTCCATACAAACATGCTAGGACAAAATCTGTCTGGGAACTGATTGTACTGCTGAGATAAGATCCCAACAGGAGATTCCTAGTGCGTCAACAGAGCTTCTTGTGAAACTGCATCACTTTAGCACTTTAATGATCAGGATTTTTTGGGGTGAAATTACATGTACCAAATATGAGGCAAACAATTCTTTAACTGTTATGTAGTCATTGAACTTTCCTAAAGTAAAATGTACCTATTTTCTTACTTATTTCTATTGTAGATATTTTGTCTAAAAGTAAACAGCGATTATAAATTCTCTATAATTATAAACTACCTGATTATGTTTAAAAAGGCAACATGACACTCACCTCACCAGTGCCATAGGGCCAGACAATGTGGTTGAGTATAAATGAGGTGGGGAAGGCATCTCTTAAGCACTGTGTCACAAAGGCTCCCAGGCCTGAGCCCGTGCCCCCAGCCATGCTCATCAGTGTGAAGAATCCTCCCAGTCGGTCACATCTCTCTGCTTCCTTTTGCACCAGATTCATTATTGCTTCTTTGTGTCTGGGCCCATGCACAGAGTAACTGTGGAGTAACAGTGACACATGGCAGGTTACATCAAAAGAAAAGCAGAAAGGTGAAGCTATTCATAAAGCCAACTTCTATTATTATGATTATTTATATAACCTTGCATTGTCATCCACTCTAGCTGCAGTAAAGAATTCTCAGCTGTGAGACTAATTTTGCAAAACAGCTGTTTATAGACTGTCCTGTTATTTACTATTCTTAAATATATTCCCTCAATTCAAAATTTGTTTTCATTGCAAATGGGTGAGGCCCTGGCACAGGCTGCCCAGAGAAGCTGTGGCTGCCCCATCCCTGGGAGTGTCCAAGACCAGGTTGGACAGGGCTTGGAGCAACCAAGGATAGTGGAAAGTGTCCCAGCCAATGCAGAGGGTAGAATTACATGGTCTTTAAGGTCCCTTCCAACCCAAACCACTCTGGGTTTCTGATTCAAACGCCAATTTCATCTTGCAAAAATCAGTTTAAAAGTTTCACTGCTAGATATATATATTTCTACTTTAACTTAAAGATAAATCCTCTTCCATACTCAGCTGCACTCCTGGAGACTGTAAACAGGTCCTCAGCCCCCCAGTTGCCCTAGAGAAGCCTGGAGCAGCTGTCCATACCCGTTGGCCCAGTTGTTCCCAGAGCCTTGCTTCTGACAGAAGTGTGAGTGGTCACTGTACTTCCAGAAGCCAGACCTGGCAGCCATGGATAAGGTCTGGCTGATGACTTTGGGTTCCATGTCCACAAGCACAGCCCGGGCCACAGATCCTGCACAGCAAGGAAAGCAGAGTTAAGAATAACGTGCCAGTATGTGTATGTAAGATGGATGGACCTGCATGGGTCCCATGTCCCAAGCTGCATTCCTCCCATCCACATAATCCCAACTATTAATGGCACAGCACAGGCAGGCACTGAAGGGATTTGGGCATGGCCATGTATTGTGCCAAAGACAAATCTGAACTCCAGAGACCACAGACCTTTCAGGAAAGAAACCACTTATGTGTTTGATAAAGTCAAATACTCTGGGTCCTACTCTGAGGTATGATCCATCTACAGCAGAAGATGCAGATGTTTGGAAGGAAGGATTATGTGTCCTCATGAGCTGTTTCCAGCTGTGCCAGTGGCAGAGTGGCCCTGTGGCCTCAGAGTCCTCAGAGCACCAATCCTGCTCCCGTGGCTGTGGCACTGCTGCGAGGGCACAGGGTTGTGACAGTCCTTTGAGACAATCCTGTTTTATTTCTGTGTCCTGAACTCAGAGCCTGGGTGGGAAACAGGCCCTTTGGGAAGCTGTACCTCCAGATTCCTCCTCCCAGAAGAAGCGCTCCCTGCAGGCATCCTGGTAGGATTGGTTCTCCCTGCTGGAGCACAGCCCGTGGGTGCCACAGAGGTCCCTGCACAGGCAGCTGAACACCTCGTGCCCAACCTGGTTCCCACACTGCCCCAGCTGCACTGTGACTATGGACATCCTCGTTCACTTTGCAAGCCTGCAAAAGAAATGGTGTGTTTAGTAAGTGGAAAAGACAGGGGGGGAAATAACTCTGACAAGTTCCTGATCTGTTTGGCTGTTTTTTGAGAATTCTAGTGAGAGGGGAAAGGTTCTGCTACAACCACAGGATGTTTCTGGGGAAAAGCTGCCTGTCAGCACCTCCTCCTGAATGCCAGGAGAGCATGGATGGCACTTCACAGGAAATCAATCTGTTTACTGCTGCTTTACATCGGAGGGAGCTGAAACCAACCACACAGCAAGGAAATTGCTAGTTTTCTTACTTTTGCTCAGGGCAGAAACAAATAATTATAACTCAGAGTTATTGGACTGGGATGCAAAAGTAAGAATGTACAGTAAGAAAGTACCACATGCCCATAGAAATGCTGAGCCTGTTCAAAACTGGAGCTGATTTCCAGTCCTGTACTGCTCCAGGCCTGCTGCCAAAGCCTGCTGAGGTGACAAAAGGATTCCCTGGAGTATTCCCCTTGCTTCCAGCACACAGAGCAAAGCTTTTCACTCAGTGCCGGTATGTTCCGACGTTTCCCCGGGGCTCAGCATTTTACAGTAGCTGTGCTTTTCTGCCTTTTCTATTCACAGAAACCGGGCCAATCTTCCCTAACCCGGGTGTCCGACCGGGGCCCGGCTGTTGCTGCGGCACCCGAGTCGCGCCTCACGCGGAGAACAAACAAACAAATAAATAAATAACGGCGTGAATTATCCCCGGAAAGGCTCGTGTCCCACCCCCTCCCGTGCCCGGTGTCGCGCGGGGACACCCACCCGAGTGCCCGGCCCGGCCCCTCAGGGAGGGACCCCCTCAGGGTGGGATCCCCTCAGAGACCCTCTCAGGGACCACCCCGACCCCTCAGGGAGGGACCCCCTCAGGGTGGGACCCTCTCGGGGACCGCCCGCTCAGGGACCCCCTCAGGGAGGAACCCCCTCAGGAAAGGATCTCCTCAGGGACCCCCTCAGGGAGGAACCCCCTCAGGGACGGCCCCACCCCCTCAGGGTGCGATCCCCTCAGGGACCGCCCGCTCAGGGACCCCCCTCAGGGTGCGATCCCCTCAGGGACCGGCC
>VXBX01001698.1:33730-83370 GCA_013400415.1 Scytalopus superciliaris
GCCAGGCCCCGGGCACCCGGCGGAGCCAGCGAGGGGCGGCGGCGCCATGGCGGGAGTGTTCGACATCGACCTGGACCAGCCCGAGGACGCGGGCTCGGACGAGGAGCTGGAGGAGGGGGTGAGGCGGGGGGCGGGGGCAGGCCGCGGGGCCTGAGGGAGGGGAGGCCGCGGGGGCCGCCGCCCTGCCCGGGGTGAGAGCCCGAGCACCGCCCCGGCAGCGCCGCTGCAGGGTCTGGGTTGGTTTTTCCGGCGATACTGTGGGGTTTTTTACACCGCGTGTTAAACGTTTGCTGTCGTTTAAACTGCTGCTGCGTGTGTGTTCTGCTGGTTAAACGCTGACGGCGTTCTCGGAGCCTCTGAGGTTATGGGATGTTCTGGGTTGGGAGGGACCTTAAAGCCCCTGGAATTGCACCCCCTGCCATGGACAGGGACACCTTCCCTAGCCCAGGGTGCTCCAGCCTGGCCTTGGACACTCCCAGGGCTGGGGCGGCCGCGGCTTCTCCGGCCACTCCGTGCCAGGGCCTGCCCGCCCTCCCAGCCAGGGATTCCTTCCCAAAATCCCACCTATCCCTTCTCTCTGGCAGTTTGAAGCCATTCCCCCTTGTCCTGGCACTCCAGGCCCTTGTAAAAAGTTCCTCACCCTGTTTCTTGTAGACTCCCTTCAGGAGCCCACCAGGCACTGAGCTGCCCACCCTCCGTTTGAACTGCGGGACATTGTTTGACAGCTGAAGGCTCCTCAGCCTGCAGGGGGAAAGCTCTGCTTGGCACCTCAGTAATCGATAAAAGACTTGGCTTAAGAAAAGTATAATTGCATCAGACAGCCAGCGCTGCCAGGAGCAGGTTCTGAGGGGGGGTGGCCAGAAAGTTGAGTTTGTTCTGTCTTTGTTCCAGTAATTCAGTCCCAGGGAACAATTAAACCATTCACTGGTTATTGTGGATTTAAAAAGGGGCCAGGACAGAAACTTTGGTGGGGCAGCAGTGGATGGGTGTTGGCAACCTCGGGTGCTTCTCGGGTGCTTTTTGGCAAGGAGATAAAGCAGGGTGAGAATGGGCTGGGAATTGAAACAGCTGAAGAGCTGGGAAGGAGGGGAACAGCAGGAAGGATGTTTCGGTGGGAGTTGTGTCTGTGCCTGTCCTGCGAGGACCAGAAGGATGTTGGAGTTGAGATCCTGAGCCTGGAAGGGGGCGAGGTGGGAAGTCAGGGCTGTCTTGTCTCATCTCTGGTACCTTCTGGAAGCCTTGGGGGAGCCCGGAGAGATCAGTTGTGGGTTTGAATAGGCACAGCCGTCCTAGGAAATGTGAAGAACTGTGAAGTGGAGCGTTTCCTCAGGAGCCGTGTGGTTGTTTGCGCTAATTATTGTGGTGTAAAAAAAACCACCCAGCCCTCGTTTTTGTGTTTGTAATGAGTGAAACAATATATAGACTGAAGGGCTGCGGCCTTGCTTGGGATGAGGAGAAACCCTGAAAACAGCAGAATGGTACCTAGAGTGAGTTTTGGTCAAGTTAATACTGAGAATGAAACCCAAAGTTCACAGGAGCAAGAACAGCACATGAAAACTTTTCCAGAACCGTTGGGCAACGGGGGGGGGGGTTGCTCTGGGAACATGATGGGTGTTTATTCTCTGTGTTTGTTGAGTTTTTTTAAATTCATATGTTGGCATCTGAGAGTGGGGTCAAGGGCAGCTTCAGTGGGGTTTGTTGTGAAACATGTCAATAAGCTGGATTTCTCCAAAAAACGCCAGCAGCTGGAACCAAACCTGAGCTTTTGGGCTCCCTTAATTGCCTGTGGTGCTTGTAGGTGGAACCAGGAGTTCAGTTCCCCTTCAGACCACCCGAAATAAACCAGCCTCTGTACACCTGAACGTTTCAATGGTCTGGAGGCTGCTGAAAGTTTCTGGGTTTGTTTGGTTGGTGTTTTTGATAAGATTCGAGAGGCACTCCTTGGCTCGGGCTGCTTTTTGCAGATCTCAGTGATTTTTCTTTCCCTTCTGGTCCTCTGAACTTCACACATCACTCAATATGTATCTGTGGCTACTTGCAGTTGTTATTTTCTGTCCATATTTTTAAAACTAAAAATGCTGGGGGATAGTCTGCAGCTCCCCAGGAGCTTGCCCATGCAGTGCTATTTGTATTCACTCCAGCTGTCTGCTTGCTTTGCACTTCTTTTGCCATGTGGAGCCACAGTTAGAGGGAAGTATTATCTTGCAGAAGGGATCAAGTTGAAAATTCTTTGAAGAAAATATCTCTTCAAAATTAAACCACGTTCCTCACCGGTGACTTGTTCTGATGCTGAACCTTCTTCAGTAGTATTTGCATGCATTAATCTGTGGGATGATTATTGGTCAGAAAAGGTATTTAACATCAGAGGAAAGCTTAGTTCTTTCATCACTATTGGGATTTGATTATTTCCTATATAGAATAATAAAACCTTCTCAGTAGATTATTTGTTTCTAGTGCATGCAAGTCCCAGTTCATCTCTTCGCATAATCTTTATTATTGTTCTGATTTGCATAGTGCTGCAGTAGGACTTTAAAATTCATAGGTAAGAGCAACTACAGAGAAAAATGCAGTATCTTACCACTTCTGAAATCCACCTGAGGGTGGGAAATTGTACCTCTGGCATTTCAGTGATTGCATAAGAACACAGACAGGTAAGGCAGTGGATCCCTGGCCAGTATCTGAGATACCTGGAATTGTTGCAGATCTTGCACAGAATTTTGTACATTTTTCTATCTTTTGCTGAGAATTTATTGTTGCTGATCTTTAGGCTTGTTATATGAGTTCAAATTATATATATTTATTTTTAATATAAGAAGTTATACAACACGTCTGTGCATCTATTTTTATGGATTTCTTTTCTTTTTCTAATCATTTTCCTTCTCCCCCTCCCATCCCCAGGGTCAATTAAGTGAGAGCATGGACCATGGAGGAGTTGGCCAATATGACCTGTAAGTTGCTGCTAGAAAATATCTTGTATCATTCATGCCAGCTACATAAACCTTCTAATTTTCTCCCACTGTTAAGGTAAATAGAAAATGTTGTCATTCTGGCTCAATTTTGAGTCTTTTCTAGACATTTCACTACTTCCTCTCATCAGAATGAATTATCTGTATCTTGAAACAAACTAATAATAAAACCAAATCCTGCTGAAACTTTTCTGTCTGTCTTTTAATCCTCATTTCCCTAAACAAATCTCCTTTGCTGGAGCTGTGTGTGCAGTGTGGATGTAAGGCACTGTCTGCAGGGTGTGCTGCTCCTTTCACCAGGGCAGAATCCAGGAGTTCAGGACACAGATCCCTCCAGCCTCCCTTCAGTTACACATCCCAGATTGTCTCAGCAAACCCTGCAGGCAGAGGGACCTGTTAGGATCGACCTGTTAAGCTGAGGCAGAGCTGCCACATAATTTAGAAGCATCATTAAATTCTGCATCAGTCTTTTGTGCATGTTCAGAGTTAAGAGGCTTCTTCTGCTACAGCTTTTTCTGCAAGACCCTTGTGCTGTGGTAGTCTCACTGTGACTGTTGGGGCTGCTGAGTGTGACCTGAAACTTAATCACACCTCAGGGCTTTGTTTTCTTCAAGTGTGTAAGTCAGTTTGAGGCTTTGATCTTCTGAACTGAATTTTGGTGTGGTGCAGAGCGTTGTGCATCACAACTAAGGGATTTGAAGGAGCTGTTGATACCCTAAATCCCCCAAATGTGCAGGTAATCTGCTCTGTGCAGGCTGACACTTAGAGCTAAACAGCATTCCTGGTGCCGAGACTGCTGCAGATCCCCCAGGCAGTCAGTCGTTCCTCTAGGTCAGGCAGGCTGTGCTTGTCACAGAGTCACTTGCTCTCACCAACCAGCCTTGAGCACCAGGTGGGCTCACATCCTCGTTTTTGTCTCTCCAGTGGCATGGAGCATTGTGAGAAGTTTGAGATTTCAGAGACCAGTGTGAACAGAGGCCCCGAGAAGATCCGGCCGGAGTGCTTCGAGCTGCTGCGCGTGCTCGGCAAGGGCGGCTACGGCAAGGTGAGGAGCCCCTTCCTGCAGGAGGGGCTGGGAGGGGCTCCCTGCTGCCTTTGCAAGCTCTCAGCCTCCCAGCCCGTGTCCTGCAAAGTTCCCCCTGCCAGAGGGAACCCCAGGGCTGCCCAGCTTGGTGCTGTGGGAGCAGGAGGAGCTGTCCTGGAGCGGTTCTGGGTCCAGTCACCAGCTCTGCCCCTTCAGGCAGCCTTGTGGTTTGGGGGTCATCTGATGTCTGTCTTGCAGAACTTTGCTGTTCAGCCCTGCAGCTCTAACGTGTGGCTGCCTTTGTGTTGGTGCTGTTTTAGGTGTTCCAGGTGCGGAAAGTCACCGGAGCAAACACCGGGAAAATATTTGCCATGAAAGTTCTTAAAAAGGTAACCCGAATGTTCACCTTTCACCATTCACCTGAATCCTAAAATCATCTGGCCTGCTATTAATCTGTTACAATTCTCTCATGATTCAATAGACTTATTCCTAAGTTTTAGTGTATATACAGTCAATACCCAGGTACAATTTGAAGTAGAATTAAACCTTTCGTGTTTCTGTCTGGGTAGTTCTTGGCAGCTCATTTAGATAGGCCAGAGGTCCCTTCCAACCTAAATTATTGTGTTGTTGCATGAAATAAAGACTTCTGCAGGAAACATCTCATGTATATTCTGTGGTGAATTTTTGTAATGCTGTTGTTGACTCATCCATGGTGGTGTGGTCAAGTCAACTCAGAACTGAACTCAGTGTAAAAGTCTGTTTAGCATGTGCTGTGCTTACCTGTCCCTGCTTCCTGCAGGCAATGATTGTTGAAAATGCCAAGGATACAGCTCACACGAAAGCAGAGAGGAACATCCTGGAGGAAGTGAAACATCCCTTCATTGTGGACTTAATTTATGCCTTTCAGACGGGTGGAAAACTCTACCTCATCCTTGAGTATCTCAGTGGTCAGTATTTGGACTCTGTAACCTGCTCCTGGGGTTTGTGTAAAAGGCCAGTTCATAGCTGGCTTGCTGTCTTAAGGTGGGAAGTAGGTTAGTATTAAAAACACCTGGAACTACCTTAAGAAATTTCCTAATTCAATGAAATAAGACTGAATGAACATAAACCAGTCATTTTTCATGACAGTACAGGAGAGGAGGAGTTTTAGTACTTTCTCTTCCATTAGGTTTGGCATTTTTATGTGTCACACTTGGATTGGGTGCTGTCATCCAGAGCACCTCAGGGTTTAGTTCTTGCAAGTTCTTTGTGACAGAAGAAAAATGTTCCCTTTATTCCAGGAGCAGGGAAACAGACACAAGTTAGAAGGCTTTCTCAAGCTGTAGCAGCAAAAAGCAGGGACAGAAATGCTCCTGATTTCTTTAGGCTGCTAGAATTCTGAGGGTAACAGAACAGTGACTTAGTTGGGTTTTTTTGTGAAACGTGTTGTACAGCAGGAAAAAAAATACCTGTTGCTCATAGTTTTCCTAGAAAATAGACTTTTGACTGACTGAAAAAGATACTTTGAGTATAACCTATTTTTTCTCATGACAGGAGGAGAACTATTTATGCAGTTAGAGAGAGAAGGGATATTTATGGAAGACACAGCTTGGTAAGTGAAGCTATTTTTGTAAATTAATAGTTTGGGGTTTTTTTTTCCAAGTGTTTAAATATAAGTACTCAGTCGTTTCAAACTAGTGAAAAGAGCAGCTCAGTGGGCTGGGGAAGGTGTGTGTGCTGCTGTAACTCCAGTCTTTCCACAGAGGAGGGTGCACTGCTGGTTGCTGAGTGAGGCTGTTTTCCACAGGGCTGTGGTCAGGGAGGTGTTTGGGGTGTTGGAGAAAAGGCTGTGAAAGACTTGCTGTAAATGCAGGGTTTTTTTTGTTCTTGATCCACACACGATTTCACCAGAGCACTGTAATGGCTGGTTTGTAACACTCAGGTGTGTGAAGTGATAATTGTGACACTGTACATACAGAGAAGTTGAAATATCCCTTATTGATTAGGCTTCACACAACTGGTGCAGTTGTTCTTCCCATGGATAGTGCCTTGGAAGAGCTCTGATGTCCACATGGGGCTCTGGGTGCTCTCAGATCTCTCTGAGCTTCAGTACCTTTTCCCACTGTGCCACTTAGATGTGCTTATACACATATTTGAACCCCTCAGTGGTGAATTCAGATCCTCCAAATATATTCATTGTAAGATACCCACTGAGCAGCTAAACCCCATGCTGACAGTGTAATTTTGCCATTTTTGGGGTCTGTGTGACTTTTAGGCAAACCAGCCTCAAAGGCATCACTTCTTGTCATTTATTCTCTCACAGACTTCCAGTGATACTTTCAAGGAACTGTTGCTGTGTACATAACAGTGCTTGAGGTGCTTTGCATGATTGGATATGTCTAATTTTGTGGCATGTGTTTCCTTTCAGCTTTTACTTGGCAGAAATCTCAATGGCACTGGGGCACTTGCATCAAAAAGGAATCATCTACCGTGATCTGAAGCCAGAAAATATCATGCTCAATCATCAAGGTAGAAATCTAGTAATGAGTCAGGCTGGCAGGCATTTGAAAACAATTCTTCAAAGGCCACAGCTCCTCCCTTTTAGGGCAATTTCCTTAGAACAAGAATTGCCAGGGCTAACTGCCCTCAAACACAGCTCTTCTGGCTGTAATAGGCCCCAGCAAGCTCCAGGTTCCATGTGCATAGACCAGGCATGTTTTCATACTTGTTTGACTTGCTGTTTCTGCAGCTCTGGGATTTTTCTTTCACTGGATCATTGTGAAGCACATAAATATCTGTGTGCTCAGTAGAATTCAGCAGACTCTGTGGTGTTTCAGTCACTGGGGATGGTAGGACAGGTAGTTGAGGATGGCTGCCCCATTCTGTGGGGTGGAGTGGCTTCCCCAGCTGCTGACACTGGAACTGGCACCAGTGGCACCAGTTTCAGGTGCTGACTGCACTGCTGGGTGCTGTGGCACTGCCTAGTCTGGCAGTCTGGGCCATCCACCCTGCTCATGTTTCCTTAAACAACCGATTTACTGACTCTCAGTCCTGGTACTGAATTATTCAGGGCACTTTATAATTTGTTGAAGATTGTTCTGTGAACTTCGAAGCAAGCAGTAAAATTCAATAACCTTTCTTAACTGAAGGAAGCTCTAAAATCTGTGTGTTTAAATGCATTTGTATGTGAGTGAGTTTTGGCAGTTTGTCTTCGTTTCTGTTCAGGTGGCAACACTTGGTTTTAAGTGTGATTACCTTGTTCTGTTTGATGGCTGTATTGCTTTTTCAGACCATTGAAAACACCTCCAAGTAGTTTGGAGTTAGTAGATGTTAGATTTTCTATATTTAATGTCACTTGCAGAGAGATGTCAGAATTTTGACAAGCCTGAAATGTATATATTTAATTCCAGGTCACGTAAAACTGACTGACTTCGGATTATGTAAAGAGTCTATTCACGACGGAACAGTCACACACACATTCTGTGGAACAATTGAATACATGTGAGCTGCTTGATGGAACACCAAAGTGTTGCTCTGCCCTGGGGGGGAATGGCTGAATTTTGCCTTTTTTAACTGCTGGTTCAGTGACTCAGGAAAAGCTTTACCTGATAAACGCGGGTTTGTTTGAAAACTCATAGAATTGGTGTTAAGCTTGTTCAAATACTTTTCATATTTTCCGTTTTTTCTGCTGACAGGGCCCCTGAAATCTTGATGAGGAGTGGGCATAACCGTGCTGTGGACTGGTGGAGTTTGGGGGCATTAATGTATGACATGCTGACTGGAGCAGTAGGTGCACAGTTATAATTGCATGTGTTTCTTTCTGTGGCTCTTGTAGTTCCCTGTAACCTAACTCAGATGCATGTATAAATCCATATAACTTGTATAAATGCAGACTGCAAGTAAGAAATAACCAAAATACAGCTGAAGTTGTGCTGACTACACTGCTGGGCTGCTTTTGTCCAAACAGTGACTTGCAAGTCCTATTTGTAGTAACTTTTCCTGCTTTGTAAATGACTGAAGTGAGTTTTGTGTGCACAATGAAGAGATCTGAACAAGTCCTGTTTTTCCTTTTTCCTCCTGTTACAATGGTGCTTTCCAGCCTCCTTTCACTGGGGAGAACAGAAAGAAAACAATTGACAAGATTCTCAAGTGTAAACTCAACTTGCCTCCCTACCTCACACAAGAAGCCAGAGATCTGCTTAAAAAGGTAGGATTTTAATGGATGTCAGTGCTGCACACAATGTAGGAAATAGATGTGTAATGATCCCACTGTGACTGCTCAGTCCAAGCTTGGTTTAGTACTAAAAAAGTCAGTTTTGTGTTGTCTGGTACAGAAAGTGATTTTCCTTGAAAATACAATTGTTTTCTAACAAATGCAGGCTTCCTCATTGTTCTGTATTCATTCTGCATGGTACTCATTCAAGTGATGATTCATGTCAGAACTAGTCTAGTCATAACAGCACAACTAATGTTGCTTTTTTTGGATGTTATTTCTCATGAAGCTGCTAAAAAGAAATGCTGCCTCACGTCTAGGAGCTGGTCCTGGAGATGCTGGAGAAGTTCAGGTAACTTGCACTTAACTCAAGAACTCTTAAATCACCTCAAGTGAAAAGGAAACAGCTTTGAGGGTACACCAGAGTAGGAGAGTCCCTCTTGTCTTGAAGGGTGAGGAGCAGAAAGGCTGCCACATGTGACAGCACATCAAAATCTGAAAGCTTTAAAGCTGAACAAAAGCAGCTGTCTACCTGTTGGACAGTTTGAGATTTGGAAAATAGCTTTTATTCTTTAGCCCTGTCTTCAGGAAGTCTCTTCTGCAGCCCTGTAAGAACGGGGGTACTCTCAGCAGGCTGATGCAGAACCTGCCAGCCCTTGCATTAGTGCAGCTCTTTCCAGGGAAAAGTCAGTTAAAAACTAAGGCAGAGGCTTCAGTTCCTGTTACTCCCAGTTTGACTTTGTTTTTGTGGTGACATTAACAATGTATTAGAGAGTCTGCCTTATTTCACAGTTCTGTTAATTCGTCATTAATTCAGTGTTTTGTCATGATTTTTAGTATTTAACTTTCAAAGTTGAACGATGTAGAGGTATTTTGCATGTAAACCGGCTTTTTCTAACACTTTCAAGGAAAACATCACGGGGACCTGGAGGTGTGGTATCAATTTTCAGGTTTTCTGATGTAGAATATATTGCACTAAAACGTATGGGAGTTTGGAAAGAGCCACCAGGGAAAGGGTCTGAAAAGCCTGTTAATGGTTCAGGGTCTGTGGTTCGTGCCCCGGGGGAGTTGCTGACTGTGCTGTTGTAACCCTTGTAGGCTCACCCTTTCTTCAGACACATTAACTGGGACGAGCTGTTGGCACGAAAGGTGGAACCTCCTTTTAAACCCTTATTGGTATGTACTGGGAATGCTGGGAGATGTTCTTGTGTGCCTTTAGGAGAGCTCTTAACGTGGGATCTAAAGCTGAGAAATGTCCCCTTTACAAACTGGAGTGCCACTGATTCCTGGGACTTTAGTTACAAGCTGGGTGACAGATTCACTCAGGCGAAGTTAAGGAGGGCAGGTCTGCTCTGCCACCTGCTCTGCCTCAGTCTGAGTTCCTCCTGCTTCTGACCTGGAGGTTAAACAGACTGGCAAGGGCAGTTCCCTCTGAATTTCTGCTTCTAAACCCTCTACAATAAGTCAGCTTTGACTAAAATGATAAATAGTTTCTAAGCAAAATGAAATGAATTAAGAGTTTTCTGTGTTTGCCCATTAGTATTTACAATGCACCTCTGCCTTTTCAGATAGGAATGAGAGAAGGGATCTTGGAGTTGCTGTTCTGTCACCAAATTAAACAGTGTTCTTCATCGTCACTCATTGCACAGTTGTCCTCTGTCCCTCACAGTATAGACACTTCTGTATCTGCAGAAATGGGATTAAATTATCTGGAGAGATTCCAAATCTAAGAGTTGCAACTCTTGTGGTTGTGACGAGGGCTAAACTTGGCAAGAAACTGGCATTGTATTTCTAAACGGTTTTTGTTTGTAATTTGAGATTATTTTTTTTTAAAGGCATCTTTTTAATTTGTGTTCCTTTTTGATCCATAATTTTTGCCCCTCCCCCTTGCCTTTATTTCTCAGTATCAGTGCCCATAGTGACCTCCCACTGGCAGCGACAGGATTCCGACACCACTCCAGGGTTTTACTCCAGCAGAGCTCTGCCAAAAACCTATGGAATGAACTCCATCCAGAGGCTGCACTGATCACCGCTAAGCCATTTGGTTGATATCTGTAATATAAACCCTTAATCATTTTGTTTTTGCAAAGCAATCTGAAGAGGATGTGAGCCAGTTTGATTCAAAGTTTACACGTCAGACACCTGTTGATAGCCCAGATGACTCAACTCTCAGTGAAAGTGCCAACCAGGTCTTTCTGGTGAGTGAGGAATGACTGGGGAGGGAGGTTTGCTGCTGGAAATGGGGGCATTGCAGCTAAATTAACTCTGCTGAACCTTAACTGGTACTTGAAGCAAACCCTCATAACTGAACACAAACTCTGTGGCAGGTTTGAAGTGTTTAAGGGCTTTGGAAGTACTTTGATTACTGCTGACGTTTTCTTTATGCACCAGCCAGCAAATGGTGCTTCCTTTCTGGAGTGTCAGCATTCTGATTCAGAGCTGCATTGTGAACCCTGGCCACTGGGTTGCTTTCACAGTCATGCAGAGAGAACAATGTCCAGTCTATAGAGCACAATTAATTAAATTGAGTGTGGCTGTGGCAGTCTGATCTGAGGGGAAATAGCTGGGGTGGAGCATCAAGTTGGGAACTCCCTGAAGTCCCACTGTTTGCTTCAGGGAGTAGACGCTCACATATCTACATTTACTCTTCCTTTTGTAATTTTCTTGCCATGATCAGGTTTTCCTGTGATAATGCTAACGGCAGAGTGTTGCTGTGGGCTCAGTGCCTCCCTTCCTGTGTTGCAGGGTTTCACCTACGTGGCTCCATCTGTACTTGAAAGCGTAAAAGAGAAATTTTCTTTTGAACCAAAAATCCGCTCCCCTCGCAGATTCATAGGTAGCCCTAGGACACCAGTCAGGTACCTTCCTTTTTATTCCTTTTTATTTCTCTTCTTTCCTTCTTTTGTAATGCACCTTTTGACAAGTCATTGAAATAGGTCATTGAAAGTCATTGAAATAAGAAGGTAAAAATGCAGCCTTGCTTCTCAGCCCAGCACTTCCATTTGAATTGCAGGATCGATCCCGTTTTACAAACCCCATGATTAAAGACAAGGCACTGGGGTTTGGCAGCACAGGAAGCACCAATTTGTTGCTTTTCAGTGCTGGTACAGCCTCCTTGTGGTGACTTTGATGCACCACTCCTAGAACTGTTTCAGAACATCCTAAGTGCTTTGTGCTGTTATAGAACCACATTAATGTAGCAGATCCCTTCTGCAGTCACCCAGAAATTCATCCTCAGATGAGACACAAGTAATTTGCAAGAGACTGTGGCAGAAGCTACACATAACAATTTCTCAAACTTCTGGAAGTGGAAGGAAGAATTAGAAATGCCTCTCAGTAGGATCTGAGTTCAGCTTCCTGCTGAGTAACAGATGTACTTTGGTGCTGTGTCTTCATCTCTGATTTGTGTATCTCTTGTTTTAAAGCCCTGTAAAGTTTTCCCCTGGGGAATTCTGGGGAAGAGGTGCTTCTGCCGGCGCATCAAACACTCAGCCACCTGTGGAATACCCGATGGAGACAAGTGGAATAGAACAGATGGATGTGACAGTGTGTGGGGAGGCTTCAGCACCACTTCCAATCCGGCAGCCAAACTCTGGGCCCTACAAAAAACAGGCTTTCCCCATGATCTCCAAACGACCAGAGCACTTGCGCATGAATCTATGACAGCACCACCTTCCTGAGCCTCGGGAGGTGCCCAACCAAGGACGGACTTGAGCCCCCTTGAAGCTGAAACACGAGGGCTTGTTTGGTTTACTTTTGAAAAGTGACAGTATCAAAGAGTCAGTCATTGCACAGAGAGACTTGGAAAGCAAAGGAAAACGGATTTTTTTTTTTTTTTNAAATAGATTTTTTTTGATTCAGCTCATTATGGAAAGGATCCCAAAATTGCAAATGCAGAATAATTGGTGAAGAAAGTTTCAAGGCTCTAGTTCTGATTCTTCTCATGCAACAACAAATCACTGAGTGAATCCCTGGCTGCCCAGCTGGGCAGTGTGGGGTGGGAGAGGACTGTTTCACTTGCTTACCCAGCTGAAATCCCTGCTCCTGCAAAGACAAATGGATCTGATCAGAAGGCAATGCTGCTATGTTCTAGGCTTGACTGGAAGCCATGGGCTCACACACGTCCTGCTTATTTCATCCCTGTCCTCAGCAGACATTTCACTGGGAAACATCACTTTAGTCCACTTTTGCTGGTCCTTAGCTGGAGGCAGCTCAGCACAGCCAGATTCTTACCCATAGAAAGATCAGGAAACAGTGCATCAGAACACAAGGTCAGTAGAGACATAATAGGAAGTACCACAGGAAACAGAGACAAATCCTACATAGTATAAGGAAATAACTATTTTTGTAACCAGCGGGTAAGAATTTGAGGATTTTTTTTAATTATTATTATTAATAAAACTTTGCTTATGGGAGTTCCCTGCCATTATACATTTCTAAATTTCTCGACATTTTTTTCTATGCTGGGGCAATAAATTTGCTGATTGTACGAGAAAAGTGTTCAATGGCCTTTCAGTGAATGTCTTCCACAGTGGGTCAGAACTTTAGCAAACTTCATTTAGGAACCATGTTCTAAGGACACTATTTATGTTTTTAAAACTGTCACGATCTGTACAAATGACTTACAGGTACAAAGAATAAAATAAAGGTAAACTTTACCTTCCTTAAATACTTCCTGCCTTAAAGAAAGCATTTCCATGAGCATAGCTGGTGAAAGGGTTAATATCTGCNAATACCCGATGGAGACAAGTGGAATAGAACAGATGGATGTGACAGTGTGTGGGGAGGCTTCAGCACCACTTCCAATCCGGCAGCCAAACTCTGGGCCCTACAAAAAACAGGCTTTCCCCATGATCTCCAAACGACCAGAGCACTTGCGCATGAATCTATGACAGCACCACCTTCCTGAGCCTCGGGAGGTGCCCAACCAAGGACGGACTTGAGCCCCCTTGAAGCTGAAACACGAGGGCTTGTTTGGTTTACTTTTGAAAAGTGACAGTATCAAAGAGTCAGTCATTGCACAGAGAGACTTGGAAAGCAAAGGAAAACGGATTTTTTTTTTTTTTTCCTTCTTTTTCTGTCAATCAATGGTGCATAAAAAAAAACTTTAGCAAATGGTATTGCAGAACTCTAGGCACGTCATCTAACTGATTCCAGTGACATCTTCTCACCTTATCAAGGATTTTTCAGCCTGATAGCTCGGAACTGACAGTATTAAGGGTCAGGATGTTGCTCCAGAATCACTGGTGTAGTGGTGGATGTGTCGAGGAGGGTTAGCCCTTTCACTAGGCAGAGGATGAAATGCCTGTGCTTGCAGCTGAGGGGTAATTAGCATGCAAGCTTCGTTAAGCGGTTTCCTACAATGGGGTGGAATCACAGATGAAAGCTAAAATTAATTGGTATTTCACGTTCAAAACATAATGAGTTTTTTTTATATATATATATANAACACAAGGTCAGTAGAGACATAATAGGAAGTACCACAGGAAACAGAGACAAATCCTACATAGTATAAGGAAATAACTATTTTTGTAACCAGCGGGTAAGAATTTGAGGATTTTTTTTAATTATTAATAAAACTTTGCTTATGGGAGTTCCCTGCCATTATACATTTCTAAATTTCTCGACATTTTTTTCTATGCTGGGGCAATAAATTTGCTGATTGTACGAGAAAAGTGTTCAATGGCCTTTCAGTGAATGTCTTCCACAGTGGGTCAGAACTTTAGCAAACTTCATTTAGGAACCATGTTCTAAGGACACTATTTATGTTTTTAAAACTGTCACGATCTGTACAAATGACTTACAGGTACAAAGAATAAAATAAAGGTAAACTTTACCTTCCTTAAATACTTCCTGCCTTAAAGAAAGCATTTCCATGAGCATAGCTGGTGAAAGGGTTAATATCTGCAGAGCTTTACACTAGTTAGGGTGTGTCTGGTGTGTGCGTGTGTGTGGAGATGATCAGCTGCATACAAGTCCTGTCACTTTTTGCCTGCCACACGTTGCATTATCTTTAGTCAAACTGTGCAAGGTCTACTTCTGGTGTTTCACAACAGTAGGGATTTTTTTATTCTAGATTCTGCTTACTCTGTGGATACTGAACCTTTTTGAGCCATAGGATCCAAGCCATAAAACTCTCTAAGCATTGAAGGCGCTCAGTGCTCTTTGCTCAGATTTGCAAGTCGGAAGGATTTGGCGATATCGATGCTAAACAAAGAACCAACAGCAAAAGGTTGAGCAAAAAGTAGTGGTGTTTTGATTTTTTTTTTTTTTCTTCCTGGTAAGCCTTTCATTAGAAAAATCTAATTTTGTAAGGAAGATCAAGTTCCCTTGCAGTGACACCCAGTGCACTGGAAGGCTGGTTGTACACCCGAGATGCAGGTGCTCAGGAGCTGTTGGCACTGTGTCTGCAGACACCCAGCACCTGGGGCTGCTCCTCACTGAGGTGTCCTGGCACCCCCCTGAGGACAGAGGAACTTGGGGAGCAAAAGAGTACCCTTTGGAGGCAGGTCTCTTGGTCCTAGTCACAGCTGACAGTTGCTCTGTGGTTGGCTGGACAGAGCTGTCCAGTGGAATTGGTTTAATATGGCTGGCAAGAATGGCAAGAGTTGTTTGTCTGAGTTCACTGAGGAGTTCCAAGCCCAGCTCGTGGGTTTGCAGAGGAAATTCCATGTTCTGGCAATGTTTCATCCCATAGATTCTAAGTTGGATTCCCTACCATAACTGTGAAACTTTTGGAGTGTGACTCAGACAGCAAGCACACACTATGCAATATGGTTTATCCTGTATTTATTTGTAAAAATATCAGACATAGATCCTCTATATATATATATAATAGTGTCAAAATTACTAGTTGTGAACTAAGGGGAGTGGAGTTGTAGCTCCTGTCTGGCTATTTCAGATAAGTGCAGAATGCATTGAATATTGGAGAGCTTAACAAGTGCTTTCTTTTGTTCATTTAAAAATGTCTTAAATTTTTCATTAGAGTATAGAATCTTATTTTTTTTATTTTGTACAAGCTGCGCTTTTTTAATTATAATCACTGAAGAATTCACTATAATTTGATTTTATAGGATTTTTGTAGCATTACAAAAATATAGTAAAATACCTGAGGTTAATACCTGTTGTGGCTAACCATATAAAAGTATTAAATCTTAAACTTGAACAAAAGTCATATTTTTTTTTACTAGATGTTAAATAGGGAAATATTTTGTTCTGCAGGTCATTATCAGAAAAGGTTTCTAGGTCAGCTGTGTTACCAGCAGTTTTTCTTTTTCCCATTTGATGCAGAAACTCTTCCGGTATAAGATATTCCAATTCCATCAGTTTTCTTGTGGGAGTGATGCATACATTTGACGCCATTCGTGTACTAAATTGTAATTTTGGGAATGCTGGAATAATTCCTACCAAGACTGTCTTAATTGTGCCATCTGACATTTGAATGTCATCCTGGTATTAGCTCATAATAAAAGATAAAAATCAACGAGTCAACTGTTCTTTTGAATATCCCTTTTTTTTGGTCTTGCTCTCTAAAAGCTGAACTGCTGGAGAACGTTATTATTTGAGTCCACTCAAATGTTTATTTGGGGTCTGTTCTCTTTTAATATTAACTCCCAACCTGTTCTCACTGTTAACCAAAAAGTGCATCAAACGAGGGAGGGCAGTTGTTTTTAGGACAGATGTTTGGGGGTTGGCTGGAGTGTTTAAATTCTGTCTCTGCAGGATAGTTGTTTCATTTTCCCAGTTTAGAGGGAAACCCTGTGTCCTGGGGGTAAAGGAGGAGGAAAAGTCATTAAGAACAAGGCAAATTACTTGAATATTCTCCCTGGTGATCCCTACTGTGTGCAGTTCCCAAATATGAACTCCTACACATTGTTCTTTTCCAGGTTAACTCTGTAGCTTCTGCAACAAACACACTTGAGCTGCCTCAGTCCAAACAAGGTAATCCCTGTTCTGGTGTTCATCTTTTAGGGTTTACTGGAACTAAATGTCCTGAAGAGCTAAATGAGATGGATGTGAATAGCAACTAAATGTAAATTTAAACATATGGCAATCCAAGTGACCTGGTTTTCTGTTTTTTTGGAAGGAGGGAGGCCCTGAGTGTAACTGTGGATCTGAATCATTGTCTTCTGTTACAGCTTTGATGGGAAAGGGAGGGAGGAGGAATTCCCTGAGAGATGCTCCTTCTGATCAGCCTTCTGATCCTGTTACCAAGGACTGGTACCTTCACCTGGGGCTTGGGGCTCTGGGAAAGTGGCTGTTGGTTGTCACTTGTCACTTGCTGTGTGTTCTGCCCCTGCAGAGTCAGATGTGCTGCCTGGTGGTGGGCTGGGAAGCAGGACCCTGGCCTGGATCGGGAGGAGCTGCATCCCAATTGCATGACCTGTGGATCAGAAAGGGTGGCATTCTTGGATGTGAGTGAGTTCTTTTTTTCCCTCTCTGTAAGTAGGATGAGAATGATGACTCCTTTGGTTTATGAAGTGTAGATCTAAACTGGTTGATCAAAAATCTCTTTTTAGTTCTTTGTTTTTAACGAAACCTGTTTGATAATATTACTGCATTTGGATAGTTTTCACTGGTCCTTCAATGAAAAACAAATCATAAATATAAATACCAGAAATTGTTCCCTGGTCTTGTTTTTGACCAATCTCCACCCTTATTTGAGTTGTTACTGCTATGTGGTGCACAAAGACCAAGGGATCAGGGTTGACTTAAAGCACTGACACTGTTGTGCTCCACAAAATAGTCTTGGTGAGCTCTACAGGCCAGATGGCACTGGTGAGTTCTTGTGTTGATCTTTTTATTAAGCACAAGTTAATGCTTTAATTAGTTTTGTATTTTTAAGTAGCAATTCTGGCCTTGCCTGCAGTCCCTGATGCCTGAATTCCTCAATGTACAGTATCCCTCTTGGGTGCTGAACCACCTGGTGAGGTGAGTAGTTTATACTTTGTTCTATGGCAAAATAATTAGTTCAGGTTAATTTCTTTCAGATTTCTCTGCACACTTTGAATGTTTCTGTGTGAAGCAGCACATTCAAGGGCTGTAGGTGCCCTCCTGGTTGATCTCAGGTCTGCCAGTCTGAACTATTGGTCCTCTAATGAAAATCTGTCACGGAACCCGTGGCCATCCATCAGTGGTAGGCAATTAATCTAATCAATGTTGAAGAATTAAGGAGTGCATTTCCTTGCTCTAACATCATGTCCAAGTGTAATGAATTTCATGTTATGTGTTCTCTGAGAGGATTTTTGAATTAAAGAGTGATTAAGCTGTTGGTATTATCATTTGAGGGAAAGCTGATCCAGGCTAAGTTGCAATTCTTGTTTTGCCCAGTGTTTTGGGAGGGGTTGGTTTTCACACCTGCCCTCACAAACCCCGTCTTGGGCTTAGCCACGTATTTTACTCACACAAGCAAAGCTTTTTTTCAAGGTGCTGTTTGTTGGCTAAATTATATATAGCCCTCACTGTTTGCACAGTACTCACACAATGCCTGCATGAAGAAAAAACCCACTTTGTAGCTAAACTGTGTGTTCATGGTGGAGTTTGGGAAAGCCTGAGCATGACAAAGGGGCTGCCAGAGCCCTGTGGGCCCAGCAGAGGTTGAGAGTCCAGCCTGGAGCTCCCCCTGCTCTGTTTGCTCCCTGACTGGCTCAGGGGAAGCTGAGCTGCAGCAGGAGCTCTGGTGGAACTGAAGTACCACAGATGCCAAGGGGGAGCAGTCCCAGGGCACAGTTACACTGAACTTCACACAAAAACACAGGTGGCAGATGCACAGCATGTTATGGCAAAGCCCAGACTGAACATAAAATGGTACCTCTTGGCTTGGAGCTTCCCCCTCGTTACATTTTCCTTCAGAATCCTGAATCCTGCTCGTATTCCACTTGAAGGGCATCTCCCATCAGGCCCTGGCAGCCCTACAAACGTGCCTGTGGCAGCTGCAGCTTTGTAGGACTCATCCCTGCCTGGCCCTGGGGGTTGTACATCATTCAAGTAAGTGTTTCACTTCTTTAATTCTTTTCCTGACTTTAAAAGTTTTCTAAAGGTATTCAGCGAAGACAAACTCAGGTTAATGGCAACTAAATGTGACTTTGCTGTAACACGATCATCTGAATGGTTTTTTTCCAGTCTTATCTGAATAGCAGGGTGAGAAAAGCAGGAAAACAAAGTGAGATTATATTTAAGTCAGCGCCATAATTAACATAAAGACTAATTATGAATAAATTGTAGCATTTGAAGGGGTTTTGTTCTTCAGAGACTTTAGTGCAGCAGGGAAGCTGTACCTGGCAGTGAGCTGTTATGTACTTATGTGTAAGTTAATATTGAAACAAATCTTTCTTTATTCAACATGCACCAAACAAATAGATTTAAATGCATTTATTCTCTCTGATTTTTATGCATACTACAAATTGCAAATACAGTATAAAATAGATTCTCCCCTGTAAGAAAACCTGGTTCCTGTACGACAAAAAAATATAGTATTAAAGATTTGTTTTAAAAACACCAGCTTTATAAAAAGCTAAGTAAAAAACTAACATCAGTGGTTGGTTTAAAGCCAAAAGATTAAGCCAAAGATCCGTTAGAAGCCTACAAGAACCTAAGGGGAAACATCTTATTCCTGTGCTCATCTCCAGGTACAGTGAGAAACAGCTGCTGTTACAGGTGCCTCAGTAAGAATTTCTCTCATTTACTGGGCAAGCATTAAGGCATCTTTAATGCCAGGTGTGACAAGTAGCTCTAATTCTCACTGTAGTCCAGAGAATAAAATCTGCTCATAATCTCAATAAAATTGGTAGGTTGACCTTTTGAGTTGAGTCATGTTAGAAGGATAAATAGAGGTTAGTACAGTCTGGAACTCATAAAATGTTGAATTCAGTGTTAATGCAGCCTGTTGCAAGGATTTGACTGTTTCCTGTTCTAGTCACTAGAGAAGCAATGCTGGCTTTTCTGCATTCACTCTGAAAACTTTGTCTTCTGTACAAGGCCAAGTGACCATTTCCTGCAGGTGTTTCCATGCTGGAACGTTTGAGGGGCTGTGGAACTGGGAAACCTCCTACAGCTGAATCTGCAGGAGTGTGAAAAACCCCAGTGTGAGCAAACCCAGTTGTTTGACAAGCTTTAGAAAATCTGCAGGTGCATTGATGTGGCTCCATCCTTCCACTTGTTAATGTGGTCTGAAATGACAGTTCTGCAGAGTGGGCACGTTTTTTCTCTATTAAACCATAAACTGATGCATTCTTCACAAAATGTGTGCTGGAAGAAAAGAATGAGAACTTAGGGCTCCTAAGCTCATCAGTGTGTAACATGTTGTATTAATTGCACAGCCTGATTTCTAAACAGAATCATAAAACACACGCTCATTTTACCTTGTTTTGTTTACTAGTTGTTTAAAATATACTTTAATTTGCAAAAGAATAACTGGGATTTATGTGTGTTACCTGACAGATGAGCAGAATAGGCTTCTGGAATTCAGCTTGGCAGATGGAGCAGATATCATCTGATTCAGAGCACTGTCTCTTGCTGGCTGGCACACCATAGTGCTGGAAAACAAAGGGGTTGCAGCAAATATTAGTTTCTAGGGGGATGAAAGAGCCAAGACCAAATACCAGGACAGAAGGGAATTTAGAATAAGGGCTGCTGTGTCAAGAAGACTATTAAATCCCTAATCCAAGAAAACATTGCTAATTTTTTTAAGAAGAGCAGGCCAAAAAGAGCATGTTATTTCATATCCTGTTATCAGAAGGGACGTGCAGAAGAGATTTGGGGGGGTGGTTGTTGTTCAGATGACAACACACTCATGTAGTCAGGGAACTGAGACTGAAATGGGAGAAGGGTGTACAGGGTTTAATGTAAAAATGCATTTGTTTATTGCTAGGACAGCACAAAGTAGTATAGGAATGAAGTATTTAAAAAGTATTTCCATGTCAATTGGATTTATGGTTTTGTCATAAGAGAATTCAGTACTCACTGGTCGTGTGAAAAATATCCGTAAGACCTGCCTGAAGTTTCTCAATTGTCCAAAAAAGCTCAAAAGCTGAAATGGGAAAGAAAACTTGAGTTATGCTTAGTGTTTTTTCCTCTGTGAACTAAAAAGCTTCCAAGCTTTTGGCAGATTGCAGCACTGGAAGCCTCACTGCTGGATGGACATTGGCAGGAACAAAAGCAAAGCTGTAGTTGAGACTGACCCTGCTTTTATTTGTTTTATATGTAACCACACTAAGAATTTAGGCTGAAGGGGTTTTTTTTCCCAGTAGGTGTCTGTTCTTTAGAAGAAAAATAGTGTTGAGGTTCTGCAATGAAGTATTTGAGTGCAAATATCTCACCATTATTAGCATATTTGCAACAGTATTTATGCTTGTCATTATGGCACATATAGGGCATTATGAAGTACTGTTCACGTTCAAAGTCAGACTGTTCTTAGTCTGGTTGCACTCTGGGCAGACAAGCCAGTCATGAACATGTTTACCTTGTTGGGCATCACACAGGATACTCCAGAAGGGAGAAAATCCAGTGTCCTGGGAAGTGCTGATTCTTTTAGCCACTAACTTTATTTTTGCAAGCTCTTTTCTCAGTATCCTACAGCAGTCTGATCAGTGCCTGGTGTGAGAGGATCTATAATACCAGTGTCCTTTGCTATGCAACCCCAATCCATTCCCAGAACAGGTGCAGGGAAATGATGATTGAGGGTCCTGAGGCAGTTTTTTGGGAGGCTGTATCAGTTAAACTGAAGCACTGACTTGCCAGTCAGGTCAGAGGGGAGCTTCCAGAAACGTGCTGGTTTGTGCCTCTAACCCTCCAGAGATCATTACTGCAGAATGGTGAAGAGGAATATCAAGCTCACATACTTTCAGGATGAGGTAGAGAAGGCCCAGCAGTATCCCAAGGGTCCATCCCAGGACACTGTCCAGCTCTCCATGGGCAATGAGATAACGGAACCACACTGGGATGGGGACAAACATACGGTAATACTGGCAGAGTTCTTCTAACAGCATGTACCAGTAGCCCTAAGCAAGACATGCAAAGGAATAGCTCAAGATTTAAAACACAAAGGATTTGGAAAATACAGAGAAAAGATGCATTGTTATTCTCTTTGAGTAGCTTCCTCATAATATCTTGAAACTACTAAATATGAAGCACGAAAGTGTATTTGTACCAGGGAAGCAGCACCCTTTCTATAATGGACACTGGGTAATGCCACAGTTTGCCATTATTGACCCAATTCCTTCTTTAATTTGGGCACAGTTTAGGTCACAGTTGGTGTAATGGAATTTTCAATAACTGTTTTTAGAGGTTACATCACTAGCTGTAGAAAAAAAAATGAGACCTTGATTTATAAATCAATATTTAGAGAAGCCAGTTGTACCTGGGAAGAACTGGTTCTGGTACATTTTAAGAGATAAAACCTCCCAAAACATCCTGTTCAAATGCTATCACATAAACCTATATTTGTTAATTTATTTTGTTTGAACCAGCACTAGTAATTGCAATTTTAAGATAAAATGTAATTGGTTTTGCCTGCCTCACCTCTGGAAGCAGATAAAAATAAATACCCCACCAATCAGTGTAAGCTGCTGAGAAAATTATTAAACCTCACTGATTTGAGAAATTAAGCTGTGCATCAAATTCATTGATCTGACACAAACACTGTTTATCAACAAAAAAACCCCTCAGAATTATTTCTGAAGAGAGAAAAAACAGCTGTTTGCATGTTCAGACCTTAAAATCTTGATAGTTACTGTGAGGCACGTGCAGGATTTGCTGTGCTCCAGCTGCTCCAGGCCAACTGCCCCTGTACACATTCTTACAGTGCAGAAAATAAAAGCTTTCTTCAACCCCCATCTCAGAGACAGCAATAAACCCATTTATCCAATGACATAATACAAGCAATTGTTTCACATCAGACTGAAAACCTTCCTTAGCACCAGAGAAGAACAGGAAATCCACAGGGTTTTCTTGCCCACGGTGTGGTGGTGGATTATGTACAGATCTTTAATTAAAGACTTTTTCTCTAGGTAGAATTTGATAATTAGCTAATTTTACCATAAAAGAATCTTCACAAGGAAGCAAAAATATAGCTTGTTTCCTTACCTTGGATTTAAAGGACATGATAAAAGAAGGCACCAAGAGAATAAAGCACTTGAAGCCCATGAAGAGGAATTTCAGAATAAAGTCTGTCACTCCCACAATCCAAAGTACCTCCCAGAAGTTCATAAAATCCACAGTAGGGTTTAAGAAGATTAAGCTACAAAAAGAAGTATCAGAAGTTACTGGAGCACCCTATTTATAGGAAACTGTAACCAGAGTTAACACAGCAGGTTTAAAAAGAAATCCTGGTTTACACAAAGGAAAAACATTTGCCAAGAAAATGAATGGTTCGTTGTTAATTAATCTTCAGGATCTTTGACAGCCTTTCCACTTTGGAAGCTTCTTTGCTCTGTGTTCATCAAACCCTTTATCCCTGGGCTTGCTTTCTCATTTTGGCACTCAGCCTTTGATTTACAGCCAAGGCTGCAGCTACAGAGGGGGCAAGGGGAAGGAATCCCTTGGAGTCCTAAACCACACGGAGCCCCAGAGTGCTGTGTCTGGTATTCCCAAGGGCCAAAGCTGGGAGTCAAACCCAGGAGTGCTCCCCATGGCACAGCAGTGCCACTAAGTCCATTATGGGGCCTAAATTCCAACATAGTGTTTTTAAGGACAGCACCTGTTGAGCTGGACAGAAAGGGAAAGAATGGAGATTAAAGTGAAAGAGAAACCAATGTCACAAATAAAGAAAAACAGCCAATAAAGCGTTGCCCATTAATTTTGAGTAATTTATGATGTGAGTGGGGGTGTTTCTGCTTACCTGTAATACAGGGACTGGGAATGGAAGGTGTAATACAAGAGGAGAGATGATCCAGTCAGGTACAGCAGTAACCAGGTACACTGCAACTTGGAGCACCGTTCCTGCGAGATAATTGTGAAGACACATTGCAGGCCTTACCTCAGGAGCAGTGTCTGACACATATCCCCAGAGCACCAACACTGTTACACCTGAACAGTTACTATCAGAGCATTTTATCTTAGTGGTTTTAGGCCACATAAAGCAGTAATTTTAATGCTTTCAAAACACCAACTTCTATGTGTATCAAGGGTTTTTTCTGAAAACACAACCAAACCTGCCCCACTCTGAAGACACAACAGGTTTCCATTTGGGAGTGAACAGAGAGATGACAGTTTAAACTGTCAACTGCTATTTAATCCACAAGTATGGTTAAGTTCTTCCATAAGTTACAAAGAGCTTTTATCAGTTGGTGTGATTTCAGTAGTCAAAATCAGAGGGGGGGAAAAACAACCCCTCTTTTTTATTCCTTATTGTCTGAGAAGTTCTACACTGTACACATTAAGTCTACTTCCATCTTGAAACCTTGTTACCTAACATTACTAGGTAAATCAAGTAGTATTTCCATTCACATTTCTTTCAGAATTTGATGGATAAAGGTCTTGGGTAACTGAGAGAATTTTGTGTCATGGTGTTAAACTTACTCTTAGAAAAACCTGATTTACTATGCTTTTGTTTGCATACGCATAAGTTGTTAGCAGCCCAATTCCAAGAGAAATGCCTATTAGGAAAATAGGATCAGTTATACACATGAAAACAAAAAAAAATAAATTACTGAACTGGGTTAAAAAGCAGCCATTTCTAAAACGTCTTTGTAATTACAATTAATAGCTCAGACTCTCAAGCCAGGATAATTAAGCATGTTGTACATATGCCAGCAAAGGAAACAGAAGCCACTGAAATGCAGTTTAGCAAATCTCTCTTTCTGACGAATAAAGCAAATAAAAATAAAGCTAAAAATAAATTGAATTATATTTCAGGCATGGTTATTAGTCTGTCTCTTTGGGGGGAGGGTTTCCTCTCTCTCAGACCTTATTTCGTTATACTCTACCAATTAGGTGCTGCATGATGAGTTTGACACAGAGGATCAGCAGGTAGGGCAGGCTCTTGTGCAGCCACTGCAGGAGGTATCTGAGCTCCGAGAGGGAGCTGCCGCCGTGCTCCTCCGAGTCCGGAGCGCCATCCTCGAGCCCCGCTGCCTCTCCGTGGGGGTGCCCGTGCGAGCGAACCTGGGAGCCCTGCCTGGAGCCCGTGCTGTCCCTGGGCTCGCCCAGGGCAGAGCCCAGCTGGATGTGCACGGCCCCCGTGCCGGGCTGGCCCGGGCTCTCTGCCTGCAGCCTCCCCGGGTGGCCGCTGGGGCACGGGGGACAGTCCTCGCCGCTCCCAGGGACGCTGTGCAGGTGGCCGCAGGTTGGCTGCATGGCGGGATCTTTTCTGGTCCAGGTTCTTGTTAATTTTTGTCTCCTGGAGAGGGGCATAAAAAATAACAGTTGAAGAAAGAGATACATAGGGGGGAAAAAATCCACAATATTGTACTGAGTGCTTGTCTGCATGAAGTAAAGACAGGATTCTCTGAGATCCTGTGTGTGTTCATTCTGAAAGATGCTGGGCTCACACCCCGGCTCCACAGCACAACTTTCCGTGTGCCATATGGAATGATTCCCGTCCCTCCCCGTGTGGACTTCCCTGGCTGCCTCAGGACAGGAGACCAGCACTGGCTTGTACGGGAGATATCCTGGAAGTGCTGCAAGAGCAGGAGGCCAGGGAAGGAGCAAACAGTGATGGGAAGGGAGGGAGGGAGGGAGCACATTTACATACACCCGTTAAACTGGGAGCACTGGTTCACACAGCTCCAAACTGAGGGCCATTATGAGATTAATGAGATTATCCTGTCTGGGGAAGGGAGCAGAACCGGGTTAGGCCATACTGTAAGAAGCACTTAAAAGACACTGGGTCTAGGTGAAAAATGAAATGCAGTCAACAACTAATTCAACAGTGAGACCAGCCAAATGGGGTCCCATTTATCTTTCCATTGGCATCTTCTGGTTGTCGTCCTGGGCAGTTTTTCATTTTGCATCAGTCTTTACTCTGATCAAATAGTGTTAAATCAACTTCTCTGGACTGGTCTGACATCAGGGTAACGATTTTGGAGAATGCCTTGGAGCTGAATTTGGCATAATAGTTGTCACTATGGAGTAATATTACTGAAAGGCTGGGAATTTTGTTATAATCCTTTTTCTGTTGTTCAAACTCCTACGGATTTCTCTTTGAAATTATTTTTTCCACAGCTAGTTTCACTGGGGATACAAAAAAGTTACAGCAAACTCAGTTTTGCACAGCAAAAAAATTCTTCATGCATTTGCACAGACCCCAAATTCTTTAGCCTTTTAAAAAGGAGATTGTATTAAAGAGTGAACCACATTAATTTAATACATGAATATGGGAACTTAGTAACATTTACAAGTGCTGCTGCTACTACTGGTTTTTTTTGTTGGCCAGAGATGACATCACCCTTAAACCAGCCAAAATTCACAGCCTGTATTTTTCTGCACACGAATAAATCCGATAAACTGGAGACCATATCGAATCGTGCAAACAGTGTTAAGCAGACCGGGGCATCAGTGCTGGGTTTAACAAGAAGGGGAATAAAAAACCCCACAAAACCCTGATTAGAGCTCTCCAGTTGGTGGTTTGGGGTCGGCTCCGGCAAAAACTCACAAGTTGGGTGTTTAAAAAGCGAGCGATCCCATCGCTGGAGCAAACTTTCAGAGCCCTGGAGTTATTAAAGGGGGTCTCAGAGCAGAACTCCGCGCACAGCCAGGCTTTGCTCCCCCTTGGCTAAACCTGTCCAGACACAGCCCTTGGTAAAGACCCTCCGGGACCCCCGAACGAGAGTCCCTCAAACCGGGACCCCCGAGCGAGAGCCCCCCAAACCGGGCCCGCCGTGCCGTGAGGGGCCGCCCCTTCCCGCGCCCCCCGTACCTCATGAGGCGGCCGGCGCCGCCCTCCCGCCGCCCTCCGCCATCGCCGCGGCCGTGACGGGGCGGANCCAAACTGGGACCCTCCAAACCGGCACCGCCAGGACCCTTAAACTGGGATCCTCCGAACCGGGGCCCCCCGAACCGGGACCCCCAGGACCCTCAAACCGGGATCCCCCGAACTGGGACCCTCAAATTGGGACCCTCAAACCGGGACCCCCCGAACGGGCACCACCGGGACCGTCAAACCGGGATTCCCCGAACTGGGACCCTCAAAGTGGGACCCTCAAACCGGGACCCNCAGGAGGAGGAGAAAAAAGGAGGAGGAGGAGGAAAAGGGTGAAAAGGAGGAAAAGGGTGAAAAGGAGGAAGGCTCCGACCTGCGCGTTGCTCTGGCAACACCGCGGCCTTCGCGCCGCCGCGGCCCGTGAGGGGCGCTCCCCTCAGAGTCGGCCCCGCCAAAACCGGGGGGGGGCTGTTGGGTTTTATTGAAAACCTCGATTAAAATTAATCCGTCAGGGCTGTAATAAGGGAGGAAATTAAGGAATATGTATATAAATGTGTGCGCGCTGCGGTATCGTTGCTTAGGGAAGTCCTGCTGGCCGGGAATCGGCTCTGCCTCGCAGGAAGCCTTGGGGGAAAGCGCTGCCCCAGTTAATGCTGCGGCAGCTCCTGGGAGAGGCTCGGAGTGAGAGAGATACAGGTTTTTCGTTCGAAATATGCTCTTGAATAAATTAGTTCGCGTCCAGGAACGGCATCTGCTTTCCTTGGCTCGGGTGGTTTCGAGGAGTGTTTAGGTATGCAGCTCACACGGGGCTCGGAGCTCTCTTGTTCTGTGTCAGAACAGAAACGATGTTATAATCCAAATGTTTAAATGCAGAAATGCTGCGGGCTCAGTAACCCGGGGGGGGGGGCGAAAGGGTGGGCGCTTGGACTCGGGGGCCGTGAGGTAAAAAACTGAGTGTTTGGAAGAGTTGAGCGGCCTGTGGTTCAGTGACACCATCTAACAGCAAACCTTCTCTTTTATTTTCGAGGAAGTGGCTGAAAACACTGGATTGCACCTGTGTTTCTGCCCGAGGTAGGTTTTTGGGAGGCATCTGCGGCAGTCTGGTCTGCTTTGTGGTGTGTTGGAAGCTGTGCCTGGAATTTCTCGCCTGGGAATTCTGTCCCCTGCGTTTCACTTGGGCTGTGGCCGATGGGTTGGAAGAAACCTGGGCTGGTTACTGCAGATACACTTAATATTAAACAAACCCACAGCCCTTCTGGCCCTCTGGGCCCTCTGAACTCAGACGACCTTCTAATTTGTATCATTCTTCTGCCTAATTATCACAAGACTGCCCAGTAGCAATGCAGATTTCAGACGCTTGGCTGGAAGCACTTGAAGGAGAAATGCATGGCCATGTCCTCATCCTTCCAAGGATAACACAGACCTGTTGTGTTTGGCTTATGCTGTGCCATATTGTTCACTCTCCCACTCTTTGCTCAGTCAGTCACTCGCAGCGTGTTTGGATTATGAAGGACAATGTGAAGAAAAAAAAAATAAATTTGATTCTCAAATCAGGAAAAGCAATTATAAATCTTTTATTTTTAAATAGTATTTTATGGTTGGAAATTATGCATGCCTTCTGTACATCGCTTGGAAGGGTATAAATATAAAAGATTTGTTCAGCTGTTTCTTTTTTGTAATTAAAAAATGCATTAAAGTACAAATGTAGCTTTAAATCAACATTGTTCCTAAACTGCTTTTTTCATTGTTGCATGGACTGCAAATATGAAATTAATTTCGTGGCAGCTTATTAATCAATAATGTTTGCTCATGCAGGTCACTTGCTGATTTATCTCCAATTCACAACTCATTAGAAGGTATGTAACTCTTCAGAGATGTTGTTATTTAACAGGTATGTTTTCCTGCTGCTATTAATGATCTCTGGATTTAGTAACTCGTGACACAACAACGATTTCAGAGATCATTCACATAAAATTGGAGGGCTTTCCTCATGGGTATTGCATATATTAGGTCATGGAATACCTAGTTATAAATTTACCAATCTGTATTAGGATTCCACTCCCAGGATGCCAATAAATCTCACACAGCCGGCTGGATCAGTGTCGGGGCACGTTTTCAGGTGTAGATACGCTCAGATACAAATACCCCGGACTTTCCCATCCTCCCAAGCACCTCCTTAATTGGTGCAATCAGCAGGTTTGATCACTGTGTAGCTGGGGTTGTTCGGAGCATGAGAACATTGGAACCAACACTGATCCTCGTGGAACTCTTCCCGTTCCTGCCCTGGCAGCTCAGGATTTACCTCTGCAACACTTACTCTGCGCTAAAAGTTGCTGAGAGCTCGTCCTATACACAGGAATATTAGGAGAAAATATTTTGTATCCTAATCTCAGTTCCCGGAGGAGCTCTGGAGCAGGTCAGGGGGTTACAATCTGCACCTCTTTTTCATCAGGAGGTGTGGAAGGAACTGGTGCTTTGAAATGAGATGTACGGCGTGCATCTGTGGTGAGATTTAAAGGAGCTGATCTCAGATACACGGAGAGCAATTTTAGTTAATGATATGACAAAAAATCGGGTTTTTTTGTAAGAGTCTGTAGAATAGCAGAATGTCCTGAATATTCAAAGGCTTTATTGGTTGTCTTCATTTTACTCAAAATGTTTTTTGAGTATGGAAGACTTTTGCAAAACTAAGAGAGTTTAGTTAAAATTGTTGAAGGATTTGAAAGTCTTGCCAAGAGGCTCAAATAACCTTTAAAATTTGAACGTTTCCTGAGCTGTGAATGCTCAGGCTTTTTTCAAACCATCTCCTGCAACTACACAACCCGTACTTCAGCTTGTGTTTCGAGCACAGGGAAACAGCTCCTGTGCTCCCAAATCCGAGATGCTGCGTGGTGCAGACCAGTTTTGAACACTCATCCCTGGGGTGATGGCAGAGGAGCTGCATTTCACTGGTGAACTCTGATCCTGGCAGCTTTGTCAAGGAGACTCGCGAGGAATTTGAACCAGATATTTTTACATTGCAATGACATCATCCTGCTTGCTCCCTGAGGTTTCCAGAAATCTTACAAGCTCTCTGTGTGCTCGTTCCTGTTAAGTCATTCTAAAGTAATGAGAGTAATTCCACTGCAATGGTGTCATATAATTGTTACAAAACTGGTGAATTAGATCCCGGAGTCTTGTTTATTTATACACAGATAAAGCCTTGAATGAGAATTAGCCAGGCGAGCCACAAAGGGCAGCTGCAGTTTTTGCTCCCTGCACAGGAGGGTGCTCAGCTTCTGTCTTTATCTGCAGGAAAGAGCGATTCCCGTGGTCATTAGAACGAAGTGGAGCAGCTGTTTTCTGAACCGGTCTTTTCTTGTAGTGACATTGAAGGATCTATTAAATACAGTGACTCGAAAAGTGTTCAGCTGTTAAAGAATTTTGAGAAGGTGTGCGTTAATTGCTTTTGTAAAACCATCACAGAGGTATTTAGGTCAGAAGATGTAATGATTATGACGTTGGTATCCTCTAATGGGTGTCCTTAAAGGTGCCAGAATTTTCAGTAGAATCTTTGAAGTTTCTCAGAATTAGTCTTTTTTCCCCCCAGTCTGATGTGTTAATCTGAATGTGTGAATCGTTCAATTGAACAATGAATTCTCCTGTAGTAAACACTAGTGGATTTACTAGGAAGCAGTAGGTAAGTTTGCTAATTTATATTCCATCTGTTGTGCCTGCTAATAGCTATGCCCTTATTTATTCTTTATTTGCCTTGCTAAATCACAGAATTCTAGAAAATCCTCAATTGAAAAGGACCCACTAGGACCACCAAAGTCTAAATCCTGGCCCTGCACAGAACAGCCCCAAGAATCCCACCATATGTGTGATATGTGCTAACATATTTTAGGTTCAAACTCCAGATTAGTGGTCTAACATAACTCAAAAACTGGAACTTTACTATCTTTTTGTTTACATTTTTAGAGATCAGTTAAACAGGGGCCTTGGGTGGTGTTATCTGGTCAGATTTTAGTGAAGTACGTTAACAAGTTCTGTCTGAAAACAATTTGATAAACCTCTGTCTTGTACAAGGCCAGAATATTCTGACCCTCTGGACACAAATCCAGTTGCTAAGGAAAAACAATCCCGATTTTAAAAAGCAGTGCCATTGTAGACAGATTTCCAGACATTTCCTTTTGGACCTTTCAGGATAAATACAAACTCAGAAATGCAGTAGGCAAAATTTTGTTTGTCGTGTTGAACAGGATTGCCCCATTACCATCAGCACATAAATATTTGCTTAATTTCAGTCAATATTTACCTCGCTGGTCAATAAAACTTGTCTTGCACTTCACAGAGTTAATATTTACTTGCTGGTTTAGTTTGGTGACAATATTACAATTCTCTAACTGTATGAGGGGCTTTTCTTTCTTCTTCTCTAACAGAGAGAGATTTTGTATTAAGACGTGTGACAGTTTATTAGGAAGTGTTAGCCACCAGTAAGACCGTGTTTGTCATGTAATAAGATTATGCAGATTATGCCTATGATATTTTACAACTATGAAAAGGGGTTTATTTAAGGGTTAGGGGTTAAGTGTTAAATAATTGACTATGCCACGTTTCCAGATGTGATACTTCACTTCCACGGAAGAATTTCCCCCCCAGGAATTTCATGTGTATATCATAGAGGGCTCTGTGCTTATTTTTCAGTGGTTTAGATATATTAGAAGTTGACACATGACAGGATAAGGTGTTTGACTTCCAACCTGCTCGAGGCTTTGTCTGCAGCATCTGGGCAGGGGGCAGGCCCAGCCACTTGGTGTCTGCTCAGAGGAGATAACAGGGGTGTTTGTTAAGCAACACGTGTTATCTCGCTGTCATGTCCACTGGTCTTGCAGGGGTGCACTTAAACCCAGCTGAGCAGCAGCCTGTCTGCACTTATGTCACAAAACTAAGGATTCTGTCCTCAGAATGGTGACTCTGTGCTTGATACAGTCAGAGGCAAGGGTAGGGCTGTTTAATTCAATTAATCTTATGGTCTGAATCTTCAGCTGAACTGAAGTCACTGAACTAAATCACAGCACACTCATATCCCTCAAACTGTCAAATGAAACATCTGTTTATGATAATGATTATCTTAATTTAAGAGTTCAAGCTTATGTAGTACTTTTCTTCATTAATGGAATTAATGGCAAATACTTACAAAAGTACTTACTGCTTAACCAAGAACTACTTACAAAGTGAAACACTGCTAAGGATTATTGAAATTCATAGACTCATTATGATTTCATCATACTTTTAGAAGACATTATAACAATGAAACGTGCACTTGCATGGTTCAAAGCCTGGTGTCCTCTTCCCTATTTTCAGCAGAAAATGCCTGTCTGTCAGTGTCACCCAGGTCCCTGCCTGCTCACACATCAGAAATATACAAACAAAAAGTTTGCTGAGGGTCTTTCAAGCTTGCAGAGGAGCTGCAAGTTTGTTTGAATTTCTGAAATGCAGCGCAGGGACAGCAACAGATGAGCAGGGTTTGTCCTGTGTTTATCAATGCAGTAGAATGTTGTCTTTTAACACCTAAGAAAATATCAAACACTGCAACCGAACAGGGTCCCTCAGATACCCATCTAACATCTTGCCAGAGACAGCCATGAGAGCAGAGAAGAGGCACTGAGCAACCCAGTGATGGTCCCACAGGAAGACTTTGTGTTTCACTGTTTAGATCACGGCACAGGAGTTGTTTTCTATCACTCAGAATTGCCACACTGCTGAAATGTAATTGGGAAATGCATTTCTCTTTGATCCCTAATTTGAACCTTTATATAGGTCATGTAATTGTCTACACACCAACTGCTCCTGTGACTGTTTCACAGGCGCTCTTCATTCCTGTCTGCCCTTTTTGAAGTGAGCAGGGCTTCCTTCTGCTGAACTTCACCAGCTTAACCATTTCTCAGCCTGCCATGCTGCAGTAGAAGTGTGCTTCCTTAAATCTGGTTTGCTTGCAGGGCGAGTCTGACACACTGGATTTGGTACAGCTGCAGAATTAGCATTCAAAAACTCCCATGCTGCACAGTTTTCCCACGTGCCACATAAAAATGCTGTGCAGTTCCTCTTTCCGAGGCATCTCTATTAGGACATTAACTGGCTGTTTGCCTCCCCTTTGGTTGCTGTTTTAATTTATACACAGTAATGTTTTACACACTCACCCAAATTACTATTTATTGCAAAATAAATATGGTAAATTAATAATTTTGCCCGATACTGGCTTAACATTCATTTTCAAACTGTGAAAGTCAATGGAAAATAAATCTGAGAGAGGAGTGGTGAAATGAAAGACACGGAATTGTGGAATGAATGAGTTGCTGGAGAATAACCTGTGCTTATATGTATCTTAATTAGCTATAAGAAAATGGAATCAGATACTATTTTTTTTTTTCCACAATCATAAAGGAAACTGTGGATTAATGTATCCTGTAAGAGTGGGAAGTGCTGAAAATGCTCAAGGATCTGGATGATTGCTTTTACCATCCCCTGTGACTGTGCTGAGTTTTGGTAAGTCAGTTTTGGAAGGGCAGCTTTTCCATGTGTTTGGTGGGTTTTGAGGAGGGTGTAAGGACTTCAGACTGAGTTTTTGAAGGTAGGTTTGGATGTTGTGTTTTAAAAGGTGATGGGAGGAAATGTGGGTTTCTTTGAACACCTGGACTGCAGAACCCTAGTTGTTTGGATGTTGTTGAGTTTCCAGTTAAGAACAAAATGGACCAGACCAGATTTCAGTCTTGGATCTTTCCTTCTGCTCATCCAGGATAGGCCTGTGAGTCTTCACAGTCTGAAAGTGATCCATGTAATCCTTCAAGGCAGAGAATGGCTTGGGTTTCATTCAGGAATTTTTGGGATTTCATTCAGGGTTTTTCATCCGCAGACTGGATTTCATTCAGGAAGATTTTTGGAAGAGTAAATCACTGGGTTTAGGCAGTAGATGGATTTTCAAATCCTGTGGCAGGTAAATAACATCAGGAGTGGAGCCTCCTCCATGCCTTTTCATGGCAAAAGAAATTCTGCTGGTTTTATATTCCAAAGAAACATTGTCTCACCTTTATTGTACTAAGAATTCTTTTTAGCAACCAACTAAATTTTTGGACCTGTGTCAGGTTTTCAGTCCAGGTTTCTAAGTCACTCCTCCCTCTTTATCCAGCCTCTTGTGGTCCCTCCCCTGCAGGAAAATCTCAGTTTTGCTTCCTATGGAGTTGGCAGTGAAGGATAAATCAGGAACAGGGAGAAATCCTTGCTGGTGCTGCTGTGTCTCCTGACAGGAGAGCAGATCCAGAGGAGGAAATAGCATCAACATTCTCCATAAAACAGAGAAAATACGTGCAGGCAAATACTTTAAATTGAACTCTGATGAAATTATTGTTTATGGCCCAGCTTCTCTCTTCCATCCAGAATGTGTCATTTAGGTGATTGGGCCAGCAGGTGCAAACATAATTGAATCCAGGGAAATAAATAAGGAGGGAGGCTGGGGATTGTTTGCTAAAAAGAAGACATCTAGTTTACTAATTAGGAGGATTTATAGGATGCTGTACTTAAAATAGATGATTATTGATGGCTCATCTTAATCACGAGAGTTACCTCGTGGCTGCAGTTCCGTCCGGCCTCGCTGTGCGCCGGGCGTGGCTGCACACACAGGGATGTGACCTGGTGCTCCTCCCCTGCCAGGCACTCCAGAGCCTCAGCAACTCAGGGCAGGAGCAGTGCCTGGGCTGCCCCATCCCTGGCAGTGTCCCAGGCCAGCTTGGATGGGCCTTGGAGCAACCTGGGATAGTGGAAGGTGTCCCTGCCCGTGGCAGGGGGTGAGCTTTAAGGTCCCTTCCAACCCAAACCATTCCACGGCTCTGTGATAGCAACAACCCTCTGCACTGGACACTGTTGTTTTCACCTGGAAACATTATCAAAGGCTGCAGGAAACAATGCTGTTGTCTTAGAGAGGAGGTATTAAGAGATACATGTGTGACATCTGTCTTTGAATTAGTTACAAAGAGCAAAGAAGTTGGAATTCTCAACTATAGGAAGCTAAGGTGGAGATTCTTTTGAAATTCTCATCTAAGTAGGTAGCAATCTAAAGCTATTTTAATGGAAATCAGAGGTGGATATTAAAATATTTGTCAGTGGATACTGCTGAAGTGCAAGTTAAATAATCTTAATTAATTATTTATTTTAAATGAAGCAGTGGCAATAACTCTGGAGTTTAGACCAGTATCATTCCACCTTCTTTTAATGCTCAAAGCTCTCTCCATTGCTGGTGAGCTCATCATGGCAGCCATGGATGAATTACACATTTCCCATGCCCTTATCTAATTCATTTCTCCCTTCTGCACCTTGGAATAATTTGAATATGAAGTATATCAGGAAAACAGAGTTGTTTTCTCCTCAGTGGAGAACTCAAGCAGAACTATTCCTCACAAAGAGTAACAAGCAGCCAGAGTGAATTACCATGGAGGAGGTTGCAGCTGAGCTTGTAAATATTATTTTGAAAGACTTACATTTCCTTCTGGAAGGAAAGAGCATTGAGGGATATTTTGAAAAGTAGAAAGGGAATAATAGCAAAAAACCCTCCCTAAGATAAATTTGGCTCACCAGCCTTTTTGCTATTTCATGCCTGACATTCATTCTTGAGATAGATCAGTTACATCAAGCTGAGGCCAGTTGAATTTTATATGCCTGGTGAAATGGAGTAGATTCACAAGGATCTGGTCCATTCTCTTCTGTCACCTCATAATTCTGTTACTGTATCTGTATGTTATTTTAACCAGCCAAACACATTTTTTAAAGACAATTTGTAGAAAAATAAATGGAAGTTTCAAAGTAAATATTTTAATATTCATTCTCATGCATTCAGTTGTTCCATTGAGCTTCTGTATTGCATATTCTTCCAAGTCATTTGTACTGATAAAATGCAATGCTGGACTAAAATAGTGAATTAAAATTTAGATTGGAAATAGATTCATTTGGTATTTCAGAGGGTTATGATTTAAGATTTTCTCATGCCCAGCAACAAATAAATGACTATACAAGGAGTGAGACAGCCATGCACTTCAGGGCTGGGGCAAACACTCAGTAGGAGCTATGGAATAAGAGTCCTTTAACACAGGAGACTTGCACTTTGCATTTGGCAGGGCTGGTCTGAACAGGGGCTTAGAATCCCCCAGGAGACTGGATCTTGCTGGATTTGGTAGGAACCAGTAGGTCTGGAGGTGTCTCGATCTGTTTGCCATGCCTCAGTTTCCTCAGAGAGTGCAGCCACCTCACTTTGCTTCTGCAGCTTCCCTCTGGGTGCAGCCTGTGCTCCTAAAAGGCTGGTGTGTCCCATGGACAGTCCAGCTTAGTATAAAAATTATTTTAGTTCATGATTCAGTTGCCAGATTACCCAGACTTTGTGTGGTTTTTTTATGTGAGTCATACAAACTTAGACTTCAGTGTTTGTGCTACCTGGGTTTTGTGTGTTTGTGTTTAATGCAACTGGAAGTTGTAAAATGGGTAACTTGGAGTCTTTGCAGGAGCTGCCAACATGCATTTGCCTGAGTTTCTTCAGCAGTGGAGGAGAGAGGGAGAATTCCAAACACGTCATCCTGACTTCACAGGTCTGCAGAGATCCCCAGAGTGGATTTACTCATGTGTGTGTGGCAGTAAATAGCACTGTGCTTTTGTTGCATACCCATCCTGCACAATGTGTGCTCTGTCCGTGGGATCCATGCCAGCCAGGGATCCTCCTCTGGGGGGACAAACATGTCCATCCACCTTCTGGCCACAAGCCACAGAGTCCTTAGGGTTGGCAAGAAGGGGCAGTTGCAGTTGGAATCACCCAGCACTCCTGGGTTAGTGCAGGTGCAGAACTTCCTCCCTGACCTCCCTCCAGAACAGAAAAATTACTGCATTTCTACATTCCTACTTCACACTGACTGTTTGAGACAACACTTGGCTCATGGTTGAGGTGTTCCTCCCAGAAATCTGCATTTCTCTGTGTTCCCTCATCCTGAAGTGACAAAAGGTAGGAAATGGAGGGGGAAATGGAAAGGGAGACTTTGCTTGCTCAGATCTGGACTTCAAAAACAGAGCTGAAGAAAGCAACCCTGGTGTCTGGGTTTGCAAACCAGGGCAGGGATGGCCAGCTGGGGATGATTTCTGTCCTGGGCATTGCTCACACTTCCCTGCTTTGGCAGTGCTTCAGCTTTGTTGTTCAGTTCTGTGCATGGATGCACTGACATCCTCTTCCATCGTGGGAGAGCCTTTCCCCTGCTGAAGAGTTTCTGTGGCATCTCCTCAGCACAGAAACTGTACCTTTCCACTGGCCCCTTGCAAATCAAAGCCTCCTCATGTAGCAAAACCTCCTTCTCCTCATTGTTGTTCCACACTGTGTACCCATGCAGGGTCCTCCTGGACTTAGTTCTAAAGGAATAATTATAGTCTTTAAATATTAAACATCAAAGTTCTTCTTTTATTGTTAAACCAATATTAAAGTAGGACAAAACTGATTTGCAGTTTATGGTTGATTCCAGAGTCGCTGGTGTTGCAGCTGCTGTCCTGTTCCAGCACTGCTGGCACTGCCAGGAGGCACAGAAATGTAGATTTTAATCAAAAAACTGTGTTTGAGATACACTTCACTTAAATTATGAATTAATCTCGCCTTGTGAAATTCCAAGTTGTTAAAAAGGGCAAATGGCTGCAGCGTCCTCTGAAACAATTCAACGCCCCATTTTTTGTCAGGATGTGGTTCCAGTGTCATGGAATTGGGTGTCTTTTCCTCACAGATTGTTATTTAATCGCTATATATTAGCTTTCATTGCCCTTTTGATATATTTAAGCTCATAAACTTCTCATTGACTAGATTGAATTTACCATGATGTTGTTACTTTTTATGAATGGAATAAATCAATATCAGATCTGTTGGGTTTGCACGGAATTGTTTATTTTAAGGACTGTTTAAACTTCACTGAAAGAAAATGGAAACTCTGATGCCCAGACACCAAATGCTCACAGTTTGGTGACACTGAGACCCAACCTGCCTCAACCAGCAAGTGCTGAATATTTTATCCAGAGACACAAGGCTAATGAAATTCCCTAACATTCTTTGAAATGTGATATACTTTGCAGTATTTCCAATATGTAACATTTAAATACTTGCAAGCCACTTTGTTATTGTAATAGAAAGCTTTTGTTTCATTAATAGGGAATATTCCAGAGTAAGACTTGTTTTGGGTTTTTTTTACTGAAAATAGTAACTCTGTCTTGAAAATATCTGTCTGGTATCTCCTTATATATGAGAAAGTAGTAACTTATTTCCCTTTGAGGTTGTAGTCCTCAAATAATCTGTACAAACCAGCTGATTTTGTCTATGAATTTGAAGCACAGAAATATCTTTGGGTTCGTTTTATCATTGAGTTTGAGGATTGTGGTTTCTTGCTCTTTTTGTTTGTTTAATAATAACTAAAACCGTCTATTAATCAGGTGATGTTAAATATAACCAAGTGCTAGACCTTGTCTGCTGGATATAAAAACTTGGGAATTCTTACACAAGTGTAATCCTGTGATAACAGCCTGGACTTTGTGCTTGCTGGAGGTGTTTGTTTGCATTCAGTGTTGCCCCTGCAGGCTTCCTCACCCTTATTTATGCATCTTTATTATTGTATTAAGTAGCTAATTAAATCTGGTCAGGTTAACCTTTCTTGGTGATTAGGAATAGGCATCTCAGCCACTGAAAAGCTAATCATTTTGGGTGGAACATCTTGTTCTTGTTTGAATAATTATCTGTGTTTACATTCACACAGCATTAATCACTTGAACCAGACATTTTGGGGGGAAGAGGAAGAGGGTGCCCAGAGCGGGTTTTCAAGCACTGGGTACAGGAATTACAAAGGAGATGCCTTTCCCTTCATTCCCCTCCATGAGCAAAACAGGGAGACATTTTGAATTAATAATCCAAACCTCAAAGTACACAGAGAACTGTGAATTGTTTTGAAATCACTCTAAAAGCCAAGTCCTCTGGGCTGACCCCTGAACTAAGCCCTGTTTCCTCGGTGAGAATTCTTCAGCCGGAGCATTCCAATGTTCTCCTGGTGGAGTATTTGTCATTCTTTTCCAATTATTGCTGTTATTATTTTATAACTCTCTGCCTTTGTTCTGTGGTCTCTTCTTTTGTTGAACACCCGTGGAAGCTCCTTGGTTCTTTTCCCTGTCCTTCCCTTTGGTTTGAGATTTTCTGCCAACTCTTCTGCCCTAAAGCCTTTTGGTTTCCCCCCCTTTTTGTTCCTGCAGTGGCTGCATTTTGCCTGATACAACCATTGCCCTTATTGCTCAGGGAGTTGTGTATCCCTAAAAATGCTCCATATATTGTGGCTTTTGTCATCAAGGTTTGGAAACACCAAAAGCAGAGATGGCAAAGGGACCTTTTCTGTGCCCACCTCCCCTCAGAGGCTTGGGAGCTCTTCCATTCTTTTATGGGAAAGACCTGGTAGCTCAGTCAAAGATGTTTGTACTAAAGACTATTTTATTTTGGTTGTGAGATATCGTTTCTAAACTATTGCTTCTCAGCAGCAAACATCTGTGAGCTCAGTGCTCTGTGGTCCAGAGAGCAAGTGGGATGTTACAAGTTGTTAGAGTAGAAATAGAATAAAACCACAGAAAAGTTCTTGATAGCCCTGTAAAACCATCCTCTGTGTGAGTGGGTACTCTGTGCCTCAACAGGGCCATGGTGAGCCAGCAGAAAACGCCAAGATCTGGCAGATGTGCTGAGTGTGAACCACATTCCTGTGTTCCTTCTACAAAAGGCCTCCAAGGCATTTAAAGATGTAACTTTTATGCTGTTCCTTTTTGGATTAAAATGGTCTTCTGTAAGTGATTTTATGATACATATAAATATTATGGTTATCAGTCTTCACAGTTAAAATAAGGCTCTTTTCCTTGGCAGGAGGAAGGCTATACATGCAAATTCAGATTCCTGATGCATTTCCACTAACTCTGCCCTTCTGTTCTGGCAGAATTAGGAAAAACTGTATTTTTTGTATCATCTTTTATCCATTTCTCTATGCATCATGTGTTCTTCAATTCGCACTTTATTTCTGGTTTCATTATCTTTCCCAATCTTTTTCTTTTTCATGGCTACATTTGTGCCTGCAATTTTTTTCCTCTTATTTGTTCACTTTGCCTTGAACTTTCTCCCAAATCCTTCGGTTTGCCCCTTTTTAGCCAGACCTGCATATACACAGAGTCATCATTTTTCTCTCCCCTTCCATTTCCACTTATTTTCCTCTTCTACTCCAGTATTTATCTTTTCCCCTTCCCTCTCTATTGATACCATTTCCCCTCAGCATTTGTGCATGTTTTTCCTTCCCCTGAACTTTCCTGTCCTTTTCTTGGTATTCTGTACCTGAACAGGAATTTGGGCCTTGAGTTTTTTCCTTAATGGTGCAAAACTGACATAGAAACTGCCTTAATACTGTGTGGGGCAGGGTATGTCCTCACTGACCTGTGGCATGAGGGTGACTGGGAGGAAATAAATTCCTGTTTAGCAAATTGAACTTCTCCTAAAAATTCAGGCTCCATCCTTCCAGCTGGAAACTGGAGAATATAATGGGTTGTTACAAGCTGTTAAAATCTGAGACCGAGGAGGGGGAATAGGCTGAAGTTATTCCATGGATTGTTCTGTTCTTTGTGGGAGGCTGTTAAAATAAAGCAACAGTATAAAAGATGAATTATATACAACTTAATGTAAAGCTGTTTGAAGTCATTATGATATTTCTTCCTTGATTGTCTAACATTTGTGTACTTTTAAAAAGTTTTACATTTTTTGGTTCTTTCCGAACATTATGAAAATTGTACTGAGAGGAGTAAATTCATCTGCATAAAATTGACTGCAAAGAGCAATTAGTCCTTCATTAATATGCAAATTTGGTCCAGTGCAGATTCATCTATATATGAGGCTTAAATATGCAAGTCAGTCTTGCTGTGCGAGAAGCCCAGATGCTTTTATTTACTTTGAAATTGAGGGATTTGGTTAATGATGTTGTTGACAGGAAAACTTGAATAAATTTGATGATCACCATCTTTCATACTAGACGAGGCCCATGGAAAAAAATTACCAAGTAAAATACCAATTTTATTTGGTAATTTCCTATTACCAATCTAGTAATAAAATGTAAGATACAAAGTAATAGAGTTAGATTTCCTAATGTAGTTATCCTGAGACTTAAACTGTTCCCCAAAGATAGAGCCATTTTTCTTAAACTTTGTTTTTCCAGAGGGTAAAGACATCTCCATAAGCTGTGTGAATAACATGCTGCCTAGAGATTTAATATTGGAAAGTTGGCTCTGTGGCTTGTTTCACTTGGGGAGAGTCTATAAACCTGGGAATGGAAAAGCAGGAGCTTTGGAAATGGCTCTTCATCATCTTCCATGAATTACCTGTGGAGTCTCCTCAAGGGCAGGTGTGAGGCCTGTGCTCTGACCCTCTGGAGCCAGGCTGCAAGTTGTCTGAACACATGGCCCGTTATATTTGGATCACCTAAGCTGCTTAATGAACATTTTCCTAAATATCTTTAAATCTTTACAGCCCTCAGCAATGAAACTTTCTTCCTGCATTCTCTGACCATGGGCTGGCTCAGGGAAGCAGGATTTTCCCTTCCCATTAAAGGGGATGTGTGTCATGTCTTTCCCCCTCTCCTGGCTCCTGCCTCAGTGTGCTGTGGCTCTTCTGGCACATCCAGGATTCCCCTGGTTTTGCCCAGGATTGCCACAGCACCGTCACTCAGGTGTGAACAGAGTTCCCTTTGCATTTATCAGCCTTGTTTCCCCTGCAAGGCATCATAAGCTGTTCCTCCTAATGTGTCTTCCTTCTTGTTTCCTCTGTAGTTTCCTCAGGTGTAAATTTAGCTTTGGCTTAAGCAACCTGGTCTTTGACTTCAATCATGCCCACTTTTCCCTGGACTAAATCTGATCCTGTGTCTTGCCTGTGTGGGGCACTGACACTTCCAAAACAACAGAGAAATGTAGTTTAAATGGACTGAACTCTCCAGCAATTTATAAAGCTCTGGTTGGAACTACCCAAGGACAAGTTAATAGATTAGACCATTTGATTCCTCTGACTTCTTGGCACAGCTGGTTGGGATATAAATCCTCCCAACAGTGAGCAGTTAGTTTCCAAATCCTTAATGTGCTGTACGAGGCAAACAGTTTATACAGCCGTGGGAAGGTGAGGAAAATTCAAGGGGACACTAAAACTGGTGTGCCTGTTCACGTGGCCGTGGTGTGGCCTGGCAGGTGAATCCAGAGGCAGGAAAACAGGGATGGAATGGAGTGTTTGGGGGAGCAGTTTTGTAAAGTTACCCTGTGAGGAGTCTGTCCTCTTTACCATCAGGGTGAGGCACTGACAGCTGTCAGAAGGCAGTTTGTTTGCAGCACTCAATATTTTAGGAGGTGACAAATGGATTAAAAGGTGAAACTATGAAAACACAACATAAACAGTCCTTGCCTTTGAGAACACAGAGTTGTTGGACAGTTTCTAGTATTCCTCAGTACCATCCACAGCAATCCTGGCTTTCTGCTCTAGCTCCCAAAAGGCAGAAAATATTAATTTTGAAATACATTAACAACAGGCATCTCAGCACAACCTGAGGTTGTCTCCTATCAACTATGTAATCTTTATATTCTAGCTTAATAAACACTTCAGCCTTGGAGTTTATTAGTCCAAAATGTATTTATTACCTCATAAATTCAAACCCCCTCCAGTTACCATCTAATTAAACTGCAGTTCTGTGTATGCTATCTTTGGGGATGTATTAATAATGAAATTATCTTCTGAAACAGTAATTACATACTTTGTGCATTCTTTGCCACACTTGTTTCAGTGTCTGTGTGATGAGTGGGGCACACAGTGCTCCATTGTTTTGGGCTCCTCCAAACTCTCTGTGTGTCCGAGGATTGGTTTATCCTCTTAGGAGAAGAGGGAGAGAGGTTTGTACATTTTTGCACTTGGAAAGGGCAAGGACCAGTACCACTATAGGAGCAGTTATGGAATGTGATGGTGCAAGTGGGTTTAGCTCACGTTTTCTCCTCGCTCCTTGAGGAGATTGCTCACAGGAGGAAAACCTCGGTGCAGGACCCGCTTTGTAAAGCACTTCTGTCTGCAGCTGCCAAGAGGTGAAGACAACCACTTCATCTGCAAGGGAATATTCATTCCTGGGGCTTCACAGGTGTCATCCTTTGAAAAAAGGGAAACAGTCTCAAATCCTTCCTCAGGAGAGAGATGTACTTACAGTGTAATGCAGTGGTAAGTGTACTCAGTCCATGCTGATTCCCAGATGGATTGGCTGTGTCTGTGCTTGTGCTGTACCAGGGCTGTGCTCCCATCCTCTCAGCACACTCTGGGTGATTGTGTATTGACAAGATTTCTCTTGCTCGTTATTTTTTTTCACTTCCTGCAGAAGGAGGTGTTGTGACCGTGCCCGGTGTGCCCTTCCCTGCCCTGGGAGAGGCTCAGGAGGCAGCCGGGTTTGCACATACCTCCCCTGGGTTTTGGGAGCCCCTTATCTCGGCTTCAAGTACAGCTGTTGAGCAAGAGTGTGAGCGTGTGATTCTTGTTGACACAGGCTCCTGCTCGACCTGCCAGAAGGGGGGTTTGCTCTCTGTCGTACTTCCAGGGGCTGTATTCCACGAGTCTGTGCTTTCAGGATCCCTGTGTTGGTGGAATGTCCTGCTTTGTGGTTGCTGTGTTCTCCTGCTTTTGTACCTTTTTCACTGCCGTTCCTGGGACTGTGCATTGATAGAAGGGCACTTCTCACTCAATCTCTTAGTTATTTCCAGCACAAGTTGTGCCTTCTCCCTGGTTTTCTGCTCTGCAGGGTCTGATGCCTTGCTGGAATTCCATTGCCAAGTTACACTCTGTGACACACGCTGATATTCAGACCATCTCCAGCATGTATCAAACATCAATCAATCTTCTAGCAAGTCATCTACTTAAATAAGAGTTTTTTAGACTAAGCATGCTGAGATTTTTTGATACATGGACACATAGGAGCCTACTGATGCTACTTAGGGTTAATTACTGCTCTGTCAAAACCTCCTGATTTCAAAGCTCTCGCCAGTCTAATGTTTCTGGTGGCTGTGGATGGGAAAGGTGGTCTGTGTGTCCCCAAAGCAGGGAATGGTTCCAGACTGTGTCCTGCCTATGCTGTCACATTATTGTGTTTGTCACTGGTGTCTGCTTTGCAAACTTTCAAGCTAGACCCCTTTCTGAAGTGTTCTTCCCGATGTGAATAAATTCACTGCAGAATACTCACAGAGGAAAAGGTGTTTGCTGTTAAGCAATTATTTCAGCTGAAACAGAGAAGGGTGATATTACAGTCTGAGGTTCTTTTAGCCACAGGCATGAATCTGAAGATGAATTCTGGGAATTTAGGGAAGGAAAAGACAGTTTTTTATTTAATTTTTTTAAATTTTTTTTTTTTCCTTCTTGTCCTCTGTATTTTGCAGTGATTGCTCTGAGTATGTAAGTTCTCAGCTTGGGAAGAACTTCATGGCTGAAGGGATGAAGGCAATGACATTAAAGCTTTTGCCCACTCATGGCAATTGCCCTGGAGACAAACACAGCTCCGAAGACAAATGTTATGAGCTACCTGTAAGTTCTGGTTCACTAAACAGATGAAGAGCCCGAGATACTTCTGAACGTGCAAGTGAAATTTATTCTCCAGGTGATGGCTGAGCTCATTATCTGCTCCTCTTTCTAAATGCAAAGTAAGGAGTGAAATGCCCATGTATCCTATATATAACAGCTGACATGTTTTCTGCCTCCCTGTGTTTGCCTAAAAAGTCATGGATAATCAATTTGATGTGCAAAATACACTGCAGGGATGAATTCTGATACATATCACTTGCCATGTCTGTGCTGTTTTGAGAGGCAAAAACTTCCAGAAAAGAAACAGCAATGGAAATCTTCCTGATAATTTTCTCATCAGTGTTTTTCCAAGGACATATCTGTAGGTGGATTCTATAGACAGTGTTTGGGTTCTTCTCCCCCCTGAGTGGCTGGATCTGTGTGTGTCAGTTTTTCTCACTGTCTTTCTTGCTGTATTAGAAATCAAAGTTATCTCATCACTTCAGAAGAGATATTTATATATATATATATATGCGCAAATATATATCACTTCCCTATGATCCTAACTAGAAAAAGCTAACCCGAAACATTTACTTTTAAGACTATTTTTGTGATTTAAATATATGCTTAAAACAACTTTAAAAATTCCCTACATGTATTACAAATAAATTCCCATCTTACTGGTGTTGAGAAGCAGAACAGGCAGGAACCAGCAGCAGACAGATGTGATTGTAACAGAGGTTCTTGTTTAATAAATAATAGATTGGTTGTAATGAGACTTGTGGTCTCAGTAAACTCTGAGACTGTTTTTAACACAGCCAGAGTAAGTAAGTTTAAAGTCTGATTTATTAGGCCTAACCCTATCAGATCACTCTCTGCCTTGCTTGTTTTCGAGGACAAAACCCAACATTGTTCTTATTTTGAGAGAAGTTCTCACAAAATAGAGTATCTCTGGTACTAGAAAATAAAAGGGAAGTTTGTATGGATGAAAAGGATGAGTGATAATCCTGATTGGGTGGAGGAAGTGAGGTTAGATTTAGTTCTATATTAATCTATTCCTTTCTTGGAAATCCGTATTTTAGCCAGAACATCCACCAGCACTCTGCAGCCTGCCAAAATATGGTCCTAATATTTCATAGAGTTGGTGTGTCTTTTTGCTGCAGAGAAACAGCTGGATGTTTTGTGTCACATTGTGCCCAGTCCACCTCTGTTGTTGTCATTTTAATTGCTGGGGCTGTTTTTTTAAGTCCTCTACAGAAGGTCTTTGTAGTGACAAGCGAACAGTTTCCGCTTGGTAAGCACACATAAAGAACGCTGCTGCTAATTGGAGGGGGACTAATGCAGTTATGATTCCATCAACATTTAAGGTACATTGTTAAAGGACACGTTTTGGTGGTGTTTCTGTTGCCACATAGAATTTCACAGGGGGGGGGAATTTGGTGGGGGAGATTTTATAACAGAAAAGACTAATTCTTGGATTAGGGAGGGTGGGAGGGAGAGGGAGAAGTTCGGTTTCTCTAACCTAAATATACAATATTAAAGTTCAGCATTTTATTGCCCTCTCTGTTTGTTATAATTCTTGATTGCTGGTTTGTGAAATAAGCTTGTCTGTGAAAATGGAAAAGAATGGACAACCTCAAAAATGCTCCCTTTACTCTGCCCTGAAAAACTGGAGCCACAGTGTTTCTTGTGGAAGAAAACTCCTCAAAAATCCCCCCTTTCTCAAAGGAAGGAGGTTGTTATTCATAATTTAGTCTTCTGGGGTTTTCCCCCTGGACATGCTGCCTCTGTATCTATAGACCTCCCAATTTCTAAAAGCCTGAGGAACCTTGTGTTAAACTTTCCTTTTCTCATAAATTACATTTCCATGGAATACTTGGCCATGGATTAATAGCTTTACGGTTATGTGCCCAAAATTGTTTCCTCTTAATGCTGATTTATTTCCTACTTACATCTCTCTTCTGAGGTGGCAAAACATCTGGAGCCTCATCCTGAACAGTCTTGGGAGGGCCAAAGGTGCTTCCTTTTCCAGGTCAGCGGCGGGTTTGGGCAGATGCGATTTTGTAGCACCTAAACAAGGAATCACAGCTATTTCCATGAGAAGGCTCACAGGGATGACAGGGCTTCCCCCCACAACACTCCCTGTGTAATTGCTGAAGACATTCCAAGCCACTCTAACGAAGTGTACTGTCTGCCAGTCATTATGTTCTCCTTGGAAGACCATCTGTTGCACTTCAAATATGTAAAGGTCTGCTATCATTTATTGCTCCCAACAAATCCACTCCTTTGTCTGATGGGCTGGAGCTCCTGAATGGGGACTGAAGGTGCTTTCAGTCACAAAGGGCAGGGTATTCCCTTTCCTGGCTCTGTAAGTGAAAGGTACCCGTTCGGCTCAAATTTCAGAATGCAAACTGTGTTTGAACTCATTTCAGTGCTTTGGAATAATTTCAATTTATTTGGCAACAAATTGGGAACAACAACAACACAAATCCAAAATACATTTTCCTGTTAACTCAGCCAGAAGCACACTGTAAGATTTTTGCTTCTGGTGAACAAACCTTTCCATTGTAATGGTACCCAGACTTGATACATGCTGACATTTGAATTAAAATTGTGCTACTTTAACTAGATTGTTTAATTGGCTTATTTGTATCTGAAACTAGGGATTCAAAGAAACTTTCAGTAGTGAAAAATACAGCCAGCAGCTCACCCTTTCCTCTGGTAAGCACTTGTCCTTTACAAGGATGTAACACTTCCTTGTACAGTTGTTATTTATGAGTTAACTAGGATCCTTTCCAGGAATTAAATGAGCAAGATCAGGCACTAAATGATGATTTTTCTTTGTTTTTCCTGCTGCAGACTTTAAAGAGGCTGTATAATCATTCGTCTCAGATTGGAGAGCATAAGCATTGTATTTTCACAGCAGAAAAGTTCTGTTCAGAGATTTCCAGCCAGAGAAATACATACCAATTTCTGTCTGATTAGGGAGTGGTCCTGCCTTTTTCCCTTTCTGCTCTTTCCCTTCTCCTTACTGCATAGCAGTTAATGTTCTGGTCAGAGGGAATAATATGTTAGATCTTGAATGTCAGTAGCCCCAGAGATTCTGACAAGACTATTCATGTGCATTCATACGTCTTAACCAAAGCTGACACTAAAGAGAGCAAGAATTCTCATATTCCTCTTTTTATTGCTGTGCATTAAACCCAAATCTTCTCTCGGAGAACCCTGCTGAAAAATGACATGTGCCCTGTTTGAAAAAGGCTTTCTGGCAAGGTCTAAACAAAGCAGCTGGGCATGAGGGTGGCACAGGGCAGAGGCTCCTGTGAGAGCTCCCACAGGCTGCTTCACACCACCTTACAAATGCTGGGAGAGAAATGCTAACAGGGGACAAACAGGAATTTTTTTATGTGCTAATTTTGTATTAAAAATTAAGTGGTCTTCTGATTTCATGGAGTCATATAGTATGTCCTTATAGGAATACTTGGATTCTGGTAACTTGAGGTGGTTGTTTTTTCTGAGAGACACGCCCTGTGTGAATATTCTGCTCTCCCCTTCACTCTGGGCATATTTTACACATGCTTGTAGCATGGTGTGCAGCACATGTTTGGGTAACTTTGCAGTGATCTGTTAAGGCCAGGTAGACAATTTTCACAGCAGTGATAATTCTAATCTTCTGTTTTAAAATGGTTTGGTAGTGGTGACTGAGGCAGACTAGGTGGCTCTGGGCACCTCGCCATTCTTAGGTAGTTTAATTTGTTAAAAATTATCTTCCTTCCCACCCAAATCCCCTTGAAACCATTTGGAGAAGAGAACTGTTGAACAGTTGCCAATAATAAGTCCTGCTGAGAACTCTGTATCCTCCTGATAGAACTGTTGGTGCCAACTGGAGACTGACTGGCACGAGTGTGAACTCTCCACCACTCGATCTATTTGCTTCACATGGACCAATTACAATAATTACCACCTCTGCAGCTGAAACTGAAGCACTCGCTCTGCACTCCATACCTCAGGTTGCTGGCAATGTGTTCACTCCTATAATCTCAATTTTCTTTGAATAATTAAGTAGAACATAAATACTTTGAAAAAGTAGGAGAGAGTCTGAGTGGAAATCAAAGGCTGAATAATGCCATTGTTTTTTGTGTTGCTATTGTTAAGCTGCATTTCTTGCTATTTAATCTTTATTTCTAAAAGGCAGCATCTTCTTTTAAGTTTTCCACGGAGATTCACCAGAAGATGCTGTAGTCCATTGACTTTTATATTCAACAGTGGAGTAGCTTTTAATGTGAATGAAAGAGCAATATGAATTCCTACTTTTTGTTTTGATGGGTTTAAAAATATAAATATTTCTTTCAAAATAAATAATTTTGACTAAGGGGGGAAATCATCCATCCTTTACCCCTTTTGGCTGGATGTTTCCAAGTCAGAGTACAGGGATATTATACCAGGATGAGTGACTGGCATGGACTGCCCAGTTCCTGACAATTCCATGGGGTTCAATCTGATGCAACAGGGACCGTCTTGCCCTCGCCCCGTTGTCTTTCCAAGGGAGTAGTTAATTTTTAAATTGGATCAGCAGCTGGGGTTTTTTTTAACCAGTGAAGTTTCTATTGCACAAAGATAAACCTAAGACTGAGCGCAAACTGACTTGCCTGTAGCTTTCCTAATGTGATTGCACTGCACAGTGTAGATACTAAAATTTATATTAAAATTTCTTCATGCAGTTTCCCTCTAGGGAGAGGGAGAGGGAAGGGAAAGGCTACATGTGACAGATGCTAATTATGCAGCTTAATGCACTTCTGGAAGTTGCAGACATGAGAACTCTGTAAAAGCCCATCCACAAAACAAAGCATATTTTCAACACCGTTTTTTGCACAATGCTTGATTTTTATCTGCCTCCTCCCCATGTTTCAGGAGGCTTTATTTCCCAAAGAGCACACAGAGAATTCAAAGGGCAGGTGATGTCTAAGCTCCAAAATTTGCCAAGGATGGATATGACTGTTATCCATTGTGTCTCAGTGTCCTGGAGTGCAGTACATGGAATTGGGAAAGCTGTGAGCTTCTGGTTCAGATACAGGTCAGGAAGAGAATGACTCTCAAATTCTCTAGTTGATGTGTTGGTTTTCTTTCCTCTTTTGTCAATAGTTTATTAATTCTTTTTCCTGTATTTAGGTTTACTGGGAAAATCATGTTCTGCACTAGACTGTGCTGGGATCCTGTAGAAGGATTTATTGGGATGAGTCTGTCAGGACCAATGAACTGGATCCCAAACTGGGACACAGGGTGGGTTCCTCCAAACGGGGAGGTGAATCAGTGCCAAACCCAGTTAGACGCTCTCTCCCAGACCTTGAGCTGTGCCTTTTGGGGCAAAAGAAATGGATTCTGAGCCAGGGGAAATTTGGAGCCATCCTGAAATCCATGAGGAGATTCAAGAGCACCTTAAGGCCTCAATGAGCCATCGAGCAGGATTTCCCTTCCCTCTACCAAATCCCTGGATTCCTTTTCCTCTTAGAGGTAAAACCACACCAACTCTTGTGTATTAATGCCAAAAGCTGTTTTCTTTTATCTCCCCCAAAGCCTGGCATTTCTCCCTTGGGAAGGGTGACTTCCCAACCTCCCTCCGTGCAGGAGATAACTGCGCCCGAACTCCGGCGGCCTCGCTGTGGCCGTGAGCAGCCTTGGAGGAGCACATTGGGAGTGAATCCTCCTCTTGCCACAGTCCTCATCTGCAGCCACCACGGAGAAAACCATCTGTTCCCCTTGGAAAGGGCTTGGTTCCACATGCCCTCCCCCCGATCCCGGCTCCGTCCCCAGCTGCCGTGTTTCGGCGAGCAGTGAGGGAATGAATCTCCTGCGTTAAAAATACTCTGGGTCTATTTAGATGAAAAGAAGAATCTTTCTTGCCTACACTGACGTACAAAAATAGGCTCAGTGTGAGTAAATCTTCAAAGTTTCTCTTGGTGAAAATATCCACCCTTTTTTTTTTTTTT